>CM057085.1:21055000-21617500 GCA_029959045.1 Taenioides sp. WSHXM2023
GACCAATCAGCTTGAATGTCCAGATAGGTCCTGATCACTTCAGCAAGACTCACACATACACATATCAATCTGACATAAGCCAGGTTAGGTGGCGGACCCTCCACCAGAAAAGATACATAGTGCACCACCAGCTGAATTGGTGCTGATTATTATGTCCATCTACACAATGATGATTCTCAAAGGTCCTGGTAAATGTTTGTCTACTAAAATGAGAGTGATGTGAAACTTAACCTCTGTATTTTTGTATAGACTGTATAGAATCGATGCACAATGCAGCAGAACTAGTGGAACTCTCAAAAGCAGAAGTGCTGGAGAAACACCTTTGACACCTTGTTTATTTTTGGGCCGGCGGGAGTCCAGCTTTAAGAACCAAGCCAACAGGATAAAAGATCACAAAGATCGAGCACAAACAGACCCTGAACTCAAACCAGAGGGGCATTTTCTTTGATGGTCCAAATGCAAACACCTACAACAAGATCCCCAGGGCTTACAACACTAAAGATGTAAAATTATGTGACACTGTGATGTTTTACAGTGAAGGATATAGACTGAGCTGTCCCTAAATATAACATGTGCAATCACAGGGCCTGAGGCATAGGGGATGATACAGACACGACTGTAAAGGAAATCTCGACAGTGAGGGGAGAAACTCTGGACCACTGTTTTGTGGCATGCTCTATTTTTAAGTTTTTGGGTTATAGTTTACATTTTCTATAGTAAACTTTACAAATGGTCACCCAAATATAAAAATGCTCAATAGTTTGTCAAGGCTTCATTGCTTAAACAGGAATGCTTCTGCAGTGCACTGTACACATATAAACACGTTACTAATTATTACTAATGGATATTAGATGTAGCACTGGTTTGGAACTGTAAAATGAAGCAGATGCTAGATGCAAATTGAGCTAAACTATTGAAAATGCTTCTAGTATGCTCATGTGAGTGTGCGTGTTATAAAATCACAGCTGTTAAAGACCCATGGCTCTGGTTATGCGAGGATAGGTAATTTAGGCAGGCAGGTGGGTGGAGAGATAAGTCTTTTTACACTAATAAATCCCTTTGCAATGAGGCCAAGTGAAGGGAATTCAATTTAGACAGAGTAAAAACACCAGAGAGGCGCCAGTCAATTGACCACCAATCAGAGCTGTCTGATGGAAGCTATAAAATCAGTGATTGGACTGTAAAGGACTTGAACACAGAGACATTCAACTGTAAATAAATGATGCCTTTTTAATTTAGGCGAGCTGGTAAAAATGTAATGAGAAAGAGCTTTATCATGCATTCACTGTGTGGACAATTATTGAGTGCATCTGCTGAGGATAACCTGATAAACAGTGGATTAAAAGTCATTAATGTTGGGTTCAGAAAGATGTTATTACTGAACAGTGGAGTCTTGTTTTACAGCCATAGGCCAGCCATGACCATAATTAAACACACTCATCCAGACTAATGGAAGAAGAAACTTGTGGTGTCAGACGTCTAATTGCAACACTCAGTCTCTTCTGCTCACACATACATCCCCTCTCTGCCTTTGTCTAGGCTAATCTAATCTAGCTCAGCAAGTCTTCGCATGGAGGCCGCTACCTCCACTTACTCCACCTCCCTTGTTCCTGCAGTACTGAATGTTCAGGCTTTTAATGAGAAGCTGCTCATTATTGCTTCCCTTTGCTCACAGTGCTCAGACTTCTTCTTGAGTGTGTGCTGCTGTTGCTACTACTGAGCCCACTCCTGCATAATGCCAAAAGAGCTGTTTTCATCTGACTTTGTTTAGGCCAGCCAATTCTGCATTGTCATTATAGTGGTAATTTAAAGAGGTGGCCCACTGCAAACTTTAGGTCATGGGTATATTGTGTTTTTACACCATCATTTGCAACATTGTATATGCAACATTATTCAAAATATAGGCTTTGAATTTTGCTGGACAAGATACTTTGAAGAATGAAAGTGAGAATGAATACCTACTACTAGCCAGTGCAAGATATTAACAATCTTTGTAAGACTGATGTGCAATAAAAGTTAATCACAAAATTGCTGTCTGTTTGTGCATAAATTGTCTGTGTATTCAGTACATTAATTCTTTATAAATGTACCGTATTTTCCAGACTATTGAGCACACCTGAATATAAGCCGCATCAACTAAATTTTCAAAGAATTTAATTTTTGTACATATATAGGCCGCACCTGTCTATAAGCCGCAGGTGTCCACGTCTTCAAGAAGTTTTCAAGTTCCGAGCATCTGCTTGTATTGCCTCTAAAGCTTTTGTCGTCTTTTTGCATTGAGTCAGTTCGTCACGCGCGAGAGTCGCTCTGGTGCTCTACAGCGCATGTCTCGAGCAGAAAGAGCCGCTGTCCTGTCTGGGATCATGTCAGTGTCTTGTATCATGTCAGTGTCTTGTATCATGTCAGTGTCTTGTATCATGTCAGTGTCTTGTAGGATTTCAACAGGATTTGAGGCTCTCCCGGGGGTCGGGGTTAGTTGTATCGATCATGTATGAGTGGATGTCCAGCTACTGAAGTTTGAGACGTTTCGTCTCGTCATTTACGCCTCACCTGCATTTAACACATACGGGTCATTAAGACGTATCCCACTCACTAATGTTCATTTAGCAGCAGAACTTATTTTATCACGCAGCGATAAACTGTTTCAGTGCTGACAACAGCGCTAGCGAGTGTTCTAACTACCCCTAACCCATGTTCACTGCACAGACAGCGGCGCTTTCTGCACTCAAGCTGCGCGCGCATCCGCTGTGTTCATAGACGAATAATTATTCGTCCATATATTAGCCGCATCGTTGTATAAACCGCAGGGTTCAAAGTGTGTGAAAAAAGTAGCGGCTTATAGTCCGGAAAATACAGTAATTTTATGAGAGCACTAAAGATCATGCCAGGAGTGACGTGTTTAGAATTGCCATTAGATTCCCATTCATTCAGACAGCAAATAAAAACATTTTTGATCACAGAAACTGTTGTTTAAATATTTGTTATATATGCAGAGTATTAAAAGTTAATGTCCAACCTCCAGCCCCATCTGCTAAAGGACACTCAAATGGATTTTAGTGCTTGATGAAACGAAAATAAAATGTAATAGTGGACATAATTTGGTTTATTAGGTTTATTATGTGGTTGTTACAATTTTAAAGCACAGCATAAAACTTGTCATAAAACTAAAGATTGTGCATCTTTTTTCTTGTCTTTCTGTAGGCATGATGGGGCAGTGGTGGGCAGGCCTGTTTGCTCTTTTCATTCTTGCAACATCATTCCTCTCCACTTCAGGAGCCAAAAATAAAGACTTCCTCTCAACCACTCTGATCAACAATGTAGTAGCAGATCCCAGGACAGGACGCCTATACGTGGGGGCCGTGAATGCCCTTTATCAGTTGAACTCTAACCTAGAAGTGGAGTCCCAGGCTGAGACTGGACCCAAGCGGGACAATCGTCAGTGCACTCCTCCAGTCACTGATGCCTGTGAGGAGGCAGTGGACACAGACAACCACAACAAGCTACTGCTGGTGCACAGCGACAACAACGCCAACGACCTTGTGGTGTGTGGCAGTGTATTTAGGGGCATCTGCTCTCTGAGGAACCTGAGCCACGTGGAGCAGCGCCTGTATTTCAGTGATACAAAAGGAGAAAAGTCCTATGTGGCCAGTGCAGAGGAGGGCGTGTCTGTGGTGGCCGTCATGTCATATTTTAAGAAAGATGGAAAAAGCTTACCTGTTTTCTTGGTGAGTGATTTTTTTTTTTTTTTACATTGCGCGTATGGCCTTTCATATGCTAAATGTTTCTACCCTCTCCATCTATATTTAAAAGAGCGATACGTAGCCTGCTAAAGTAAACCTGGGTTCCAAGTTGCCATTTTGAAGACGCATACAAGTTTTTTTCCATTTTCAGTTTACGTATCGGCCATACCTCATGTGAAAGTTGAGAACCTTCAGAATTCACTCACTGAGACTTATTCTGTTTTCTGATTGGATAATTGCTTTGAGAACCAAAAAAAGCAAATTATAACATGAATAAATTTGATTTAATTTAGTGTTTTTTGTAATTAAGAATAAATCAGCATTAGAACTGTTATCAGTAAAAGCAATATTTGATAAGAACTTGTTTACCTTATCATGGGGACACACAAAATCTAAATCTTACATACACTTCCTTTAACCTTAACTTATGTTTGGTGTTTTCATTGCATTTTATATGATTCTAAACCCTGTCCTCTCTGTGCACAGGTGGGCAAGGGCTACGGCAGCCATGACAGTACCAAGCTGATCTCTACACGTATTCTGCAGGACTATGGGGACTGGGTGGTTTTTGACAGTATTATTGAAGCCTCGGCAGTGCAGGCTAACCCCTTTGTTCTGCGCTACCTCCACGACTTTCGTTTTGCCTTCAAAGATGGTGGCTTTGTCTACTTCCTGTTCTCTCGGACGCTGGGCGTCCAGGACACAAAGAACTTCACATTTATCTCCAGAATGTGTGTGGAGGATGAGGCATACTACTCCTACACTGAGCTTCAGCTCAACTGCAGCATATCAAACAAGTACAACAAAATCCAGGTATGAGACATTAACTAAAAGTAAAAGAAAAAGAAAGAGAAAAAGAACAAAATACAAAGATCGAAGAATTAAAGTAGATTAATAGAAAGTTTTTTAAACTCTTTTTTTTGGGGGTTTCGGGGGATCTTTTCCAGGCTGCCTATGTGTCCACACCAGGGGAGGTCCTGGCACAAAATATGACCAAATCCAACCAGTATGGGCAGGTTTTTGCATCAGACAAGGTGTTGTTTATAACATTCACTTCAGATGAAGATTCACATTACTCTGCCATGTGTAAGTGCTCTGCTCAGACATTTGTTATGTTCCCTTTATTTATTATGTAAAGGCAGCATTTATTCATCATCAGCAGTTAAATTGAACATATCCCCATCTTTTTGTCTAATCTGTATGGTAAGAAGTCCTTCTTTATTGCAGGTATGTATCCTCTGCGCTCTATTAATAATCGGTTGGTGGAGATCATTGACGCATGCTATAGCTTTGGTGGTATCATCAAAAACAAGCCTGCAGTCTACTCTCCTTACTCCTCTAAGTCAGAAGAATTGTGCCTTAACAATAACCAGGTGTGCATACAAAGTGGAATATTTATTTAATGAAAATTATAATTAATTATGAATTCATTTTCCATTTTCCCTCAGAATAACTTGGCTCTTACATACAAGTGTGGAGCTGAGTTTCTGCCTTCACCCCTGGCCAGTAAGGCTGAGTTTGCCTTAAGATCTGAGCCTGCATTTACCAGAAAAGGCCACATGACGGCAGTGGCAGTAGCAGTTGAAATGGGCCATGCTGTGGCATTCCTGGGCACCTCTACTGGAGAGGTAAAGACCACACTGTTGAAAATACAAATGTAGTTTTAGAGTGAACATATTCAAACTGAAAACTTGGACCCTGTCTAGACGACTGGGGGATTACACAATGCATTTCAGATTACATTCTTGTGTGTACATTGTATAACTACCGCTGCAATAGCCTGCTCTAAGGTTCACCCACCAAACTCTTCAATGCTGAATACATTAAGAACTATGCAGCTCGTCTCCTCACCCACACTTCCTCATACAGAGCAAGCTGCTCATCATTGTGTACAAATCCTCCATAACTCACCGCCACCTACCTGCCAGAGCTTCCTGTGGTCCCTAACTGTAAAGTGTCTTTGGGTATCTTGAAAGCGCTATTTTAGTGCTGTGTATTATTATTATTATTACTATTATTTGCTGCTGGTGATATGATGGCCCTCTACAGTTTGAGTTTGAGTATGTTTTATTTAGCAGCAACTCCACCAATGTTTTTGTCCCTTTTGAGTTAACTCTTTATTTAGAACATCATCAGCCATGGTTTAGATTAATTTTAGGATCTGGAAGGGCAGGTAAATTGTGATCTTAATTGTTCTCTTGTGCTTTGTTTTAGGTTCTGAAGGTGCACCTCTCGGCCCACTCAGAGGGGAATGTACAAACCCTGGCTGAAGCCACTGGCGATAAGGTCAACAAGGACCTGCTTTTTGACTCCAGCCTTGAGCACCTGTACATTACCACAGAAAAGAAGGTCAGGCCTAACACAGAGCAACTGATTGATTAACTTTTCATTAGATCCATCTTCCTTTCCTCTATCTATCCTACTCCTCTGTGTTCACACCTCCAAGGTCATTGGCACAGCACTTTATCCAGCTATACATCTTTGTTTCAGTTA
This sequence comes from Taenioides sp. WSHXM2023, assembly GCA_029959045.1. NCBI lineage: Eukaryota > Metazoa > Chordata > Actinopteri > Gobiiformes > Gobiidae > Taenioides > Taenioides sp. WSHXM2023. The sequence goes on from CM057085.1 coordinate 21,061,234, forward strand.
GTTGGCGGGGACTCACTGAATCCCTCATTAGTTTTATCTGTCGTGTTTGATCATAAATTCATCTGTTTGACTAACCCCAGTACATCTGTCTGCATTGCCACACAGAAGCCGCCCATTGATTTATTCATTAATTTTCTCTGTGGCAGTGTGCTTTGTTTCTCACTTCATCCATCCTTCTCTCCTTTGTCCTTTCATCTTTTTGTCGCTATCACTCTTGGCTGAGGTGAAATTGATGTTATTGATTTAGAAATGAATTAATTAGAATGTACTTCAAGTGGGCCCTTCACTTTGATCAAGTCAAGAGACGATACTTGGACTTGTTCCATCTGCTCATTTATATGTATTACATAGGCTCTGTCTCTGAAAGGAACACTCATCTGTTTACAAGATAAAAAATAGCTAAAGAAAACAGCAATTATACATTTTTAAAGAAATAAAAGTTCTCCTTGTGTTTTATTTGCAAAAAATATTTTATCGTAATTTTAAATTTACCTTAATCCAGTGCATGTTTTTTTTGTCCCACTGACCATTGTCCAGGTACTGCCCAACTGAGGTTTGGCACCGGCTGATTTGACAGAATATGAATAATTGAATTAGATAGAATTAGATTTGCAGCAGTGTGGCAGTGACACATAAAATGTGTTGTTTCAGATCACTAAAGTTCCTGTTCAGGCGTGTCATTTGAAGACAGACTGTCAGTCCTGTATCGCTTTGAAGGATCCATACTGTGGATGGTGTGTCCTTGAGGGAAAGTAAGTCTTGTATGCAAACACGTTTAGTAATATTAAGTTATGTTATGTTTCCATACAAAAGGAAAAGTTTTCTCCAGTACTAGTAAACTGGAATGTAGCTGTAAATTTAACCTGTAAGATTTAAACACTAAAACTGTTTCAAAAGTGGAATCCAGTCCATACATAAACTGTCAAATTCATACAGCTAACCGCATGCTTTAATGTGAACCCTAGGTGCACCCGTAAGCAGGAGTGTAGTAGATCTATGGATGAAAACACCTGGCTGTGGTCTCCTAATCAGCAGTGTGTCCAGATCAAGGCCTTCTCTCCCCCAAACATCAGCTGCAGGAAGACCCAGCAGGTGAGAGGCAGTTACTGTGAATGAACATGTCAGCGGCGTCCTCTGCTCCTCTCCAGGGCCCGCTCCTCCTGAGCTGCTCCAAGTTCAGAGTGTGCTGAGCTGTGCGTTCTTTAAACTCCTGCCTTCACTGTCTGTAGCATTTCAAACAAGTCCCAAGCAGATGGACTTGAAGGGGGGCCTGGGGTGCCTAAAACAGCAATTGTGCTACTTTGACTCATAACTATAACAAGTTTGAAAAATCAGAAGCAACAATTTCTTTATTACAGCAGCAATGACTATTCTTCCTAGAGGGCTGATATATGGAAATTGTATAATTTTGTTGAATCGTACCAAATGTTGAAAAGGCTTTAATTATAAAAGGTTGGCATGAGGATGAGGGTAATTTGTGTATCAAACATGGAATTTAAATAATACTTGCTGTTCAATAATCTAATCTATGAACATCATCATTTCTCAAGGGTAAAATTTGACAAATGCTGTCTATATGCTCCGGCTTCGGCTCCTGCATTATGTCATTTTCTGGTGAAATGTCTGTCACCAGCCTTGTTGTTTTCATTGAGATGCTTTTGCTTTGACTGGAATATTCCACAGTACTACATTAAACATATCTAGCTAATGGTGATACTTGGACAACACCCGACCAAAAATACCACTCACAGTAAGAATACATGTTTTCCAGTGGAGTTTATAAATAAAACATAAGTTTAATGCTATACTGTGTAACATTCCAGGCCAAAGCATTAACATCTACAGAGACTTACAGGTGGCAGACCCTCCATCAAGAGTTATACAGTGTACCTTGAATGATTTTATATGTAGCGATGTTTATATACCAGCATTTAATTTTTACAGATAGGCCTAAAATGGTAGTGCTCGCTCTGTTTTCCTCACACGTATAGCACAGCACAGGTGTTATCAGCAAACATAACGGCACTTTTCTTCATGGCCTTTTCCTCCTTAGAGATGTCTTAGCTTTTAGAGCAGAAAGAGATGGGTCCAACATGGTTTTAACCTCAGCAAACAGCTAATGTGGTTCTATCCCTTAGAGAAGGACGTGCTTCCTCCTAATCAGGGGACTTTGGGACTAGTGTGTGAATTAAATCTGCGAAGACAAAAATATTTGCAGTTCTTCCTCTGTGGTGAGGTAAAAGAAAACCCCAGGTGAATTCTCTGCTTTAGAGCGAGAGAAGATCAGAAAGTTTTGGTGGTTAAACTTAGGAAAAATAAAAAAACAAAAAATAAAAAACTGAGAGGTCAGGGAAGAGTAATGAGGAGTGGGTGCATTGTTGAATAGTAATTATTACAGCACCACACATACCTGACTGTAAACCCCATTATTATGCTTTATACACAATTTATCAAGGTTAACCCAATCCACACTCTTATTTATACTTCTCATTACTCATAAGACTCTCCTTTTTAAAATTATTTGCAAGTACCACAACTGGGATTTATGCAGCTAGAAAATGAATTGTTTAAGTCCTGGTTTCAAATAGATGATGTTTATAATTAATGTTATTTTTAATTTCCTCTAGGTGGACATAATTATTCCCTCCCTGCCCCGGCTGAGGTCCAATGATACTCTGCAGTGTGTCTTTGATACCTACACCAGTGAAGCAGCAATGGACAGTTATAGTAAAGTTGTCACCTGCTCATTGCCTGAACCGGTCAATATCCCACCTACTCCAGGACTGCAGGGTATGTCCACACAAAAGCATATTTTACAAGCAATAATCTTACAAGAAATAATGTCACAGAGATACATGTAGATAATTGACAGCACACATTTTTAATAGTTACTGTTTTATGATAAGCCAATCTATTCACATTTGTTTCTCAAATTGTTAAATTTTCCTCCAGAACAGCTGTTTTTAGAAATCAGAATCAGATCAGAATCAGAAAAGCTTTTATTGCCATTGTCAGTGAACACAATTCACAGACTAGGAACTTGCTTTGGTGATAAGGTGCAACATAGAATACTGAATAATAATAATAATAATAATAATAATAATACTTATTATTATTATTATTATTATTATTATTATTATTATTATTATTATTAAGTATCACTAGTAAAAAATAAAGTAAGAGCATGCAAAAAAAGATTAAGATATATAATAAAAAATAAAGATAGTCTCGTATATACAGAAGCATCAGAACAACAGTGCAAACTGACAGTGCAAAAGATCAAGTGATGTGGCATGACTTAAAGTGACTGGTGTTATAAAGTGTCCATCTTAGTCTGGGTATTATAAAATGTCCTTAGTACAGGTGATGGTAATGGATTAGCACTTGGTAATGGATTAGAAATGTCATTCCCGCAAAGGTTGTTTTTTGCATTTATTATTGCATCATCTAAAATGTAAATTTTCTATTCTTTCAGATTATGTGTCTGTTCCTGTGAAGGTCATGGTAAACAAAGCTATAGAGGTGACATCGAGCCAGTACCACTTTTACAACTGTGCTGCAACCATCAGAAAGAATCCTAACACACCGTAAGATTTGTTGTCTGAAAATAAACACATACAACGTAGGGTTGATTTAGGTAAAAGTATTTTTATGCTATATGCTACAGGTGCATCTCATGTGTGACCAGTGACTGGGGCTGTCAGTGGAATGCCCAGGAGCACAGCTGCAGTGACCAGGATGACTCTGTGTATGGGAGCCACATAATCAGGCCACAACAGGTCTGTTTTCACTTGTTGGTATATCAAAGATTATTTTAAACTGTCTTACCTGATATTGTTACATCTATTCTGTTTATGAAAGAAATTGTGTAACTGTTGAGATTTTATTTGTATTTCACTCAGATTTTTACAAAACTACATGTAGTGTATTCCAGTTAATAATGGGCACAAGCTTGGTTGTTCAACTTAACATTACAATAGTTACTTCTATACCATTTGTACACTTACAATAATGAGGACAAAAAAAGCTTGAAAAGGGTGGGAAGAAGTAAAACTTTTTTTACACCCACCCTCTGTGCATGTTTCTCAAATTGTAGTGTGTAAAATGCATTCTGTAAATAACATTGACCTGTGTTTCTTTCCACTGTCATGGCTGTAGCCGGACAGCTGCCCTCAGTTCGAGTCCCCAGAGCCTCTGCTTATTCCTGTTGGCTTCGAAATCCCCATCAGTTTCCACGGCCGAAACCTGGGCTACTCGGTGAGACCCTAAACATACATCGAGTACTGAATAACTAATAAGCAACACAGTGCTTTTCACTTACTGTATGTTCTTTGTGTAATGACTTTGTGTAGGGTCAGAGGTTTACCATTGGAACGGAGCTAATGAAGAATACAGAACACACAGTTATTCAGGAGGAGGGCTCCAAATTCAAATTCAGAGGATACAAGGTTAGTTTGTTAATTCCAATAGCTAACCCTAAGACCATGAGGTTTAGAACAAAATACAAGTTTATTATTTCTATGTCTATATTTGTAACACCACTCCAATTAATTCTTTGTCAAATGTTAAGACAGCATTGCTCAGACTAAACATTAGGACTATTGATGAGCAGTGCAGGTTAGCTATTAATTTTCTTGTTATAGGCATAATTTTTAGGACTTTTGACTATTCAATATTTGATATGTTGAATAGTCAAAAGTCATAAAAATTGTATATATGATTTTTTTCAACTCATGCATTGTGTGAGAAAAATAATAAGAAAATAATATCCAAACCTTCTTTTCTTTATCCTTCTATATTTGAAATTATATTTCCGAGTCATCAGTTGTCATTTATTGTCAAAAAAATACACTGTATGGAGAGCCTTGAAACACCAAGTCTGCCAGAGAAGTGTGTTTTTGATTGCTCCCCCTTGTGGTAAGTATTATAATGACTTTCCCTCAGTCAATGAGCAACAGGTCGCCTTCTCTGCTCATTCACTTTTTCCTCCAGTCTGCCTTATTGATTTCCACTTCCTGCTGAGAAGTGCGTGTGTGTGCGTGTGTGTGTGTGCGTGTGCGTGCGTGCGTGTGTGGGTGTGTGTGTGTGTAAGCCAGTGCCCTTTCATTAGTTTTATGTTGGTCTTTGCAGTATCTAGTCTTTCTAGTCAACTTTGCCCAAACTTAAAAACCATGCTTCAAAACCATGTACCTAAAAATTTTGCACCTAAAAATGTTTTTTGGTGCATTTTTATGGTCTACACCTTTGCCAAATAGGGAACACCAAAATCATCAAGTGTGATTTGTGTTTTTAATAGTATTTGTGTATTTGTGTCTAGTTTGCCTATGACAAAAAGCAAGAAACAAATGTTACATTCCACATCAAAGACCGAAGCACAGAGAGGAAGATTGACAGTACTCTGACAGGTTAGTAGAGCCGCAGTATGCATCACAAATAAATCATGATCTAAATACTACATTTGGTGGTGTTTGTGACACACATTTATAGTGTTACAGTTATTATCATATGGCATTCCTATATTGGGTTGAGTTATGTGACCACTTTTTGCCCTCTCCTGTAGTGGTACTGTATAACTGCTCAGTGGGCAGGGAGGACTGCAGTCTTTGTAAACACGCTGACTCTAAATACCAGTGTGTTTGGTGTGCCTCCACTCACACCTGTGTTTACCACGATCTGTGCCTGTCTCAGCAGCCGGAGCCGTGCCCCAACCCCGAAATCACTGACGTAAGACTCTCCCCTACTGTCATCTGCTGTTACACATATATTTAGTTGAGTGTGTACTAAGAAAGATTTATTTTCCATTCCTTCAGATCGTCCCTCGTTATGGCCCACTCAATGGCAATATCTCAGTCACCATCAAAGGTTCTAACATGGGCATTAAGAAAGAGGACATCAAGAAGATTACTGTTGCTGGAGTCGAGTGTGAGCACCAGGAAGACAGATATTCTGTTTCCACAAGGTACAAGTCAATATTATTATACAATATTAATAACCTGAGGTCACTGACGTTTATAAATAGGTAATAGATAATTTGAGCTTTTTAATCAACATTTCCATTAAAAGAAGGCTTATGCCTTCTTCAGCACTTGAAGCAATTTGAAGAAAACTGAGTGAGAAAAGAACATATTGCCACATTCATACAACTCCTACTGACAACCAGAAGGAAGTGCTGAAAGGACTGAATTATTCCCTTTGCACATAATCATTTCTGCAAACCCTCTGGCAAACTGGGCTTCATAGAACCTTAGTTACATTTTTAGCTCTCAGTAAGATTAGTGAAATGTTTTGCCCAAGAAAAGGCCATCTTAGGATGTTTAGCCACTGTGTTATCTAGTGATTTATTTTTTTTTTTGTTTGTTTTCAACATTTTACATGTATAGGTGAAGATGGAATGTACCCATCTGTAGTTTTAGAGCTGCATTAGAGCTATTCTTGGGCCATCTTTGGTCAGTACACAACTTGTGCTTCTTGACTGTCTGGTGTTTTAATTAATTTCACATGTACTGTACTTAAATATTAAATCACTGCCTGCAGCTGTAACAGTTTTGACTGATGCTTTGTGTTGACAGTGTGGTGTGTGAAATTGGCCCTGCAAAGAGAACGCCTCCATCTGACATCCCGTTCCCACCGCGAAACCAAGGCACTGTGAACATAGAAGTGGAGGGGGGTAGAAGTGGAACATCACAGGTCATTTTCACTTACCGGGTAAGTTAGTGCATGTTTGGATCATGCAATCTGTTACCTGCGATAACTAAATATTTGAGTATCAAGTGACAGGTACATGTCTGCTCTGTTTTATGCTCTTAGATGCAGGTGCACAGCTTATGTAATGGCATGTTTTATTAGTGCTCTTTGATCATTCAGATTATCTCTTTTTATGTATTATTTATTATTAATTATTTATAATAAAATAAAAACATTTACAGAGCATTCAATTTTCTGCTTGTACAAACTCATTGGTGTGGAGAATCAAATGCCTACAGTATATGTTCTTCCGGCTGTTTTGTTTGTTGCTGTATGAGTCAAATATTATTGTTTGTAACTGAGCGAGTTAATTAATGCAAACTGCTGTGACAAAAAAGTACGAATTTATTTTTCACATTTCTTTGTTTTTCTGTTTGTTTGCTTCCTAATATCTTTACTTCACACACACTCACTTATGCAAATGTACTTTGTTAGCATTACAAATTATTTTGTTTCATAAACCTGGTAACTAAGTAACAGCGAGGGTTTTTTATTTGCAAATTGCACGTATTCATTTTCATTTTCAGAACTTCTTTGTACTATTTATGTCAGTCCCAAGAGTCCATAAGAGAGGATAGATAGCATTAACAATATTACTCTAAAGGATATGATTTGGTCTTGAGATCTTAGAAAAAGAATTGATGTTTTCAGTTTCAGTTTGACCAATATAGAACCTGTGCTACAAGTGACAGAGATGTCTCCCATGTAGCTGTGCTATTGTGTGCTGGTGTATGATGTTTCCTCTTTGGGAACGTTTGCTTTTCCCTGCCAAAACAGCAAGATTTTATCAAAACTTTACAAGAAGATCCGAGCTGGTGCAGGAATTTAAAAACATGTTGCTTTTATTTGACACCTTTCTTCCCTTCCATCAAATGGAGAGATTTTATGCTCCGTGCGCAGCTGCTCTTCCAGATCTATGAGTTGGAAGTTTCCACATTCTTCAGTGTGGTGTGGAATTAATATATTTTTGTTTGCTATGCTGTCTGTGCTGTTAAAAACGTTTTTTGTAGCAACTTATTTATCAATATTTCAATTTTGAAATTGTATTAGAGCTCATGATGTGGTGTTTGTTCTTGTGTACTTCGATCTAGGAGGTTAAACACCTCTTAGAGCTAAAATACTATTGGTATAAGTCTGATATTAACAATTCAGTCAATGTTTGCCACCCTTATTTTCTCTGACCTGCTCCAGTCTCTATGCGCCACTATATTATTATCCTCAGTGCATTAAATGTGACTTTTAAATAAACAAGTTAAAAATAGAAGAGCAGTTAGGCTAAAATATGGCTGTATGTTTACACACTCATGAAAAAAAATGAATTTATGTACATGATAAATCGGGCTGTAATTATTTTTTATAAAGTGAAAAGTGAATTTATGAGCTTAACATCATCTTTTGCGCCCTATGCATTTTAAATCTTTATCAGTTATTGGTTAGAGCAACAACACAAAAGTGAGGTATAGGTTTCAGCAGAAACAAAAAAATCCATATTGGACCATCCTTAAGGCTGCCACACACTACAGGACTTTGTGTTGTGAGTGCGAGGACAGCCTGTGGTACTCAGGTCGTCCTGTTGCAGTCTTTGCGATCTGAGATTTAAAATCTCATAAGATTCTCCTCGTGTCTGTGGTGTGCACTTTTTGTCGCATGTTTAAAAATCATTTAAGACCGAAAAATCCTGTAGTGTGTGGCAGCCTTTTGTCCTTCTTGTTGCTTTATATTTTATTCTAGTACTTTGAGGAGAACTTGAACTAGGAGAGGTTGAACTTCAATATTTTGTTTTTCATTTAAGGACCCCAAACCACAGTATGTAATGCCATCCAAGGGTCCAGCAGCCGGAGGAACAGTCATCACCATTGAAGGAGAAGACCTGGACACAGCAACTAAAGAAGATGTGGCGGTCAACGTTGGAGGAGTACCATGTGAAGTGTAAGTGACACAACTCTCATAGCTGAGCTACAAAATGCAATACAAATTATTTGATGAGGCTTTACTGAAAACATTGCCACATTCCAAAATATTATTAGTTGTTTTTTATGTTGACAAGGCAGAAACAAAGCACAGTATTTTATATGCTAGTAGCTCCTTGTACTTTTGTCATCACATTAATTAATTAGCCCTGTTTTCTCCTCAGCCTGTCATTTGGTAAAAAGATCACATGTAAGACAGGCCAATACCGTGGACAGAAGGTCCCGTCTGACCTCCTGATGGTGACTGTGAACTATGGAAAAAACACTACAAAAGATGTCCCGGCCGCATACCAGTACTCTGAGAACCCCAAGATCACAGGCTACAGCCCCAAGGCCAGCTTTGTGTGGTAAACGATTATTAACATCTCTTTGATGCAGCCATATAATTTAGGGTTAGAATATACACAACACTGAATATTACTGCAATATTAACAAATGCTTTAATTGTAGTGTTATTATTGGCTTTATTAGTAATATTATTTCTAACTAACCCTTACTGAAAAGTATTTTTGTGTGTGCAGTGGTGGCCGCAGTATTGTTGTGACTGGAAGTGGATTTGACTTGATTCAGAGAGCCACAATCAAAGTGTTGCAGGACGCCACACCTACTGAGGTATGTTTTATGAAACCTGCTTATGCACACTGTATATACAATATGTTCTATTGTTATTTTTTGTGGGGGTTTTTATAGTTTATAATTGGAATATAGTAATATTCCAATTCATAAAATGTATTTCTTATTTACTCTAAATATAAAGTTGCAAATCAAATGTCGCATTTTGTGGATGTGCAGTTATGCTCCTTCCAAAGGTAATACCATTGTTTGAAACACGTTAACATTACAGTGTTATGCTCACGGTTATCTTCCTGGGTCTGTTTATTTGTGGGCAAAACTACCAAACACCATATTTAAGGTCAAGTGATTTCAGATTTGTAGCAGAGCTGTATCCCTTTCTGCCTTGCCACTGTCCCACTGAGCTCTCCTCCTTCTTCCTGCTTCAGACAGAGTTTGTGATGGAGTGGTGATAAAGCGCTTTACCTCCTCTCCCCTGCAGAGAGTGAGTGTCAGTCAGAACGCTTTGGCAGAGAAATAAAAGCACTGTCGTTTTCCATCTATCTCACACAACACTGTGTCAGTGTGCAGCAAAAGGGGCTCACAAAGAGCTCGTAGGCGGCTGTCTAATTTGGCTGTCTAATTTAACATATCTGTGTAAACTACTCTTAATAAGGGTTTGAAAAGCCAATTTAAACTACTTTCCTACAGATCTTGTATCAGGATTAAGTCAATTAACCAATCTTAACTTTGTACGTTTTTATATTGTTCACAATTCTTCTGTTTTCCAGTTTGTGCAGGAGGCAAAAAGTAAAAACGACAGTGTGCTTCACTTCAGCTCTCCTGCAGTGAACTGCTCTGTGGAGTCTATCAGGATTGTGCTGCAGTTGGACAATGTGGTGGAGGAGCTCAAGGACTTCAACTATCACCTGAACCCCACCTTTGACCAGCTGAGCAAGAACGTCATTACAGAGACCAGCATCATCATTGTCACTGTGAGAATGGACACCTGTGGTTAACACTAACCTCTACAGCAATTTTACATTTACCCTTATGTGGAATTTCCTTTTTTTCAGGGTCGTGGTTTCTCGAAAGCCATGACAGCCAAAGAGGCTCAAGCTTTTGTTGGTGACGCTTCCTGTCATGTCAATATACTGCAGGTGTCTATACTTTTTAAACTGAAACTACTAATGATAATTATAACCATTCCTATTTTAAAAGGGTTATTGTTGCTTTGGGATTAAAAATTGTGTTTTACACACTACAACTATATTCACAATTATTAAGAAAGGCAGCATTTGAGAACATGCAGTCTGTTTATTTGTTCTGGTGAAATCCTTATGGCATGAAACGGCAAAGGAAAAAATATGTTGTATAATAATGTGTTCTCCACAGGATGATAAGTTGATCCTTGAGGCTCCTTCTACTCAGCCTCGAGCCAGATCCAAACGCCAACGCAGAGACGCAACCAACGACCTGCTCGAACTTGTGGTAAGTAAGATTAGATTGTGAAATGCACTTTTTAAGCCATGTTTTAATGGCGTTCTCTCATCATTAATTAACTAATTTTAGTTTATTCATGCATGTTTGAGTAATTTGTCCGGCATTTGAGTCTTGAGTGCTCCAAATATTTCTGTTTTCACCTACCCCTATCCCCACCAAGTGCTCTGTAGTGTCTTCTCAAACATACCATATTTGAATACTATATTTCCAGGTGAAATTTGGGGATGGTGAATGGTTGGTGGGCTCAGTGTATTATGCAAGAAAAGATGACATCCCCCTGGCTATTATCATCCCTGCAGTAATTGTCCCTATGCTTCTCTTCATTGCAGTCTCAGTCTACTGCTACAGGTACATTCTTTACTCAAAATATGTGGGGTCACTCGATTTAGTTTTAACAGTGTGTGCTTTATTGTTATAGGAGGAAAAGCCAGCAGGCAGAACGAGAGTATGAGAAGGTCAAACACCAGTTAGAAAATCTGGAGGAAAGTGTGCGAGATCGATGCAAGAAAGAATTCACAGGTAAAGTATGCTTCAGATAAACGTACATATAGAGATAAATATTCCTCTGGCAAAGGCATGGCTTTTCTTTCTTTTCCTCACTTTCTGCACTGACTGTGTAAACTAAAATCCAAGAAATTGTTGCCAGCTGTTTTGAACATGACATGTAAAGACATGAGAGACTTTCCCCAAGAGATTTAGATGATATTAAATGTAACATTTATGGTTTATGATCCATATAAATGCATATATCAGTGTTGGTTAATTAACTCTTTTATTTTTTGTGTCAGATCTGATGATTGAAATGGAGGACAACACCAGTGATTTGAGTGAGGCCCGTATCCCCTTCCTCGACTACGAAACTTACACTGATCGCACCTTCTTCTTGCCATCTAAAGATGGCGCCAACGATGTCATGATCACAGGGAAGATCCAGATCCCAGAGAACCGCAAGGCAATTGTGTCCCAGGCCCTGAACCAGTTCTCAAACCTGCTCAACAGCAAAACTTTTCTAATCAATGTGAGTTTATTGCTTTAGCTTAACGTGTTTTGACAGCTCTGAAAGATGATAAACAAGGAAAAGATTGCAGATGTTTGCCTGCCAAGGTCCTGTTTGCTAGTATAATTGTAAGCAATAAAATTTTAAATTCAATCATAAAATTGTAGTTCTTGCTATTTCATGTAATTTATTTTATGATGTCTGTATTTTATTATCCACGCAATTGTCAAAACTATACTGGACATTTTCTGAAATGAGCAATTTTTTTCCATCTATTTTTGACATTGGCCCTTTCCTTAATGTTATTATTCAAGCATATGCCCTCTGTCAACAGTTCATCCGCACTCTAGAGAGCCGCCCTGACTTCAATGCCAGGTCTCGTGGCTATTTTGCCTCTCTCCTGACGGTGGCGCTGCATGGAAAATTGGAGTACTACACTGACATCATGCGGACACTGCTGCTGGAGCTAATGGATGAACATGTGCAGAACAAAAACCCCAAACTGATGCTCAGGAGGTCAGCAAAAATGCCATTAAAAAGGTTAGAGTTTTTGACAGTCTTCATACTGTTTTCTTTGTTCAATTTGTAGGTCAGAGACGGTAGTGGAGAGGATGCTTTGTAATTGGATGTCCATTTGTCTCTATCAGTTCCTCAGAGTAAGAATACTTTTTTCATCTCCTTATTTTAATTTTCATTATAATTTCTTTATTCCACCAAAAATAGACAAATTTGATATGAACAAGTGTAGATTTCATGTCTTGTGTTGTAGGACACTGCAGGAGAGCCATTGTACAAGCTGTTCAAGGCTTTAAAACACCAAGTAGAGAAGGGGCCAGTGGATGCCAAATTGAAGAAAGCCAAGTATACGTTGAATGATACAGGGCTGCTGGGTGACGATGTGGAGTACTCTGTTTTGGTTAGTAAAATTGTAAATTATAACTTGATTATTTTCAATATATATTACAAATTTCCAAAATGATTATTGATTGATGTTTGTTATTCAGACGTTGCAAGTGCTGGTGCATGGAGAGGGACCAGATGTGACTCCTGTCAAAGTGCTGAACTGTGATACAATTACACAGGTGGGTTGAGAAAATAAGCCAGAATGCTTGCTTGAGATCCATAACGTGTGCCTTAAAGGTGAACTTTGTGACTTTTCTGGTGGAGGGTACGCTGCTTGCTTGACTCCATGGAGATGTTACTGCATTGTCTGGAATGTTCCATAGTATGGCATTGAACTTGGCCAGCTCCATGGAAACAAGTAGTTGACACCATCAGGCACAGTCTGGGATCAGTGGGAAAGTGAACCCAAACACAGTAAAATTGTTTAATTTTTTTGAGTAATAAAAATACTGGCAACTAAATATGCAAGTCAGGAAAGTTAAATTGTGTGGAACACTGAAGGAAAAACGATAACATCTCCATGGGGATAAGTAAGTAGGTGGCGAGATATTTATGAGACATTTACTCTTTACAATGCTTTGAAAGTTCTTTGTGCTGAAATTCAGTATTTTGTGGTTTGTTTTGTGATGACATTAAATTCAGTCTTTCTCAGCTCTGCTGGGTCCTGGAGGACCATTGTACATTTTGACTCAGATTGCGTATATTGCAGGAAAATAGGGTTGTAAAGAAAATAATGCATAATGTATTAGAACATGTATTTTTGTGAGATTTGCGGCTACCTCAAAAACAGCCTTAAGTGTTTGTGAATCCATGTTTTAGATGAACGTGTTTTTGTGGTTTACAGGTGAAGGAGAAGATTATTGATCAGGTGTACAGAAACCTTCCCTACTCCCAGAGGCCCAAAGTGGAGAGTGTGGCTCTTGGTAAGAAATGAAAAGATTTTCTACTGTCAATTAGTATTATTTGTTTTTCAATGGCAGTGCCATTAGGACAGTCTTAATAGCTGGAAGGATATTATGGTATTAGATCATTAAACTTGCTCTCTAAATACACTGAAAATAACTGATTAGATTTTCTAAGTTAACTGTAGGCCTGTACGGATAACAAACTTTTAAGTGTGATATATTGCTACGATAATATTGCTATATGTTGCTATGATAATACTAAAACTACCGCCCTATGCTACTGATACAATAATGCAGGAAAATTCCCCAAAACACCAATTCTAAATGTACACTTAACAAACATTAAAAAAACATGAGCTGCAATAAATGGATAGCAAAATGGAACACTTGGGTAGGAAGTGTCAAAACTGTGTGCAGCTTAACTGCAACTGTACTGCCAAAAAAAGATAAATAAAACTGTTATATAATATAGTTTGTGAATAAAACATTAAGACAATATAGTAATTATTGTGACAGGCATACATTCACGTGATGTTGATTGCACTTATTGTGGCATTATTAGTACTACATTTATATTTATTTTCACTGTTCTGATAGAATGGCGCCCTGGCTCCACTGGCCAGATCCTTTCTGACCTTGACTTGACCTCACAGAAAGAAGGGCGGTGGAAGAGACTCAACACTTTGGCTCATTATAATGTAAGTCTATTTCTATTTTAGAAATATAAGCCTAGACCCAACTGAAACGTATGGCTCTTAAAACTGATTAAATCGACTTCTTCACTGATGTGTTATTGCTTGAAAGACATTCAAGGTTGTTTTGGAGTTCAGACCTTTACTTGTGAAGTGGAGAGAAATGCTGAGCCACCAGAGACCCCTGCTGTAGAAAACATAAAACTAAAAACATCAAGCCTCCTCTGTCTGCATCTGACATTTAAACTAGATGTGTTGGTCTATTCCCTGTTGTCTGAGTAAACAATCCTTGTCCTTTAGGTTCGAGATAATGCCACATTGGTGCTGTCCAGAGTTTTGCACACACAGGCGTTTCACCAGCACCAGGACAGCTATGAAGAAAGTAAGTGAACAAACATTTGGAAATTTGATCAAAAAAAGAAAACATTGCATAACATTTAACTCAATGATTGGTATCTATTGTTCATAGAAAATTCCCTGTTAGAAGATGACAACACCTATCACCTGGTCAGAACACCTGATGAAATAGACGAAGGAAAGTCTAAGAGAGGCAGCATGAAGGATAAAGCCATGACCAAAGCCATTACTGAAATCTACCTGACCAGGCTTCTGTCTGTCAAGGTGTGGTACCAAATTCACAAAAAAGTCTAATAATGAAGTCTGAGAAGTGCAGTATTTTGAGAACGGTATCAGCTTTGTTTTAAACGGCCCAGCTCCAGTTTATTGGACCAATGGGTCAGTAGATATACTAGGGATTCATCTTTAAGAAAACTTTAAAGAAACTGTTGAATATAATTATAATAAAAAGACAGAAAAAACTGATAGAGGATTCCCTCTCCAGGGCTGTAAAATCCTAACAATACAAGGTACATTGGTTAATGCTTTGGTGTTTCCTCTGTTTGTATATTTATTAATGATTCTCCCCTCCCCCAGTACTAAGTTTTTTAAACTTTTGAACAAAAGATCTTCATTTATATGGAATAATATACCAGATAAAATTAAAAGACAATGGACCTCATTCATGAAATATTCTTACGAACAAATTTATACTTAAGCCCTTCTTACGAACTTTTTCTTAACTGAAAATCTTATGGAAGAACAAATCCTACAAACAGTCAAGAGCACTTGTAAGAACAAAAATTCTACTGTTTTAGTATATTATTACTCTGATAATGAAACTAAAAATTCTAATTCCCCCATGATTGTAAGTTATATATTTTCTTAAATTATTTCCTATAAACATATGTGATCCAATAACATTTATGAGGCGTTTTATAGAGCATGTGGTCTATTGGGTCTAATAGACTCAATACTGCAGTGAGCCTCAGTCTGTCCCTGCACCAGTGCTCTCCATATGGACCACTGTCACAGCCCGGCGCCTGGTCACCGCGCTGGACTCAACACCCCCATCACCCCCCTCACCCCCCATGACCAGAGCGCGCTCTTATGCACCCTTACTCCAGCCTCCCTCCCTCGCTATTTATCGCAGGGTAAAGCGGCCGCTTATTTCAGTAAGTGTACGACTTAAATATTCCCTCCCTGAGTGTGTTCATGTGAATTTGGACATTTGAAATTGTCGCTGAAGCTGTAAAACAACAGTAGTCTGTAGATGCGCTCTACCTCACTTCCTCGGTCACTTTCTCCCTCGCACTTTCATCTGTAATAATACCAAACCCATACTGGCCATATTTGGAAGTTCAGAGGGCGTTTTTAACCAAATACATATTAATTTTCGATGTAAACATAATGTAAATGAGCTTGGACGTGTTTGTAGCTGGGTGTTGGTGAATTCGGCGCAACTGTCACTTAAGAAGAAATTTGGCTGCGTAAGCTTTGCGAATCTGGGGCAGAGTTCTCTCAGCATTTTCTTTAAAGTGGAAGAAAAGATTCATGAATGAGGACCATTATGTATATAGTTCTTTTGAAAATGGAGGATTGAATCTAAAAAACCTACAAGCAATGCACCGTTCCTTAAAAGCGTCCTGCGGGTTCAAATTGTACTTAAATAAACAATGGCTTAGTAGTCAAAGGTTATACTCATAATCTTCCTTTTTTTCAAACAATTTATTACCATTTTTAAATTAAAAGCAACACATATGGATACATTTTTTTAAAAATCATTTGCAGGCCTTATCACCATTTTTTAAAGATGCACTCAAAGCATGGTTGAATTTCCAGTACCACCCTCCGGACACTGTTCAAGGTATTCAGATGTAGGTGCTCTTCAGATATTGTTACTGGAGGCAAACCATTGCTCTGGGTTGACTGTATCAAAAACAGGTTAATTTTCATTAATGATCTTCTGGATATATTGGGGAATCTTCTCTCTCATCAACATTTTTTTTAGAAAATACAACATAGTATCTTTAGACCGTTTAAGTTTTAATCAGTTACTTTCAGCCATTCCTAAAAGCTGGAAAATGAAATGGAAAAAAAGAAGCCATAAATGGCTTACTGGTATAAACAGAGACAAAATAATTTACAAGTGGACTCTTAATACAACTGGTGCTTCACTTTTTCCTCACAGAGCCTGCTTGTTTTGGGAAGATAAAATAAATAATAATAAATGCCCCAATCTCATGGAAATGTTACTTTCAAACTAGAGAGAATATTTCAACAGTTTTTTAGTTTTTTGTTTTTTTAAATAAAATTACTGTAACAAAAGAATTGTTATCTAAATGGCAGGTAGGAAACTGCCCTTACTGCAGGTTCTGTGAAGAGGAAGAGGAAGACCTTTTCACCTGTTATATTTTTTTGTCCTTATGTTGCCAAGTTTTGGGTTTCGGTTCAATCAATGGGGATTTCTTTGGAAATTTCCCTCAGAAACATCATGTTGTGCATTTTTGAGAGGAAGTTGCATTTCACCCATCCTTTCAGGAGCAGTGGGCAGCACATGGGGCGCCCGGGGACCTGTCTCCATGATCTTGTTGCTAGGTTTGGTCAGGTCCTCAGCTGGAGGATTTTTACCTATGGTGCATGTTTTTGGGTTGATGGGGGAAACCGGAGTGCCCGGAGGAAACCCATCCAGACACGGGAAGAACATGCAAACTCCACACAGAAAGGCCCTGGCACTTATCAAATTTATGTTTAGAATACTTTAAAACATAATTCACAATCAGTACGATCTAGAAAAAATAATTGCCATGGAGAATAACAGATTATTTGAGCATAATAGGAAATGGAATATTTGCTTACTGATATTAGGGATATAATAATAATCATCATCATTATTGTTTATTTCTGGTTTCTTTTATTTTAATATGGTTTGAGCCCTTTGTTGAGATGCTAATACCCTTTGATTTGTGTTTTTTATGTTCTGTTACTATTATTATTATTATTATTATTATTATTATTATTATTAACAATTATTATTTCCTTATGGATCTGTATTAAGTATGAGTAGGTATGGATGTGATGTGGTGTTTGGTTGAGTGTGAAGCCTGACCTCCTTGGGTTTGTCAATTAAAAAAAAAAGTCTGAGTCTAATGAAATAATAATCTTTATTTTAAATGTCCAGTGCTTCTGCAGTCTTATGTTTAAAATTTGTTGTGTTTTTAGGGTACTCTGCAACAGTTTGTGGACGATTTCTTCCGAAGTGTGCTCTGTTCGGGTTCAGTTGTCCCACCTGCTGTGAAGTATTTCTTCGACTTTCTGGATGAACAAGCACACAGACATGATAATGTTGATGAGGAGACGTTACATATATGGAAGACCAATAGGTAATGATAACACACTAGGTGAGTAATGCATGCTAGCATTACTCACCAACGCCATTTATAATTTGTAACCCCTCAGTATTTTAGCTGTGGGAATTATTGTTACATGCACTTTTGTCATGCTGCAGAATCACAATGACTTTGCTTCTCCTTGACACAAAGGATACAAATGCCCATCACAGACCGAAACTCTAATGAGACACTTTTAACATTATTTCCTGTCTAGAAACAAGCACACCGTCAGTCCAAAAAGTTCATTTATTATGTACAACATTTCAGCTGTGTGGCCTTCTTCAGGCAAAAATTTCTTTCTTTTTTGAATTTTGTCAGGTTGCTCCCACTCATTCAATGCGCCCCCTGAACATTGATTTGCGAGGTCTGCTGCTCCATTTTCCTGTCTAGAAACAAGAACATAGCTTCTCCTTTGCATAGCAACTGCCAAAGAAGAACAAAAATTATGCAAAACTAAAACTAACTTGTATGACGTTTAACTGTGTTAAATAGTTCTCTCAAATGATTAGCTTACTCAGATCAAATTACAATATATTGGGGAGCCAGAAAAAAGGGCTGTTTAACTTGTCAACCACACCAAGTAAAAATTACACACTTTTTTTCACTGTGTGCAGCTGAGCCCATGAAAAGGCTTGTTATCGTGACATGATAATTTATGACAATGAAGGATAAATGAAGACGGATTCCTCACAGTTTTCTTTATTTATGCCAAAACTCTTTTCCAGCTAGCCTTGAGTTTAGCCTGTCAATCACTGGGAACGTCCATACACACACACACACACACACACACAAACAGACTGGACAATGAAATATTCAGCAGCAGTGGTGAATTATTGACAAGGGTTATGGTCTTTGAGGGGACAGGCGGCGTAAGGAGATGAAAGGATGCTGGGATGCGCAAAAAGAGGGAAAAGGAGACGTCAGCAAGTCCTCAAAAAGTCAGGAATTAGAAAAATCCAAAGCCCCTAGAGCACATTACTGGTGGTTTTACTCAAGGATTTTACCCATCATAAGTTTGAACAAGTTTGACCAAGACTTTGTCCATGTTAGTACTTTTGTGTCTTATCTTTGTGTCTAGCTTACCGCTGCGATTCTGGGTGAACATTTTGAGGAATCCCCACTTTGTCTTTGACGTGCACGTGACGGAGGTGGTTGATGCTTCACTGCACGTAATCGCTCAGACTTTTATGGATGCCTGCACCAAGTCCGAGCACAAACTTAGCAGAGTATGTAATCTGTTACCTGCATATGCCTCATGTTTATAAAGTCTTTTTTGTTGTACTAAATGTATTTTGATAGTTTTGTATATTGAAAAGCAAGTATGGTTAAAAAAAAGGTTGGGCCATAACTTGTATAAATGCCTATGTAATGTGACTGTCAACACATTCAAGCCAAGGGACTTGTAATTAGTGATTTCAAAGAGCACACACCGCTTTTAACCACTTTTGTACCCACTAGGAGTCTCCAAGCAACAAGCTGCTCTATGCAAAAGAAATTTCCACATATAAGAAGATGGTAGACGAGTGAGTCTGTTGTACATAATAGACTTATTTTATAATGGTGCAAAATTGTGTATGTATATTAAAATATGCCTTAATTTGTTTTTCTCAGCTACTACAAAGGTATTAGACAGATGGTTCCTGTAAGTGACCAGGACATGAACACACACCTTGCAGAAGTGTCAAGGGTAAGACTGTTTTGTTTAATTTAGTCTGATAACATTTTGCATCAAAACACTTATTGTTTTGTATTATCTTTAAGTTGTTTGTTTGGGTTGAAAGTCACTAGTGTCTTAAACCCATATCAGGGTACACTGTTGTAAAATAGCACTCTACTTTTCATTGACAGCAACACACAGACAAGCTGAATACCCAGGTGGCCTTACATCAGCTCTATCAGTACGCCAGCAAATACTACGATGTGGTAAGGACATTATATAATAATTATGCCATTGTCACGATTCAAACACATTTTATATCTATAATATTCTAAAGTGTTGTTATTTTTTCAGATCATTGAGTCACTAGATGAAGACCCCGCTGCTCAGAATAGACAGCTCACCCTTCGGCTACAACAGATCGCAGCTGCCCTTGAGAATAAAGTCACTGACCTTTGACCTCTGAACTCTTCAAGACTTTAGAGCAGAGAAACAAAATCACAAGATGTCACTTTTGATGCTCGATTTTACAGAATGACTGTAGCTTAATGAAGCTGGAACGAGTTAAGGTGAAGATGACTTTTAAGTGAAAAAAGTGAAGCGCTTACGTCCTCGACATGGTTTTTGCATTCATTCCAGAACAATGCATGGAGGAGACATGGTGCCTATGGCCTGCAAGGACAAACTCTGTGAAAGCAATTCATTTTAATGGGAGACTTTTTAAAATATTTTTTTGACAATGAGGACAGTAACACACAAACTTTAATTTGCCCCATCATGAAGACGAGCCCCGTTAGTATTCAAACAATAATGTTAGCAATCAGACTGGATAAAGCATTTTATGATACTCTTCAATCAATTTAAATGGGACTTTCCTTGAAACTTGACAGAGAACTGTTTTCAATTATCATTGTGTAGTATGAGGTAAATCCTTAGGTAAAGTGATAAACAATTATGGTACATGCCACTTTTGAGTCAAGAGACTTTATTGGCAAATGAGTGTATTCAGGGTACTGCATATTTGTATTTCATTATTTCCATATCACATTTGTTTTATTGGTTGCAGTTTGTGTATATTAAGTTAAGGCACCGAATTACACTTCACAGGGTAGTTAAAATATTTACCATAATGCAATTGGGTTTTAGCTTTTTACAGCAACATGCCACAATCTTTTGTGTGAATATCAAGTATGTTTTTTTTTTTCTGTTGATCATGTTGCTATTGAACATTTTACTTGCTGTGAAAACTGTAAACAAGGGCTTTGAGCAGCCAGCCATTTTAATTGTAAAATTTTGATTCTTTTTTAATCCTTTTACTTTTGCCCATAATCTTGAAGCAGCATTTTCTGTTTCCAGCAGACATGTGGAAAGTGAATGAAGTGTCTCTTGAAGACACGGCTGTCAGACTCTTTAGAGTCTCACATTAACTGTTGCATGAAGTGTCTTATTAGACACCTTATGATCTGTCCATCATGGGGTGTGTGCCTATAACAGTGAACTGAAATTGAAAGTCAAAGGTACAAAGTTATTATGAATAATATGTTGGTTTAAATGGGTTTAAATGCTGAATGGATGAAACATGAAACATACGCCACAATCGTTCTTCAAGGCAATCTCTTCCATTTTGTTTGTTTTGTCTTTCATATTTCAACATGTTTGTTTGAGTGTTACATTGGAAAATATGCAGCAACATACTCTTCTTAAACTTGGTGCATTTAATTGGATTACTATAAACTGATTGCAATTTCATATAATCATGGATAATCATCCAAACTACTGTTGTGAATTGTCTATTCTTTAGTTCCCATCAACTTGGCTACTTTCTGCCTTCTTCCTGTCACCAACAAGTGCCTTAATAACTTTCAAGAATAAGCATAGAAGCATAGAAACACCAAAAATATTAATAGATGCACAAAAATAAAGCATTTTCCTCGGTAGTGATGTGTTCAAAACAATCTACACAAACATCCAGCTGTTAATTTTACAAAACCTGACTTCTTTCAACTTGACAGCTCAGATGGGTTTCACATTCTTGTGCAAGTTTGTTTTGGGGGAATTGTGTGGATTGCTGTCACTTTTTTTCTGTAATAAGTGAGATGCCAATTATGATGCTGCCAGTTTGATACACTCAGACAAATGCAACCACCACATTTCCATAAAACTAATAACATGTAACAAATGTTTTCAGAAGATGCAAGTGTTGTAAGGTCCATGGTACTGAGCTTAGACTACAGATGAGCTGATGAACGATTCTTTTTGAAAGCAGTTCAGAGATTTTGAATTGGAGTATAGGTGTTTGCCAATATAGGTGTTTGCCAGTATCAGTATAACATTTATCAAACACACAATGCTCATTGGTAGCTTACAAATCTTGCTCCAAAGGTTTATACCATTCTTTACATTACATACTTACAATAATTATTCTTGTAAAAAAAGATGTCCATGTAAGAAGAATAATTAAAAATCCTTTTGATTGTTTGTAAAATAAAAAAAATGAGAAATTGAGGCTTAAATAGCTTACCTGACTTGAAGCAATGCCCATATCAGTGACTCTTCTGAAGAAGTGGAGAAGTGGGCAAAATGTATAGATTTACAGATAGCCTATACAATAAATTATGTTTTTACAAATGTTTTGCTGTCTCTTTTCTTTTCCTGTAGGCAGCCTAATAGTAGGCTGTAGCCACACTGGGACATCAGACATAACTTAATGTTTTGGCAATAAGAACCCTATGTGAGAGTTGACCTGTTAGCCTGTTGGCGTGTTCCTGTTGGTTTAGGAATTAAGAAAAAGTCATTTCTCAAGGGCATCTGGACTCCTTTCAACTCAAGAGGGAGAGGTGCACTGTGCAACATTTTTTAGTGCAGAGTTCGCCACCTGTAATGAATAAATACTATGGATATGTTTAATGTTATAACATGGACCATTCTAGGCAAAACAATAACATTTCCATGGAGACGAGTAGGTAGTGGACCCTCCACCAGAAAAGTGGCCCAGTGCACTTTTAAGATTGTATATAGGGCATTTAAGAATATATGTGTATTTGACTTTTAGCTATAATATACATGGCTTAGTATTGTGGCCCATGGGATGTTTGAGAAATTTACCTTTTTCTTATTGCCTGTAAATGCAGCAATTTCAAGTAGCCCAAACAGGGTACTTTCATTTTCTATAGCCTGTTTTTTCTTACAATTACCGTGTAAATGGCGCCCCCGTGTGTTGTTGATAAAAAAAAATAAAAAATTTCAAATAATACGCATTTACGCCTTTAAACGGGATTGCTGCTAAATAAATGTGGCTGATGATAAAATGTATTAATATTTTAAAATTTCGCAAGCTTATTCATATGCAAAACAATGAACTTATTTGAATGTTATGAGTAAACATCAGCATAAGCGGTTCTTTCTAAGCTGCATAGGCCTAAACTATTGTGGTGTATTAATGCTGTAGTGTATAAATGGTTGGCCCTCGCAGTGAGATCAGCTGCGCGTCAGGAGCCTTTCTCTCATTAACACACACTGGGCTGTAGCTCCCTTGACAGCAGGGGTCCCTCCCTCTCTCCACCTTTGCACCTCCTTTCCCTCCTGTTGCTCCCTGGACTCCCAGTCTCTCCTCCAGCACAAAGCTCACAATATAACGACAGACTCTCACCTTGTTGTGCTTTTTCTTCACCTTTGACAAGTTTTCAAACCATGGGATGCGGAAATTCATCTCCAACTTCAACAACAAGCAGCAGCAATTACAGCAGCAGAAACCTAGGTGAGTGAGAGTAAGCCTGGTGTTATATAAAGCGCAGTTTTGGTTTGTTTTATTTTTGTAGTAGTACAAACTATAAGTTGCTTAGTGCGGTTATTCTTGAGATGTGTGTAGAATCCCTCAGTCGTCCAGGTAGAATCCATAGCAAAAGGAGAAATTTAATTTGTCAACTGGACAGAGTTTATTTGGTTGAATACGTTTCGCGGCTCATCCAAGCTGCTTCTTCAGTTCTGGTCAGATGCTGGCGGACACTGCTTTATATCTGCTTGAAGGGAGGAGCTTAATTACAATGAAAATTACTCTGAGACACACATATTTAAATACAGTTTCAGTTAGTCAGGTGAGTCTATTCAATATGGAGTTGTTTACAGTTTCTGTTAGTCATGTGAGTCTATTCAATATGGAGTGGGAGTGGGGGAGTAGTTAGCATATCCATTCAGGGCCATGATGGTGTTTTCACACCTCTGGACACGTCCTGGCTAGTCCCATTGTTTTCCCAGTTTGTTTTGATTTAGGTTTCTTTGCTCTCTTCGTTTTATTGAAAGCAGGACAACAGAGAACCAGAGCCCAGGAGAAGGGGTGTAACTATTCCTTACCTGGCTGGCGTTTCCGAAAAACTACAGAGGATCTTCAGACAACATGAAATCCCAGTCTATTTCAAACCCACAAACACTTTAAGACAAAAACTGGTCCATCCTAAGGACAAAACACCGAGCCACAAACAAAGCAATGTGGTCTACTCCATTCAGTGTAGTGAAGACTGCAGTGAGCGCTACACTGGAGAAACAAAACAGCCACTTCACAAAAGGATGTATCAACACAGACGGGAAAACCAGGGTGGGCCGCAATCTGCCGTACATCTCCACCTAAAAGCCACGGGCTACTCCTTTGAGGACAGCGAGGTCCAGATCTTGGCCAGAGAAAAGAACTGGTTTGAGAGGGGAGTTAAAGAAGCTATTTTTGTCAAGAAAGAGAATCCTTCCTTGAACAGAAATGGAGGTCTCAGACATCATTTGTCTCCCATCTATAACTCTATCCTCAAACCTAAATCAAAACAAACAGAGAAAACAATGGGACTAGCCAGGACATGTCCAGAGGTGTGAAAACACCATCATGGCCCTGAATGGTTATGCTAACTACTCCCCCACTCCCACTCCATATTGAATAGACTCACATGACTAACAGAAACTGTAAACAACTCCATATTGAATAGACTCACCTGACTAACAGAAACTGTAAACAACTCCATATTGAATAGACTCACCTGACTGACAGAAACTGTAAATAAATATGTGTGTCTCAGAGTAATTTTCATTGTAATTAAGCTCCTCCCTTCAAGCAGATATAAAGCAGTGTCCACCAGCATCTGACCAGAACTGAAGAAGCAGCTTGGATGAGCTGCGAAACGTATTCGACCAAATAAACTCTGTCCAGTTGACAAATTAAATTTCTCCTTTTGCTATGGATTCTACCTGGACGACTGAGGGATTCTACACACATATTTTTGTAGTAGTACAAACTATAAGTTGCTTAGTATGTACACTGCCATGCTTAGTGCGGTTAATCAAAACTGATTATTTTTGTTGATTTGTGAGGTGAATCTAATAGCTATGTCATTCTATAGTGGTTTATTATCTGACTTGTGCTGCTACAACTTGTTTTGCAAAAGGTGGTGGTCCTGTATTACGAAAAATTCACTCTTGTGAGTTTTAAGGCAGGTTATAATGCGTGAGTAATCCTTTATTATTAGTCTGTCTACAGAACTGAGGATTCCACCTTGTGATGTCAGGTAGTGGTAGTTTTTAAGTCAGCAGCTACCTTTTAACTTTTGTTCAGTAGAGATTGGCAATGCCAGGGTAGAACTTGTCCAAATGATTCTAGTGAAGGTGTATGGAGGTTAAAAGCTCACTGGAGCACTTCCTGTATTACCACATGACATCACAAGGTGGAACAGAGTGTTTTCTGTTTGAGAAAAGAACTCAACCTAAATATGCAGGGTTTATACGTTAAACATGTGAGAATGAAAGAAGAAAACAACTCCAGGTATGTTTGTGATAAGGAAACAACATTACAACATAAATCAGAAAATAGCATAATATAGGCCCTTTAATATCCGCCAATGACCAGTCAAAATGTACTTTACTGCATTATTATAATGTTCAAAAGACTGCCAAAATCGTGGTTTAGCATTTACTTCATTGATTCTAAAATATCCCATTTACTGTAAGAGAAATAATATAAAGCAGTTCAGGGAAATAACCTACAAAGTGATAAATACAATGAGCTGTGGTCTTGTTTGTGAATGTTTGTGTCATTACTTTCATCAGGTCATCCTGAGTGTTCATCAAAACTGTAAGTATCTTTTACATTAACCCCCTTATTGTTTTTTCTAGATTATTAAGCCTACTCTTTTTATATTATCTTAATATGTGATTCTAAACCATATGTTTTGGATGTGCTCTTTTGTGAACAGACAAGATGATTCTGTTGCAGATGATGACAAATGGAAGTAAGTGGTAACAGCAGCTCATAGGCTATCCATGTGTGTTTGCAATAATCATTTTGTTTTGTGAGATCAGGAACTATGGAGGCGTTTATGTGGGGCTACCTACAGATCTAAGCAACATTCCTACAGTGCAGATTGGATCTCTCCAAGGTAACATTCTCTGCAAATCTACATACTTTTCATTCTGTAAACCAGTTAACTAATATTTTCCATACATTAATTTCTGTGAACCGGAACAAAGTGTATTTTTTTAATTTATTTAAAGAAGATATATTATCTTTTTGTCAGGTATTAGGTAGCAATTTTATTAGCAGCAATATTGAAAAATGGCTGTTTGAAATGTATGCACAATTGTGTATAGTCCAGAGTCTGAAGAAGCGTAAGTAAGTACAGCGCGGGGGGGCGGAGATAGGGCCTAGGTGAAAACAGATATTTTCAGAGCCCTCAAGTCTCAGGAGGACAATAAAATGTCATTTTTATGTAGCGCTTTACAACAAGGAATCACTCATCCATTCGCACACTGGTGTACGCAGAGGTGGGTTAAGTGTCTTGCCCAAGGACACAATAATAGCATTCATCTGTGGGAGGTGAAATCACACTGCCAACCTGTGGGTCAGTGGATCTGACTGCTCAACCAATCATGTTTTTATGTCGAGAGTGGGATTCAAACCTCCAACCTTCGGATCAGTGGACACTCTACCAACTGAGCCACTGCTCCTCCACATGCTCATAAAAGCTCATTTATATGTCACCTTTACATTGAAGAATTAATTACATTCTGAACAATATTGACAATGTTGAAATGTATCCAGGTCATTATTTAGTATATTTATTTATCTGAATCTGTTCAGTCATATTTAAAAGTTTGACAGTCAAAAATTGATAAATAATACTTAACTACTTAGTGTTATGTGGTCTCCAATTATTGTAAATGGAGACACTGTATAATGGATATAGTATTACAAGAATCTTTTATATTTCTTTCTGCAAAGTGACATTTTAATGTGCTAACCATGTGTACGTGCGAGCATTCATATCCAATACACATAATGTACACACCTGTTCATTTCTTGTGGAGTCCTCAGTGTCAGGAGATCATGGGAGAAGAATCATCCTCTCTGCTGTGACCCCACGCTTAATGTGTTGTGTGGAAATGTATACATTTAGCAGTCTTGAGTATGAGTATGAGTATTGAGTTCTTAGGATTACATATAGGTGTTGTTTCAAGATTTTTTGTTGATAGAGATTTGAGGAGTTAATTAATGGGATTGTTATCCACAGAGAGTGAGCGAGACTCAGCCTCCCTCAGGAGGCCACTGTGGGGAAATGGACTCTAATTTTAATGAACCAGGTCTGTACATGCTTCTTACTTTTACCATCTCTTGTTCAATTATCAAAATGGTTTTATATTTTGTCTTTATTTTTCAAGATAAATATTATTACATTACATGTTTTTTTAAATTATTTAATATACAATTAAAAAAGGAGTTTGTTTTCAACCACATTTTTTATATGTTCACTTCTTTGTCTGAAACAAGAGATGTCTGGAGGAAATGGTGATTGCATAAAACAAGACACCTGCCAAGTCTCAAATGAGAAGCACCCTGGTCCCACTGGAGTCAATCTTCTCCTTTAGCGTCCCCTGCAAGGACTGTGATGGGATCACTTAGCCTTTGCCCATCCCGCTGTGGAGCCTGTGATGACTGAACCAATAGACTGCTCATATACTTGTTTGCTATGGAAAGAATCAAACACCACTAGTGCTATACCTAGCTGTACTGTAGCAAAAGCATCATGTCAGATGAAACATACAGTAGTGGTCAGTGAAAGATTCAGAGATTCCAAATATGAGCTGCAGATTCTGTCCTCCAATCAGCAGCTCCTGCAGAGATGACGTGAGCAGATTGTCATCTCCCGTGAGGTGGACGTGTAGAAAAGGTTGTTTCAGAATTTTGAGTAGTAACCTGTGCTAGTAACTGTTTTTAATGTTCATATTTTTGTGTTCTTAAAGACATAGCACTTCACTTATCTGTATGCCAATTATTAATAAGAACCTTGTCCTTCTAAATTTAAATGTAGGGGATCACACCTGATGGTGTCTTTCATTTTAATATCTTAAATACATGTTTTATGTAAGCTTGTGATTTGACAATTGGTTTATTTTCAGAGCTGTATTTGAACAATTACATTTATGATAGTGGAAAAAAAAAAATCAACAGAACTGCTTTTAACAGATCATATGTTTCTCAGCTTCAGTTGATCTCCTTACAAAACCACTGCCCTCAACTGACATGCACAGGTGCACCACTAAGCAGAGCAGGTGTAGAAGAACATAAAGTGCGTAGTTTCTTTACACACCAAGGTCTGAATGGTTTAAATGAAGGCATGCTTTAAAATGAAACATGATGCATGTGTAAAAGGTTGTGTCACCCTCTCCAACAAAGACCATTGCAAATAGCAGTTCTAACTTTGTGAAACTTTCTTGAATCTAGACAGTATTACCGATAAAGATGTTGAAGCCAAAATATGGACTATAAAGAATGTTGAGGCTGAGTATAAACTGCGTGCTTTGGTTTATATCGCAAGTTCATTTCTGATATAATGCGTCTCCAGAGGCTAACTTCCTGTACAGCTCTCGCAGCTCTTGAGACCCTGGGATCTTGGAATCCGGCGTGCAGGGAATGTCGAAGTCTGATGAGGTTTGTGAATCTGGGAGGTCCATCATGTCCTGGTGGATCTCAGTCTCAGTGAATATAAGGTGACTTTGGCCTGGCTGCAGAATTATTGTGTCAGATACAGTTGAATTCTGGTTCTGTGACGAGTGATTGGATGCAGATGCCGACAGACTCTCTTGACTTTCACCGGAGTCTGACGTTTGTTCTTCATCAGTTTCTTCACTGAACAATTCAGGTGTTTGTGAATCTGACAATCTAGTGGAAGATGAGCAGCCAGACTGTGACTGGCTTAATTGGCTGTCAGTCAGCAAACTTGAGGTATAAAAGTCCTCCCATTTTGGAGGATTATGTGAAGATATTTGGTCCTTTTCCTCCTCTAATTTGACTTCCTCTATTACAAGGGACATGTCGCCCTTTCCTTCTTCCTCCTCATCACCCTCTTCTTCACCATTGGACTCAGTGCAATCAAGGTAGTTATGTGACAGCAGCTTGTCTTCAGTAACAGACTCATAAGTGTTCTCAGTTTGTTGTATTACAGAGGTTTTATCTGTGAGCAGCAGATCAGATTTGCAATTGTACATTAATGTAAGTTTAGCTCTTTCTGAAAGAATACAATAATAAAATGTTACCATGGAATGTTTCTTGCTGCGTGGGTGTTTTCTTTCTCACCGGAGCCAGTTCTAATCCATCAAACAAGCCATCATCACTGTCTGAATCTAAACAAGTTAAGTGAAAATGTGAGAAAAAGTAAAAAACTGAAATGCATACACAAGTGTATTTGGATCATGTGTGTCTCACCACAGAAAGACTGCTCCATTCTGGTGCGTTTGAGAACACCCAAAGGCTTGTATATAAATGCCTCAGGATCCGACTGCTTTCGGCACATTTGACTCAACCTGCACAAAACATGTCAAATATATTATTAATTGTATTGTATTCTATTCTTTTTATACAAATGAAATCCTGTCACTCACAACTGGGTGACCTCAGTCAGCGTCTTGCCAATAGGAATGACATTAGGATAGATGTTGATTGGTTTGAGATACAGTAAGAATTCCTTAATCTGCAAGTAAATAAAATTAAATAAATAAAACAATAACGATAAATACAAATAGAAGGCACTTTATCTGTGAATGAAATCACCTCAGAATATGAAGAGTGGAAACTGAAGCAGGCTCTGAAAGAACTAGCTCCCGTTCTGTGGATAACACCAAAGACCATTTAGCACAGCAGTTTGTGGACACATAACATTCTATCTGAGCCCTTAACATTTACTTTATTACAACATTTGTTTTTTTGCTCCTTTCTCCAAACCACATGGTTGATGGTTTGATGCTTATGATCTGGAGGGGAGTTCCATCAGCAGCTGTGCATCCACAGGGCAAACGGTTCCCTTGGAAAAACTCCTCATCCTTCATACAAAAACATGAAGGGAAACACGTAAACAGGGTTTGTTCATAAAAACTGGTCATAACACTGTAGACATGACTTATTAAATATTTGACATTTTTGTGTGAAAATGTTATTATTAAATACGTATACCTTTGGGTGTCGACAGGCATGGATTTGAGTCTTGTTGTCAGTGGTCACATAGTTGAGTATTTCAGGCATTTTTTTAAACATTGCTAAATTGTTGATGTGGATCTAAAACAAAATAAATATGCTAGTAGTAATATATTATAAAAGTAGTATCATGAATAAGAAGGAATAATAGGTCATATCAATTTCACTTTCAAATACTATGTAGTGATGTGTAACCTGGGTTTTGAACTCCTCCCCCAAGTTGGTGAATAGATATTCATATCCATAAGCAGCTTTACAGTTAAGCCACACAACGTGATACTGACTTTGACTGATCCAGTTTCCAACCAGCTCTAAAATACCTTTCAGGCAGACATCCTAGAGAAACACATGTTTATATCACATTTGTAAAACTAGTTTAACAATCGTCCTCAGTATTTTTAAGACAACTCCATCATGGTATCATGGTAAAAAAAAACAAAAAAACAAAAAAATAACTACCCGTGATGGGATTTGATAGAATCGTGGGTCATAAAACGTAGAATCCACATATACACTCTGGATCTCTTTGACCCTGTAAAATATGCGTGGAAAGATATTATTATGGTCAAATCATCACTACAAAAAATACAATTTGGTATTATTAGTTATCATTACAGCAGATATATTGTAGTAAATTCTACATTTATAGTGCGGTTATCAAGTCCTCCATAAATAATTGAAAAATGAGAATCACTGACCTACTGCCAGAATGCAAATATTCAATTCTTGAAGCATCTCCTATTGCTAACCTGAAGTCACCTGTGTATAATACATTTCCTTGGCATCCTTCAAAAAGGAACCTACCCAAAAAAAAGTGATGTTAAAAGGGTTTTCAAATAAAGGTCCATTTAAAACAACAAATGTATAAAAACACTCACATGACAGAGCCAGGACAGTGACCAGCAGGAAGCAATGTTACCACAATGTCTTCTTTCTGTTGTGCAAAATGTTTTTTAAATGTCAATCTTAACTCCAAGGCATTGTCATAAAAATAAACTATGCACATTATTATTAGTAATGTTAATTTTTTTGTATTCTATAGGATTTACCTCCCCCGATGCTTCATCCACTAAGGAAATCTGAGTTGGACTTTCCAACTCCAAAGGTACCTGTAACACAATAATTAATTTATTCATATAATTTTTCGATACACATAAATGACAACTATACAACAGCCTTACAATATAGTCCTCCCAAAATGAATATCTGGGATTGCTCAATAAAAGCTCCTTGGTCACAAATGAGCAGTAGAGACGGACTGTGCGACTACAAACAAAAATGCAACACATTTATAATTAATTCCCTCTTCACTCCAGCTTTTCTAATTTAATTATTCAGAATATATCTCACCTAGACTGTAACTTTCTCTTTAGCAGTGGTCCCTTAAGTCCTTTCATATGATCTGTTTGAATCCGTTATTTTTTATTATTATTATTTATTTGTTTGTTGTTGTTTTTTAGTGAATATATACACAGTATTGTCATTCTAGTCCTGGTTGTGCTAGCCTTACCTTTATGGCAGTGGGAGAGGAAATATGCCCGGGCATGTATATTCTCCCGATCAAACCTGTCCAAAGAAATGTTCGGATATTCTTTCATTCGACCTGCAAACGAACTCATCTTTGCTTTTCTATTACATGCCTAAATGTCATCTGAAATTACTTTGAGAATACACTTTTAGCGTTTTAGAGCATGTTTTTGAGTTCTCTGACGTTTTCATTTTTGGTCGTCCCGCCCACATTATTTCTTCTTCTTCTTTAGCAGAATGTGGTAACAAGGTGCAAGTTTACGCTGTGTCGCCCTCTACTGTTTAATCAATGACTGGAGGATCCACTTACAGACAAACTTTAGACTTAGACAAACTTTATTGATCCGCAAGGGTAATTACTTTCACCATTACCGCTTAGTGCTCTAAAAAGATGTTTAATTTTGTTTTCTACTTTCATGTTAAACACTCGAAATATCTAGTATGTTATGGTACTCATAGTTAGGTGACCATGCGTTTTATATTCTCACCACAAAATTAACCTAATTAATTTCCCTTCCTTTCTGATCCTCAACTCCGTGATCTAACTACTACCGTGCCACGGACACGTGCGCCAATAAAAACAGTTGCTAGGCAACCAAGGAAGCTATCGTCAAGCTAACACAAACTCGAGAGTAGGGGAAGTTAAATTTAAAAGAAGATAACAACGGTGGGTTGGATGTGCGTAATGGTGAATGTATTATTTTGCCAAGAATCGAAATGTAGTTTGGACATATTTTTTCTTTGATAACTTTAGTGCATGTGTTAATGGACCTCTATGGCACCGTTAGCCTGTAACATATAGTTAAATTGTAAATGCCCTGCTAACCACAGGTATCAGAGGTTCTATCGTTTAAATATTTTTGTTTATTTTTTCTGATTTTAGCATCACTATGTCCTGGACCAAGCCAAAGTCTATGAGTAGAGCACAAAAATGGACAACAGAGGTCGAGAACCTTTTCAGGTTTCAGCAAGCAGGCTACAGAGATGAGTTGGAGTACTTGCAGGTCAAACAAGGTGCCATGGTGAGCAGTGCACTAAATTATTTGCTTTTCCCCTTTGTATTTAGCAAACTTGTTGTTATTGCTTATACATTGTTTACTATTTATATTGCTTTATTTATCTTTAGATTGACAAATGGCCAGAAACTGGATTTGTAAGGAAACTTCAGCGTCGGGATAATACATTTTACTATTACAGTAAAAAACGAGAGTGCCAAGAAAGTGAGGTTCATAAAGTCAAAGTCTATATGTATTAGGGCATTACAGACTCTTCCAGACAAAGTCATTAAGGAGGCTGGAGCAATGACTGATGGCTCTGAAAAATATTTTCAAAATAAAAATATGGTCATAAATGATTAGTTATTTTGTTTTTGCTTATGGTGAAGTTTCATTTTGCAAGAGAGTGCTGAAATGCTATATTTCTGTAGTTTAGGAGTTTAGGCCTATTTTTTCCTTATTTACTGGGTTGTCACACTCCGCTCATGTGACTGCATGAGGGTGAGATTCCTCCCAAGAGTCAAGAGACCCCACAGAAAGAATGCATTTTCAACAACATGAACTCATATTCCAATTAATTTATTCCTTTTTTATTTTATTTTTTCTTTCACTATGTTAAAATTTTGACAAGACTGCTTAACTCACAGTGAAACAGGTGAGTCTACAATGGTATAGTTAGTAGGCTGCTAAG
This sequence comes from Taenioides sp. WSHXM2023, assembly GCA_029959045.1. NCBI lineage: Eukaryota > Metazoa > Chordata > Actinopteri > Gobiiformes > Gobiidae > Taenioides > Taenioides sp. WSHXM2023. Next base: position 21,094,596 of record CM057085.1, read on the forward strand.
CTGTTTGAGGTATAGGCTATTTATTTATGTCTCTGATTTGATTGATCGCTTGTGTAATAAATGTAATAACTGTTGCAACATTTTATCCAGTCAGTATCTGTATCATAGTTTTTTTGTTTTGTTTTGTTTTGTTTTTTTGTATGTAGGCATTTGTTTTGCTTACCTGTGAACATGCACCCTGGGTTTAGTTTGCTCACAGTTTAAAAGAATAAAAGTTCATAAAATGCCATCATAAATATTATCCTTGCAAGTGCATTTTATTGTATTTAACTTATTTTTTTACTCAAACGTTCTTATTTAATAACAAAGTTACATCTGATGATATTGATCTGTCATATCCACGTTGAGTTGGCCGCCAGTCAACGCAACCGTCGGTCCGCCTTTGACAGAAACGGAAGCTACCGGGTTTATACTGCCATGGTTTATAGTCTTTAATTTATGCCTGAGCCGTGATCGCTGGACTTTACAAAGTTATGTTTGTAATAGAGACGACTACGCGGAGTCGTAAGGTAAGTGATGTGACAAATAGTGGCTACTTAAGGCTAAAATTAGTCTTTTAATAACGTTTACACGATCGCTGTGGGTTTAGCTCACGTTAGCTTAGATAGCAACTTGCACTACACATGGGCACTTGCAGTTTAAGTTTAGCTTTTTAAGGTATATGTAATGGCGATTTCTTTGTTTTAATTGGTTGTTTTTGATACGTGTGGTTGAGAAATTGTCTATAGTATTTAACAAGCTAGTAGTTAAAATGTTTACGTCGGACGATTGGATAAAGTTTACTCCCCTGGTAGATTGAAACTGCTAACATAGCTTATCATAAAGTAGCGCTGTTCCTTTTCTCTATATATGTGCCACATTCATTCTCACCACTGTGGCCGTGGTTTCTATGAATACATGTAGGTTGGCTATAAGTAAATTGTTGTATATGTCTAACAAATCATATTTTGTGTTTGGCTTATTTCTATTTTCACTGATGCTTATATTCATAGATACTCCATGTGGGGGAAACATCACATAATAAATGTGACTAACTGCAGAAAACAAGAGGGCACTGAAATTGTGTCAGAGAAAAGAGAGAAATGTGTTTTCTTCTTATGATGTGGATCACCTTTAAGACGCCTAGTGGATCACAAGGTTGTGAAGGAATGCAGCTTTAGGCCAGGTCACTAATGCTTAATAATAGCGCTCTTGTTTTTCTGCTTAGTCTGCAACAGTTTTATTTCCTTATCTGTTGCCTTCCTCCCCAGTCATGAAGCAATAAGTGACAGATTTGGCCATTGTGCCATTTGTTTCTGACTGATAATATTTTGTATAAAGTCTGTTTCATTTTTTTATTAGCTATAATTTCCAATTTCTTCTTTTGAGTAGCTATGCACTCAATGCTATGCCATGCTAAAACAGTTTACATGAGTTCATTAAAAGGCAGGATTAGCATATAAAACATGTACTCAAAATGAATGACTTTACACTGTTCTCAGTGAGATTATAATAGTAACCAAACTGAGAGGGGTGCTGGGCTAAACCAGTAGTTTTTGTTACTAGTATAAATTACCCAAATACTTAAAAGTACTTCGCTAATCTTTTAACACATTTTTGCACTGTATTTTGTGTTGCTTAAGTATTGATGCTTGTAGTTCCACAGGGCAAATAAAAGGTCTCCACAATGGACACCTGGGCTGTGGTATGTGTGAGGACACTCTGCTAAGCATGCAGGCCTGGGGCAGTGTATTCAGGGGACAGTGCTGCTGAGAGGGACCATTTGTTTGTGCAGACACTCATGGACGACTTCACCACCAGGACATATGGGACCAGCGGAGGTCTGGACAACAGGCCTCTGTTCGGGGAGACCTCGGCCCGGGTATGTACCTTCAGAAACAGCCTCACTCTGTGATCCTGTTCATGTTAGAGATGAAGAGGCTAATGCTATTGTTTTATTGTCATTCATTCTTAGGACCGAATTATAAACCTTGTTGTTGGGGGATTTACGTCACTGGTTGTACTTGTAAGTAAGTTATACTTTTTATGTTTCCCAGTCAGGAGGAGTTTACTTTAAATTGTTTATTTTCTTCCAGGTGACAATTATCAGCTCATTTGTTTTCCCCTCACCACCTCCCCGGCCACTAAATATATTTTTTGCTGTGTGCATCTTATTAATGTGCGGATCCACCATAGTGCTGGTAACTTATCTGTGCTATTAATCTTAAATGTTGGTTCTCAAGTATTTATTTTTTTAACACTTATTTTGATGTGTTCACAGATATTTTGGTACAGACAGGGTGATTTGGAGCCTAAATTCAGGAAACTTATTTACTACATGCTGGCATCCATAGTACTGCTATGTTTATGTGCCAACTTGTACTTCCATGATGTCAATAAAACGTAGCAGCATGGAGAAGAAAAGGAGGGACACATGGCCTTTTTCAAACAACACAAATATGAAAGGACTAATACAAAATCTTAAAATGTATTTAAAGTCAATGGAATTTTGTCCCAGAGGACCAAAAATTTTGTTTTTGCTTTGTTTCATTGGGATAAAAACTGTCATCTTGTTATTAAGCTGAGTCACAAGCCTCTGCAGGACAGACACACATGAAACGGCACATATCACACTGCTGAAAAGACAATGTATAGTATTGGACCATAAAGAGGAGAGTTAAAGATGCAAGTGTGCGAATATTTTGATGACGGAAAAATACACACTGAAGCTCATTTTTGATACATCAAGTTTTGGTATTTTTTACAAAATGACTCATGAAATGTAACTGTAGTTGCTGACTGTTTGACCAAATAGTCTTGCTTGTGGAGTAATGTTCCGCAAAGGTTGTTGCACAATACTGTTTTTAGTTATGTGCGTGTCACCATTTTACTGTTTTAAATTCTGTAATGATGGGTTTACTGTATAGCAAGACTCTTAAGACACTCTAAAGGTTAAAGGTCCAAGAAAAAAATCTGATTCTATCTGTGTGGATTTTTCCAGCATTTAATATTTGACAGCTTGACTATTTTTCTTCTATGTACCGTGTAATTTGTACTATATACAAAGTACAAACTAGAAAAATAGTACAGGCATTAACGGTTTGAATATATACAATTCATTTTCTGCAGCAGCTTGTGTGGCTGATGTGATCATTGTCATTGAATTTAATTCAAATTTTCAAACAAATGTTGTAGCTTTTCTTATCTTATTGAATGTTGAACTACACTGACTGCCAAGTCTTGCACTAATTTATTTGACATGTATGTGTCCCATCTAAACTTGCACACTAATGCTGCCATTTACTCAAGCCAATAGATATTTGAGCTGGAATTCTGCTGGAATCACAAGCTTAGCTTTAATTGTAATACTTGTAAATTGTAATTATTGCGTTGTTTTTTGTTGTTTTTTTTGTAATGACATGGAGCCAAATCATTTTAGAATTTGGGTGAAGTGAGACCTAACTGACTGCATTAGGATAATGTTTTAGCTATTAGACATGCCAAGTCTAAAATCTCTTCAAAGCAGTGGGTCAATCTATGCAACTAAGCCAATATCAGTTGTCTGTTCTTTACTTGATATGCATGTTTTATTGTCATAAAAATATACAACAAAATGTAACATTCTTTTTAACAAGGTTCGTCATCCGTACATCACTATCTACATAGTTTCTATGAACTGGCTGAAATCCTGTTAGTGTCTCTCACCATTCCGTGTTGATACATTTAAATTACAAATTCATTATTTTCTGGATGGTTTACAGATTCTCTGTGTGGTAAGTCTTTGGATAGAGCTTGTAAACTTTTAATTATCCAACTGGGTAATGCAGCCCCACATTCCTTCAGACAAGTTGGCCTTGTCACAAGCAATCTATTTTTTCCTCCATAATAAACACGTACCATGACTGTATGGCTGTTGTCTGTTTAAAATTTTGTGTTTAAAACAAACTAATTCTAAAAACATGACAATTATCATGTGCCCAGTGTAACTGTCAAGGAACATAATTAGTCAACACTTCACTTCCTAGTCCGTTAAGCCCTTTGATATCCACTGAATTGATCATTCAAATGGACACTGGTGTCTGCTAGGACTCCTCATTTCAGACTGTAGGAACTTGCTGTGCGTCAGGTTGGATGATTATGGCATAAGCCTTCTGAGAGATTATAATTCAGTCTGAGCCTTCTTGGTTTTCCAGGATAGGGTCTGAGAAGTAAAGAAATCAAATAAAATTCAAAGAATTACATAATTGACATTCAGTTTATATACTGAAAATGAAGGTCTACATCAAAACAAAATTATTACCAGTCAGTGTGCTGCTGATGTTATGAGGAGAAACTATGAGAACGGTATTGCCAGAAGTTATTTCAGAATTTGCCACCGTAGCCTTCACTGATTCCTGTTGTACGTCCTATCACAAGTAGGCATAACATTTTCAAAAGAATGTGGTTTGTTAGTAAAATCTGTGCAAAATTACGTTTATCATACCTTTCCATCAAAACTATCTGTTATTGTGTCTTGGCTTTCTGTGACAATGTTTTGTGTTGTGTTTAGTAGACTTGAGGTATCCAGGTGGTCCTGCCTACTGTCCTCTGCCTCCACAACCAGCTGTGATTGGCTGACGGGGTCCAAAGAGGTAGGGTCAGAAGTGACGGTGTGAATGATGACGCCATCACTTGAGCAAAGACCGTCAGTCTGAAGTATATACAAAGGGAAACAGATTGGATATAGACCCATAAAATCACAGGACACTTAAAACAAATACTTACTGAGAGGCTGTGAAGGATAATGTGTTCATGTGAAGGGGGTGAGGAGCTTGTCAATGTAACAGTACTGTTATTGGTCAAACTAAGAGGAAGGCCCTGATTGGTGGAGAGGCTGAGCGGCAGTCCCTGATTGGATGTAGTCTGGAGGTAGTATGTCCCAGGTGTGCCAGTTGGCTGCAGTTGGAAAGACTAAAAACGAGCAAAACATAACCAAAAGTGACTAAAGAATAAACAATTTATAGTTGATCAGCACATTTATAGTTGATCAATGTAAGTTACGGTCACATAAGTTGCATTTATGTGCCATCAGAACATTCAAGAAACCCTATGATTTCAAATTGAGGTGGAGGCAGAATAAAATTATGGCAGACTTTTTCCATGAACACAACAAAATCTTACTGGCAAAATCTCAAATGTTTGTAGTGCTCCTGTGTTCAGTGTGATGGTTCCACTGTCAGAAGTAGCTGCTGAAGAATCTGAGGATGCAAGAGTAATACATGTATGACATTTTATCTTGGAAAATCACTCAATGCCTATTTAGTTTAAAGAATAGACACACTTATTACATGTTGTTATATTGTAGTTCTCATTTTTCATGCAAGTAAAATTGCATATTTAGATGGAATGGATTAAAAAATCTGCCACAGAAATATTCTTACCAAGGTGAGTAATCTGCAGAGGTATCTGTACAGGAATCTGAAGAGCAGCAACAGAGTTGGGAGTGGAAATGTTGCTGCTCTCCTCCAATCGTGTGAGTCGGATTTGCAGGGAAGATGAGGAAGACGAGGGACTCCCAGACCCAGAGGTGGTCTGTGAGGATGCTGTCAGCTCCTGTAGACCTTTAAGAAGAACTAGACAGAAAATAAACATCACACATGGTGTTATCCATTTGGCTGTACAAACACTACACACAACATAATCAACAAAATAGATTCAAATATGTCTGTCTGTACCACTGAATGGGATCTCCTTGTGATTTGTGACTTGTCTCTTTATGCTCCACCACTTTGACCGTAGCCACTGAGGAGATCGGACACTACTCCACCCTCCAGCCAGGTCCTCCCACTTGATGTCATTCTCTTCCTCCACTTCCAACTCTGATATCCTCCAAATTCAAAAATTGGACACTTTTATTCAATATAACGTTAGTTTGGTTATATGAAAAGTTTTTTCTACCTTTGTATTAGGTTCTGGTCATCCTCTTTTGTCCATTCTGTGCCTCCAGTGTGTTTCCAGTTCAAATAGTTTAACCACTTTGACCGACACTGTTTCTCTGAACGTGTACGCACTTTTTCAGCAACCACTGCCCAAGATACTCCTCCTGTTACTGCAGAGCCCGGTGTTACACCTGCCATCTCATACACAACCTCTGCAAGACGGCGCTCCTCCTCCTCAGTCCATTTACCTGATTCAGACTAATTATTTACAGACAGCAAAGTCATGCTTTTAAAAAACTGGGCTGTTGGGTACCTGTGTTGCAGGTGTCCTTCATCAGTCTACAGCGGTCTTTCACTGAGGAAGCACTGCGACCCAAAGCAGCACCAATTGTGGCCCAGTCATTTCCATGCTTCTCTTTAAGCCTATATTTAGAAACAGTGAATCATTTTAATCCTTTTATTTGATGAAGAAAGAATAATTCAAACTTTACTTACGTTTTAAGCTTCTCAATTTCTTCAGGCTTATATCTACAGGAACATAACATTATTTTAACTGCCCACTATTCTAATATGTTTGTTGTTTCTTGTTTTAATTTAATAACAGAAATTACTAACTTCCCAACATGGTTGCGGTTGTCATACATCCGTAAAACCCGTCTGTACACAGCAAACAATGGTCGGTTAAGACCCCAAGCCACAGAGCGGTAAAAGTCTTTTCTCTCTTCTTTTGACATATCAAAGATGATCTCAGCAGCACTCTCAATCCCCCGGTCCTGACATGACAGTGTAATTAGAAAAAATAGCTCCATACTACAAAAGCAAGCCAAACAAGTAGTACCTTTACATAGCGGTCAATGTTGCTCATCAGAATGTCAATCTCCTCTTTAGACCACATACCCTGCTTCCACTTGTGACCTAAGATATTTATGCAAGAACTGTTAACTCGCTGCTAAAAAAAAACAAAAACAAAAAAAACAGTATGACAACTAAAATGTCATACTTCAGTTTCCTGAACTGTCTAATTCTCATACCTTTATTTGCCAATGTGTCTTTGTCTTCTTTAGTTGTGAACCAAGCCTGACTGACAGGTGAAATGTCTGACCTCTGGACAGACTCATCTTCTTGTAAAATCTTTTTATGCAAAAACAAAAGATGCATCAAATCAGCTCAAGGCTGTACTCACATGGATAATGTATGAGTTAAGTTTAACCTGTACCTGGATATGACCAACACCATCTTCAGACAGCTCTTCCTCTGAGGTTGTTGCCATTGTGACTTCAAAATTCCCACTGTCCTCTGACACTAAACAGAGGACACGATGCATAAACTAAAGCGATTTTTTTAATTATTCTATAAAATGCAGATCATTGTGTAAAATTTTACTTGGTAAGGAAACCACAGAGAAATTATGAGCATCTTCTTGTTCTGTGGAGAGACAAAGTTTCTTCTGGAGCGGCTCTGAGTCTTCATCTTAACACACATACAGCACAAACACAAACAATCACAAACAAAATAACTATATAACTTAACTGCTCAGCAATACTGACAACAAATTGTAACCAACCATTGGGAGAACAGTGGAGAATAATGCTCCCATCACTGTCTTGGGTAAGGGTGACAGATTTGACTGCTTCCAGTTCACCATCTTCTTTTTCTGAGCTCATCCTTTTTCAGATTAGGGATGCAAATTTGGAGCAAAAGGTTGTACTGTAAACTGGACAAGATTTTAGAGTGAATACATTTTACTCATCCAAGTAGCTCTGATAAGGGACTTGGATTTATTCAGCCTTTTTGAGTTGAAGAAATATTGGTTTCCTGTTTATACATTGTGTAAAGTATCTTGGAAAAGATTTTGTGTAAATTAACATTTAGACCAAAAATCATGTTATCATTTCAATGTGAGCCTAATACACTTAATAAAGACATCAGCTTTCAGTAATGTAAGCCAGCCAAAAATAATTATGTATATTCAAATATGGGGAGAGGGATTGCCCATTACAACTTTTTGGAAATAAAATAAGACAAATTCCGTTATTGACATGGGTGTTCATGATCCTTTATCAACATAATGGGAGCACTGGTCATTTAGACAAAGGGCATGAATTGTGATTTATTCCATAGCGACACTGGAAATTATGGACAGTGAAGTGAGGTGGTCAGAAACGTGGAATCACAGAAACTAGGAAAACACTATGGCTAACTTGCAGCTTTCGACACAAAATCTCCTTAAAAATGGAAAAACTATGCGGCGCCATGTTTGACTTAATAGACTTATGGCGTCCGGGAAGGCTGACGGTGCCTTCAATGGCTTTAGTCTGTGTTTTTTAATGATTTTTCTACTCCACAATGCCCCAGCACGTCTCGCCAGCTACGCTTCAGAATAGAAAGTGAATTTTACTCATGATTTGGATACTTACTTCCTGTTTTTGGTCCGGGGACTTTTGAGTTACCAGGATGAAGGCAAATGCCAGGATGGAGGGTCGGCCCTGTGAAGCCTTGGGTTGCCAGGTTTGCGTTATATATGTGAGCCGTTTGAAGATATTAAAGTAGTGTATTTGATGAGCATGACAATAGATTATTGTGGTCTATAATTTTAACTAAAAGTATACTTAGGCAACGTATAGAACACTGTCATAAATTGAAAACTATATTAATAAATAGTCATTGGACATGCTAAAGTAGATTAAATGAAATGGCAACCAACAGGTCCGGGGTAAAAAATATTCCGTGTAGAACAAATATAGTGAAGAATAATTTAATACAATGAGAAATGTTTTCAAATAGTTAATTCAACATTTACCAATTTTACATATTGCTAGGCTGACTAAATTACATAATATGTTTTAAGGGGATCGCATTACTATTTTTTTTTTTTTTCTTTTCTTGATAGCCGGACGATTATCGCTAACGTACCAAATGTTCAGTCTGCAACATCCAACCTGCAAGAAAATATTCACGTTTTAAGCGCTTTGCAGAATATTTGCCTAAATGGGAGAACAACCTGTAAGAGTGTGAGTATTTTAGTAAATCTACCTTGCAGTTGAGTAAATCATGTAGCCTAGAAACTTTCGTTGTGTAAACGGAGTGGAATATGTTATTGTTTTCGTGTTACCGTCTGCAGTTTAGCATGCGGGGATGTGGAAGGAAGACTGAACGCGCTCTTCAACCGCGTCCAAACAATCCAGAAGAAAGCAGGGCCCTTTGATGTGCGTCACACTGTCCAGATGAGTAAAACTTACGTTTTGTCTTTACGTTGCTAACAGTACGTGTTATATTATTTCAGCTGCTGCTTTGCGTTGGGGACTTTTTTGGGACGACCCCTGAAGCAGATGAAGAGTGGCAGCAATATAGAACTGGTGCAAGGAAAGGTAAGTTAACTGACTGACTAAAACACACTAAAGCAATTGTTGGAAGTGCTTTACTGGGTCTAGGGAATCACTAAAACATAATGTGCTTTTCAATAAAACATTACCCTTCAATCTATTAAGATAAGAGAATGTTATGAAAGACCCACTGATCAGCCATTGCCTTGGATCATTCTCACAGGTGGACTGTTTATGTTAAAATGCACTTTTTTAACTGGCTGGGCCTATTGTACGTTTTTAGCTCCTATTCATACTTATATTTTGGGAGCAGCGAGTCAGGAGATGACAAAGTATTTCTCCAGTGCCAGTGGATGTGAGCTGTGTGAAAACATCACTTATCTGGGTATGCATGGTCTAATAATTTTAGGGTTTCTGACTACAGACATTTTTTTAATTTGTTCTGCGCATTATAGGTCGTCAGGGTGTGTTCACTGGAGTTTCAGGTTTACAAATAGCTTATGTCAGTGGCCGAGAAGCTTCACATGAGCCAGCACCCTGCCACTGCTTCACATCCAAAGATCTGTGTTCGCTTGTTGAGCCACTAATCAGTAACTCAAAGTTTAGAGGTGTGGACATACTGTTGACATCACAGTGGCCTAAAGGAGTGTGGCACTATGGCAACAACCCCGTAAGAACAAACAATCAATGTGTTTTTTGGTGTACATTTTTATACAAATTTTTGCATTTGAATTAATTAAAGCCTTTTGTTTCAGGAAGTGGACACAAAAACATGTGGCAGTAACGCCATTGCTAGCCTTGCAGACAAGTTAAAGCCAAGATATCACTTTGCTGGTCTGGAAGGTATTTACTATGAGAGACTTCCCTACAGGTAAACAAGAGAAAATTTTCGTACCTGCATTATTTATAACATACCTTCACCTATTGTTTTATATGTCGTCATATTTAGTATTTTGGTTTTTACTTATGTTTTTCCCATGTTGTATTTTGTCTTCTTTTTCTTCTCAGGAATCATGTTGTTCTCCAAGAAAATGCACAACATGTCAGCCGGTTTATTGCTTTGGCAAATGTTAGCAACCCAGCAAAGAAAAAGGTTTGTAATAACTTGTTTATTAGAGGTGCTTTGGTGTATAATTAATTTGCAATAATTGGACTTCAGGTATAGCCTTAGGCTTACACCACATCTCATTATGAAAAGTGGGTAATCTGTTGGTAGACACCGTGATATCTTAAAATGTTTTGGAAAATGATTTAAAGCAAAGTGTGGGCCCCTGCTGACCCATTCCTGGAGTAGACCAACTGGACTAAACTTTTTTGACATCTTGCAACCTTACTTGCTCAAAGATGCTCACAACTGGAATCAGAACTGAAGACGCATTATCTATGAATCTTTACCATCAAAATATTTCTATGTTTAAATATTTGTCAGTATTTGTCAAAATTGTTCAGTATATATTATTTTTGATAATACTAATAGTTTGAGACAATAAGATCTAATATTTGATTACAGTATTTGTACGCCTTCAACATTATTCCTATGAAGAGCATGGATCCAGTAGAGTTTGTGAAACAGCCTCAGGATGTGACAGAAAATCCCTACAGAAGAGTAACAAAAGACAAAACAGAAGAACCAAAACCAAGCTTTAAAAGTGAAGAGGAGGTGAGCACGACTGCTTGACTGTGCTGTAAAATGTTTTTTTTTGTTTGTTTGTTTGTTTGTTTGTTTGAATGAATGAATACATCTACAGTGTGCCCTTTTCACTCTCTTCAGGAACCTGTCAGTCAGTTTTTCTTTGACTTGAGCAGTAACCAAAGCAATAGAAAGAGGCCGTCAGATGGAAGAGGTCGAGGAAGAGGTAACTTCAGTGAGAGTGGGGGCAAACAGCCTCGCAGACATCGTAAGTGCAATCACAACAAAAACTACCAACCACTCTGAAACTGTAGACTGCACTGTAGATTACCAAATATGTTTTTTCTTCTCAAAAATACATATACAGCCCAGCCAACAGGGCCTTGTTGGTTTTGTTTGGCCAGTCCTCAGGTGGAGAAACACCTGGTCATCAGTATAGGCACACATGTGAGTTTACCAAAACACATAGCATTCTGGTGTACTTTAAAAGCAAATCCAACGTACAATATCCTGCTCACCTTGCAGTGCTACCTGGCCCTGGCTAAAGGTGCCCTGACACCCCGACACTTACTGATTCTTCCCATCGGCCACTACCAGTCAGTTGTGGATTTGGCCTCAGATGTGGTAGAGGAGATGGAAAAATACAAATCAGCACTCAAAAGTTTCTATAAGAGCAAAGGGGAACGCTGCATCCTGTTTGAGAGGAATTATAGAAGTCAACATTTGCAGCTACAGGTATAATATACACATGTAATTGTCAAACTTTTGTTCAAATGTAACTTATTTTAAAGTATATAATCCAGGTTGTTCCAGTGCCATTGAGCTGTTGCACCACAGAGGATATTAAAGAAGCATTTGTGGTCCAAGCTCAGGAACAGAAAATGGAGCTGATGGAAATTCCTGAACATACAGACCTCAAACAGGTAGTTTACATGTACCAGTTTTTTGCCAAGATGACAGGAAGAATCATTTCAGTACTACCCAAATGCATTTTTACAGATTGCTCCTCCAGGGACTCCTTATTTCTACGTGGAGCTTGATTCAGGAGAGAAACTGTACTATCGTATTCAGAAGCATTTTCCTTTACAGTTTGGCAGGTAAGTGTAAAAATATATTGCATTATTCATAGAAAGTGTTAAAAATATAACTTAAGTATATGCATGTGTTTAGGGAGGTTCTGGCCAGTGAGGCAGTGCTGAACATTCCAACCCGGGCCGATTGGAAAGAGTGCAAACAGAGCAGAGAGGAGGAGGAGGACTGCTGCAAACAACTGAGAGACGACTTCCAGCCCTTTGACTTTGCATGGGAAGACTAAAATATGCCTTCGCCCATTCTTTTTTACAAATTCAGACTTTAAAAGGTCACGTTAAAATATCAGTGAACTGAAAGACAAAACTACATTAGACCAAACACATACTTTATTAATGTTAACTGACACTTATAAATGCACTTGGCAAATTATTTTTGTTAGTAAAACTATAAAACAAACAATCCCTTGGTCAGTAAAAAAATAAAAAGAATAAAACTCATTATAGACAAGCGCAAAAAAGCTTAGTCCATGTGAGATTCAGCATTTTCCAGGGGTTACAAGCTCATTTCTTACATTTTTACCATTTCCATGAACAGAAAACTGCAGGGATTGGGTCACTTTAAATGCTTCATATTCTCAGAGGTCAAAGGTGGCAATGCCTTCATGCACGGAGCCAAGTGAAGCATAACTTGTAGCATGGGAAGTCAGTGTGTTGGGGTGGAGACAATGCAAAATGCTATATTTAGACAAAGTCTCTGGACTTCTTAATAGCACAGCAGAGCATCATGCTGAAGATCATGCCAAAAATCTGGAAAGTCAGACAGATCATAAGTCTTGCGGTAAAATAAAGCCAGATTTAACAAAAGGGATGCATAGAAAAGACAAGTACAAGTTTGATATTTAGAAACACACACCCCTACATACAAAATTGAGTAACACATTACTAAAAATACTGATCTGGAAATGCACTTACCATGACTATTCCAATACCAATGCCAACACCGCCAATGATGTGAAGTTTATTGTCGAACATCTCTTGAATAGCAGCTGGGCAGGGCTAATAAAAACAAAAAGCATTTTACAATAGGTGGTAGTACGATCACTCCCTCCATCTATATACAGGTGGAACTGTAAAATGCCCCTAAAATATCCAACGACAATTTGAGTAGATGACCACTCTACCACTGTCCCTCTATGTGGCTGAATCTGTGGACTCCATTAAAAACAGCTCAATTAATTGGAGAAGCTTTTGGTTGACTGGATTTTTATGTGTTCCTTGCTTCATCCTTTGTGATCTTACTGCATTTTGTAAAGTGCTTTTGTGACTTTATCTGAAATGTGCAGTATGAATGAAGCTTGGTCTCATCTTAAAGAGTTGCAACAGTTTTATAAAACTTTCTAAAGGATCCCAATATTAAAAGCACTGAAAATATGTAATCATGTATTTTACCTCTGTGATGAGAACTTCCAGTCCCTCCTTTTTGGGGCAGATGTCTTTTGGAGCATCAATCACAAGTCCAGCGGGGCCGCAGCAGTTCAACTATAAAGAGTTTTAAAAGGATTAATACCATTTTCCCACACAATGATTAAAAATACTATAGGCCAATGGCTTATTACCCCAAAGTGAATCAGGCGGAGTGTTTCCTTCAGTGCGTCCTGTTTGGTGTCCTTATAGTTATTATAGGTTTGCTTATAAAATTCTGTTACATCCTCAATCACCTGGATACACAGACGACATGAACTTCATTAGTACCAAACAAACTGCACAGATCACAGGAATTCCATCACTTCTATACCCTGTCTTTATTGGATAAGCCCCAGATTCCTGCTGCCACTTCAATGGCAAAGATTATTAGGAGGAAGAGGAAGAACTAAAAGAGGAACAACAAAAACATTACAGTTACTCCTTTTTACCTCCTGAATGTAAAAATAAAAAAAAGATACCAATCCAAGCATGCATGGGGATTCTTTGATGGCTCCACAACATCCCAGGAAGCCAACCACCATCATCAGTGCCCCAGCTGCAATCAAAATGTACACACCTACAAAAAAAAATGTTTCACTTTTATGTTTGATTTGTTAAAGCTATTGCTTGTATATAGATGCATTTGTTTTTGGGGTTTTTTTAAGCATTTTTTTTGAAGCATACTCAAAACAATGAAGCACCACAATAGATTCAGCGTGACACCAGCCCATTGGCCTCATCACAAAAGATTTTCCTCCCTCAGTTTGTCATTTGGGTTTGTACGTTTTCCATTGAGTGCTCTGTCGCCTGACCGCCTACTTCACTTATCGTTTGATTAAAGCGAGATACAAAGAGCAAAGGGAGGGAGCCGTCTGTCTTTCTGTGTCAGTCCCACTGAGAATACAAAAGTCACTAAACAAAGGCAGCCCTGTTTACAGATGAAGAATGAGAGCAATGTGTGGAGGGCCTTGACCAACGCAACTGCTCACTGTAGACTCACTGTGACACAGCCTCAGTTGCCCTGCACTATATGCAGCATTTTCTCCATTTATGTTTTGATTGTTATAAAAAAAAAATTAAAAAGAAAGGTAACATCAGTGCACTGCCATGGCTTTTGAGCTGATGGAGAGTCACTTCAACATTTAAAGTTTTGAGATGCACTAAGTTAAAGCTGATAAAGTTTAAATATATTGTAACCAATTATTTTTTTCCTTGATTAAGTTTTCAAATATGTTGGAGCTGATAATTTAATGACGAGGTCTGATGTCCCACTATAATGCCAAATTATTTATCTGACAGCACCCAAAAAATTCTATTATTTATTTCACATTAAATTATTATTTCAGTGCTCATAAAGCATAGAAAGTATAAAAAAGTGTTGTCTATCCCATTTCCAGTGACATTTACAAAACATTTACAATATTCATTGTAAATGATGAGTTGAGAAGAAAGTCAGTGACTTTCATTCTAAAACAAACCGTGGTCACAAGATCATGCCATGTTTAGAAAAGAACATACCAGTCAAAAAGACTGTGGGAGAGTCCTCTCCTTCGAAAAGTCCTGATGTCCTGGAGTCAAAGCGCAGCCACAGCCCTAATGCCAGGACCCCTGTCCCTGCCAACTGGAAAAAGACACAACCATGATATTGATATGATGTTCAACATTTCCTTTGTAAATCAACACCCTGGATTTACACACAGACAAAAAGGCTTAAAGTGTTGACCAAATAACTGCAGAACATAACTGTTGATTGAGTGATTATCACAGGTTGGAAAACATGGGAGTTAAAGGTCATCTTCAAATCATACTTATATTTTCACCAGATTTTAGGTGTTGAAGTCTGCTACGTTTGGTTTTGTGACCTTGTGTGAAGACTAAACATGTGCGTGTGCTGTGTGAACTCTAATGAACTCCCATAGGTCTGCTCAAAAAAAGATGCATCTCCCTGTGGTTCACATTAGTACACTTAAGCCACAGAGGATCAACAAGCCAAACAGTGAGTGAATGGCTTGTTAACCATTTAAACAAGTTGAATTTGTCACCCAGCTACATCCTAGTCATTCAAGTGTGGTCATACCAATCATTTTAACATTGAAAAACACTTGAACAAACAAGTGAACGCATTCATGTGGTCATTTGTGACTATAGCAGCCAACCGTATCATCCCCTCCAGCTCTCACCAAAACAGTCATTGGACACAGGACATCGTAAACAGGATCATTGTAATTGTGTGGTTTTACAGTAGCAAACTAAACAGATAAAGAGATTTCTTGATACATCAAACTACTTCGTGGTGAAAGGTCTGTAAGGAACCAACTTATATAACTGTGTCACTTTGAGGCATGGAAGAAATATTACTTCATGAATAACCAAAACTAGTTTTTCCGGAGGCGGATAAAGTTCATTTGGACAGAGTTGGGTGAGATAAGACCCAAGACATACAGTGATTAAGACATTTAAAGGAAAATCCTAGAGACAAAAATGTGCTAGTTTAAGATACGGTTTACATCTCAAAACTTAATTTCGGTAATCCCGAAAACCTCAATCACCACCATAACCACATACCCAGAAGATAAAGTTGAACACAAACACCAGGTATCTGATACACTGCATTCCTTCCATGGCTCAAAAAATTGTCTTTTTTCCTGCGTGTTGGTAGAAGCGATACAGTCTTCGGACAAAGTGGAAAAACATACAGCGAACAGCGCACAAAGTAATATCACAAGTGTTTAGGACACCGCACCCGCGCGGATACACCTGAGTGTTGAAGGGAAGCCGGGGGAGGGACAGGAGGAAGAGACGGTGCTCCTTTAGACCTACGCCCAGCTGCGCACAATTTAAAGACTATTGAAAGGATTAAAGACACGTGTACGTCTTTTTAATATGAGGGACATGGATTCAAAGGTACAGAAATGTGCCCCAGATAGACTAGCCTAGTCTAAAAACAGTGTAGTTATTGATCAGCATATGAATAGCGTTTATTTCATTGTCATTTAGACAATGAAATAAACCGCCGTCAGACCCACGTGGCTTATTGACTGTAATGCAGGAAGTCTACATATAAAATGACAACAAAATAAGCCTCTGTAAAGGTAGTACAAGATATTATATATCTTGTATATATATATATATATATATATATATATATATATAGTATGTGTGTATATATATATATATATATATATATATATATATATATATATATATATATATATATATATATATATATATATATATATATATATATATATATACACACACACACACACAAACAAGGTCTGTGTCAGGTGCTGGGGAACCAGAGCACCTTGATGAAAAATGGACTCTAAGGGCGTTCATTGCAAACTCAATGCGGTTGTGGAAAACCACCCTTGAAACCAATGGCAAGCCACTTGCACAAGTGTCCATCAAATGTGGCATATACCAAGGAGATGCACTGTCCCCACTGCTGTTCTGCATAGGTCTGAACCCCCTCAGCCAAATCATCCACCGCACTGGCTATGGATACAGACTCAGAAACGGGGCCACCATCAGCCACCTCCTCTACATGGATGACATCAAGCTGTATGCTAAGAGTGAGCAAGACATCGACTCACTGATCCACACCACCAGGATCTACAGCACAGACATTGGAATGTCATTCGGGCTTGATAAATGTAGTAGGATGCTGACAAAGAGAGGGAAGGTAGCCCACACAGACGGGGTCTCACTCCCAGAGGGAACAATAGCAGACACTGAGGACAGTTACAAGTACCTTGGTATCCCACAAGCAAATGGCCACCTTGAAAAGGCAACAAGGAAAGCGGCTACGGCCAAATATCTGCAACGAGTAAGGCAAGTCCTAAGAAGCCAGCTCAATGGTAAGAACAAGGCACAGGCAATAAACAGCTACGCCCTGCCAGTGATCAGATACCCAGCAGGAATCAAGGAGGAGATACAGTACATGCACATCCTGACCATGCATGGAAGGTTCCATCCCAAATCCAGCACCCTGAGACTGTACGTGACCCGGAAGGCAGGAGGCCGAGGACTAGTGAGTGTGGGAACCACTGTCCAGGATGAAACATCCAAAATCCATAAGTACATCAAGGACAAGGCCCCGACAGACGATGTGCTCAGGGAATGCCTCAGATAGTGGAACTCAAAGGAAGAGGTGCTGGAGGGACCATCATGGCAGGACAAGCCCCTACATGGGGCATACCACCGAAACATAACTGAAATGGCTGATATCAAGAAATCAAACCAGTGGCTGGAGAGGGCTGGTCTGAATGACAGTACAGAGGCCCTCATCCTGGCTGCACAGGAGCAGGCCTTGAGCACCCGAGCAATAGAGGCCCAGATCTACCACACCAGACAAGACCCAAGGTGTAGGCTGTGCAAATAGGCTCCTGAGACAGTCCAGCACATAACTGCAGGGTGTAAGATGCTGGCAGGGAAAGCATACATGGAGCGACACAACCAAGTGGCGGGCATAGTGTACAGAAACATCTGTGCAGAGTACGGGCTGGAGACCCCAAGGTCAAGATGGGAAACACCCCCAAAGCACTGCAGGGAATGACCGAGCCAAGATCCTGTGGGACTTCCAGATACAGACTGACAGAATGGTGATGGCGAACCAACCAGACATAGTGGTGGTGGATAAGCAACAGAACAAAGCTGTGGTGGACATTGCAATACCAAGCGATGGCAATATCAGGAAAAAGGAACACGAGAAACTAGAGAAATACCAGGGGCTCAAGGAAGAGCTGGAGAAGGCCTGGAAGGTGAAGGCATCAGTGGTGCCCGTGGTGATCGGAGCACTCGGGGCTGTAACCCCCAAACTGGAGGAGTGGTTACACTCCACAAAAGCATATCTGGAGTTGTTTTTTGTTTCTTTAAACATATTGGATAAATCTTGGATTAATTCCACAAAGCCTCAAATGCTCCGTTCCACCTTCTGATGTTGAAATTATCCTCATGATTAGTGACCGTGTATGGAGTTTAAAAACACAGTGGAGCACTTCCTGTATTGCCACATGGCATCACAAACTGGAACAAAGTGTTTTCAATTTGAGAATAGAGCTCAGTCTAAATATGCAGGATTTGTGTGTTAAGCATGTGTGAATGAAACAAAACACAACTCCAGGTGCGAGGAAACAACATTATAACATAGATCAGAAACAGCGTAATATGGGCCCTTTAACCTATTTGATTGTCGAACTTGGGCTAGGTAAAAAAAAAAAAATAATAATAATAAAAAAATAAAAGGGGGTTACAAAATACGCCTATGCTTATGAGTAGCCTATTATCACTAATTGAATAGCCTATATGCTGACAAATGCTACCTACATATAGTCTAGGCCTATATAAATAAAATGATGACATTTTTCAGCCTCACCCAAAGGACAAAGTTGAAGATGAAGAGCGCATATTTGACGCACAGCTCCCAGCTGCTCAAGGCGGTCATCCTTCACTGCAAGTAATAGATTTGTGTAAGATGGCTCCTTGTACAGATCAGACTTTGTAGGTTGCCGGAAAGTTTGGACTTCAATCTCCTTTTTCTCACCAGCACAGGGTTTTGCCACCCAGTAAGATTACAGAAAGGTTTGTAATTATTTCAGTCTGGCATAGGTTCATCACAATGCACAACGCAAAAATCCATGCTGCGTCTCTCTCTCTCTCTCTCTCTCTCTCTCTCTCTCTCTCTCTCTCTCTCTCTCTCTCTCTCTCTCTCTCTCTCTCTCTCTCTGTGTGTGTGTGTGTGTGTGTGTGTGTGTGCGTGTGTGTGTGTGTGTGTGTGTGTGTGTGTGTGTGTGTCTTGTTGTTTCTCTCTGGGACCAATGAGATCGTTCATTTGTGCAAGACAAAGCTGACAGTGTGGACCAACAGCCCACAACTGTTGTTTTGCAGCTGCACATCTCAAAGAGAGTAGAAGGAAAGGAGAACACTTTCACATTTACATTAGTCCACACTATAAATTGTTGCATTGAGTTTTATAATTGCTATTTTAAAAAATCACACAAAACTCTACAGTTATGAGGGAAAACGATAGAAAAACGACCATGTAATAAATTAACACAGCCACTAGGTGGCACCGCCTCTTAATCTGTGAGCGAGTTTGTTAGAAATCCTAAATTCACTGTAGTTATATAAGAACTCAATAATCTACATACCATTCAAGAAATTAAATGTAGCCTTTGAATGATTCCCAATCCCAAACTCTAGGCCTATATACCATAATGTTTAACCCAGAGTTCACTTCAGTGCGTTGCCTTGTCTCCAGCCAATCAGCACCGGCCCTCTCCTTGCGCTGACCAATCACAGACTTGTGCGACAGGTAGGCCTAATGACCGCGAGGACTGTGGTAGCTCCAGCCTACCCCACTGGTTGAGAGGAGCCACAACTAACCTCAAGTAGGCTACTGTAGTTTTGTCTGTAAGGCCTAATCCTTTTGAACAGAAAGCCAGAAGGGGCAGGCCTCTCTCCGTGGAAGATTGACTCTTCACCTTTAGCCTGTGCCTATGGCCCGGGCCGGCCCCGGGACACTGCTCTACCGCCGAAACATCAGACTGGACTCTTTCCTGAAGCGTAACACGGAACGGGCACTGTACGAGCGCATCCGGGCCTATGAACCATGTGTGGTCAAGTCGGACTCCATTAATAAAGTTTACATGCACGTGGTGATGAGCGATGAGCGCGTGTACCTGACTGAGTTCCCGCCTCGCACACTGACCTCTGCCTTCGGGTTCAGCTCCGTGAGGGCCGTAGAGCTGGTGAGTGAAGCTGCCAGTGACCCTTTACTGGATGCGTGGGTCACATACATATATTAGCCTATAGTCCCACAATTACCAAACATCTGTTTTTGCACTGTATGCTTTTGTGTTGTGGTATACATGAAGTGGCAACATAGTCAATATAGTTTATTTAGCTGGATTGAAGATTTCCCCAAAATCTAGGCCCATTGCATATAGGAGAGTTGCCCAAAACATGATCAGTTTGACCAATATGTTATTAATTTAGGGAAAATCTCTTCTGTGTTGTATCACAAAGTTCACATTAAGTAATTGGCATATGCAGGTTGATCCTTGTTGATCCTCCTTAGATTACACTTATCACTTACTCCAGGCTTTCACTGTCAGGCCCCTCACTGGAGTAATAAAAACACATTACATGCAGATCTAAGAATAAACCAAAGGCTGATGACATTGTGCAAACATGGTACTATTGTTAGAATGTTCCTCCACATGCAGTAAGATGATGGATACAGATATATAACCCAATACTTTTTATACTTGTTTTTGCAGATCAATGACCTCCCAGACTTCCTCAGTGGCAAAGATAGGGAGCAGTGTCAGCACATAAAGATCATTTATGTCCTAGAGAAACCTGATGATCAACTGTTCCCTGCACTTCCCCCATCTCACACCTTTACCCCGATTACATCGGAAGGTAAAAGGCTTTTTTACACTATCATGACTCAAACACTGGAAATTATCTCCTGCACAAATTGAGGAAGTTGGTACTAGTGATCTTTCATTAAAATTAAATAGAAAACCAGTGGCTCATGTGGTGCCTGCTTCTTTGCGGAGATGTTTTTACCTGTAACACTAACTGCCTTGTGTCGTCACCTCCACAGGATATGCTGCACACAGGTAAGCTTCACAACACACAAAACCAGTAGAGTAGAGGGGGTAACTGTTAGAAGCACAGTCCTGGAATTAAGATGCCAAATATCTCTGTTACAATCCAGATGTTTTTTAACAAAATAATAATAATTATAATAATAATAATGTCAAAGAAATGCCCAAGTCTTTTGAATGGTGAAAGTCCTTAAAATGTTTCAGGATGCTGAAATCTATGAATACATTTTTTTCTTTAACTGTTTAATGAGAACTTGTGTTAGGTTTAGAGCAACACTAAAGTGTGAATTGTGCCTGGGAGTCAGGGAGACAGACAAACTCTTAAATCCATAAAACATTTAATAGGTTGTTGTCATAAGGGGGATGTCCTACAAGTGTTGCTATAGGCTTGTACAACTACTCTTAATACAACATTTAGACCTCAGTATACCAGGCTTGGCAAGTCAAGTATAAAGGAAGGAAAAAGTTAAATTAGTTATGAGCCTCTGGAGACACCAAAGGCGTGTCAGTGTATAAGCCAGCAGTGTGACAATCAAGTGTGACAAAGATATCACTTGCATGGTCACATCCAAGACATGTCCCAAAGCTTTTCAGGTAAAAAAAAAACAAAACGAAGAAATTTCCAGAAACGTACATATTGCTTTTAAACTTAATTATGCAGTTCAAATCTATCTATTTGTGCTAGAAATCATGGGTGAAGGAAAGACATAACCTGTGTTGTACAAAATGTATGCATGTCATATATCAAAAGTGTAATTCCTTTATTATGGATGGGATGTAGTTCATTTCAAGAATGTCATACTTGTCCTACATAAATGTCTTACCATATGGAGAATATTTGTGCTCTTGGTAAATGGTGCTGTTAAGCAGGTATTTTGAGCTTTTATATAGTGCTTTTTGGACACTCAATGATGCTTTACAGAGCATTATTCATTCACTCCACTCTCAGTGGTGGTAAGCTTCTGTTGTAGCCACAACTGCCCTGGGGTAGACTGATGGTAGCAAGGCTGCCAATTTGCGCTATCAGCCGCTCCGCCCACCACCAAAGCACACACACCACTTTTACTAGGCAATGTGGATGAAATGCCTTGCCTAAGGAACCCCACTTTGACAACTGATCCCAATGGTTTCCCATCCGAGTACTAATCAGGCCCGGCCTTGCTTCACCTCTAAGATCTGACAAGATCAGCCTTTGACAAGTGGGTATGGCCACAATTATGCATCTTAAATCTGAGGTTAATAAAAATATGCTATATATAGATATTTGTGATGATTTTCCTGTTGATCAGCTCACCAATCTCTGTTTACACACCTAGATCCACCCGTTCTGCCTCATGTCCTAATGGAGAGACTCTGGGTCTGCTAGCCCCCCAACCTCCAGCCCGACCTCAGTCCTCAGCCTCTATGTACCCTCTTACCTCCAATCTACGCACTAAAGACTCACTATCTCCTAAGGTAATTTAATAATGTTAGAGCTACAAATTGAACTCTGTCTTGATATATATTCAGAAAATGTAAATTTCTATCAAATCAGAACAAAAATGTAACATTATTGATATAGAATCTGTATAGTTAAAAATTCCAAAAAGTCAGATTACTGATTTGTTAACCTGATTTATGATCAATATCTCTCTAATTATTGGGCATGTCCCATGAAACAAAAACTGGCACAAAGCTCAATGTCTTTTTTGCCAACATAAAACATAAATAAGTAACATTATTTTTTGACAATTGCTCCAAAAACTGGTGCCATTATTCAACCCCAAAGATGTTATAGTTGTGAGTTCTCAGTTGTTTACGACAGCAATAAGATTAATATGGCAACTTAGTTGAGTCTCCCATTAAATCTTTGAATTCATATGGTCCCAGCCCTCCATCGGAAATTATATCATGAAATTCTAAAACATAAACACAGCCTATATTGTGTAGACCTTTTTACTGCTGACTTTACGCTAATATTAATGTACTAAATATGTTCTAAACTATCATGTCTTGTTTTAGGTGCCCAGGAGAATTGGCTTGTTGCTGTCACGTCTTTTGAAACAAAAGAAAGGGTCCAACATAGCTGAGCTGCATTTATACGCTCTTTCACCATTCTCCACACTTTATGTTAATATACAGAGTTCCTGGACCAGCTTCATCATTGTGAGTCTTTGAATTGTAAAAATAGTACAAAAAGTAAAGCAAAAAGTAATTATTTATCCATGGTCATCTTTCACTTTTTTTGTAGAAGTCTACTTTGATGTTAGACCCAGTATATAGAAGAAAGTATTGTACTTCACCTCAAGGCATCAGGTAAAGAAATTTCGCTTAAAGGGATCAAGTATAGTATACTTTAAATTTAGCAACATTACAGTCCATGGTTCTCTGTTTAGCTGGGAGCAAACATCCCATTTGTTTTCTCAACTACAAGCTGATGTGTTACGGGAGGGCATCAGTATGGAGAGCCTGTATCTGTTACTGCAGGAGGTGTGCACTGCTGCTCATAGAAATACGACATTACGCAGACTTTTCTGGAGGGTAAGAACTACTTTATGTCCTACATGTTATGTATAGCAACATGTCTGTATCTTAAAAATATTTTGTCCGTTTCTTGTTTTTCTGTATCATAGTCCAATGAGTTCTGCATGTTCCTGGTCCAGACTCTTGAGGATTGCCTACCTGGAGATCGCAGTGTGGTTTACACAACAGATCACCTCCTGTAAGCTCTACTATGTGTGCTGTAGGGATTTCCAAACATACTTAGAATAGATCAGACTAAATCCTCTTTGAGATATAGTATGTCCCTCTTTGAACCTGCGCTGCACTTGCCATAACCTCTAGACAATCTAACCTAGACAATGGCTGCAGTTACATATACACTCAAAATCAGATTATTATCAGATTGTTTGAGTTAAATACTACTAAATTAGCATGTAGCCAAAGTAGCAAAATAATCAGATTTCTTTCTGAACATGATCCCTTTAATTGCTCACTTTGGATTTTGCTATTTGCATGTCATTAAAAAATCTAATAATAATCTGCTTTTGGTGTGCATGTATGTTTGTATTGTTATTACAATTGTAGAAACATGTAATATCCATAATGGACATGTATTCTATATGTAAAGCATATGAATGATTTCTTAAGTATTTGTTTTTTATTTGTAGAATGAGCACCATGGTTGTCCAGACACTGGCCATCATGTTTAGAGAGACTGAGGTGGAACCAGCCAGACTGAGTCTACTCTCTGCAAACAAGTAAAGAGTTCTGAATTTGACCAGATACAGGCCCAGAGACCAAAATAATCAAATAAAACACTCTGAACTGTTCCTACAGTGGTGCCCTTGTTACCAGGATGCTGCTAGCTTTGATTCGTGATCCAGGGCCTCAGACTCCAAATGCCTCCCAGGTGCACTTTATTTTTATTTATTTGACCTAATTTTCATTTACAAATACGAAGTGCCCAAGAGTCACCACTTTGGTCATTAATGATATAGCAGTGTGGAGTTTAATTGTTTCTGTTCTTCTCACAGACTGATGTTTCTCTTGTTGAGTATTTGGACGCTGCCTGTTCATTGCTCTTTGAATTGCTGCTTCTAGGTCAAGAGGTGTGTAGTTTAATTTGTCCACAAAGTGTAAAATATTTTTGTTTATAATGAAGACTACTTAGAATTTCTTTGTGACTTCCAGAAAAGCAAGTTTTCCTTTTCTGAGAGTATCTTGTCTGTTGGGTGGATACTTCAAGAGCTACAGCCACATCGTCACCTGGTAAACTCAGTCAACAGCCGATTATTACTAAAGCTAACAAAAGCTTACAAAACAAAATGTATTTATTAGTAGCAGTAGTAGTATTAGCAATATTATTACTAGACACATTAGGCCAATAGACAATAAAATATTATAGTAACCTTACACAAAGTCTTCATTCTTTTGCAGTTATCCTTTATTGGTTACCAGACCCAACAGGTGGTACTGGTCCTGTCCAGTCCACCGCACTACATATTAAGTCCAGTACAGTTGGTCCTGTTGTTTCAACGATGTCGCCTCCTGCTGGTCAGTCTGCAATACAGCAAACATCTCACACAACATCTGAAGTCCAACTTTAGAGATGATTTCAAGTAAGAAACATTACATTTTCAAACATGTGCTTTTATTCTTGATAAAGTAAATAATACAATTGATTACAGGTATTCAGTAAGTGTTGAGACAAAGCTGCCTCCTCATTATCCCATCAGCCCAATGATACAACAACTGGTCGAGCAGATTCTAACTCTTATCCTGCACTAGGACACTTTTTGAGTTGTATTCCAACTCACTGCCTTGATACTTAATATTACTATGCACTTTATTAGCAAACCAGACTGTTCCTGAAATGTACCAAATGAACAAGATTTGTACCTTGGTTTCCAATAAAAGCCCATACATTGCATTTGTTTGCTTTTATTACTATAAATTCTATAAATAAGAATAGTAAAAAAACAAAAAACAAAAAAAAAACATTTTGTACTGCATTTCTATTAAAAAATTAAATTTTATATGAGATTTGTAAGCCACATATGCTGAAATATGTAGACAGCCGTATAAGACATGGTAATGTTTTTATTTTATGGACCGCATTTTTTGTGTTATTGGTATATTAAATGTGTGTTCATTCACAACATCAAAGGAAACGATAAAAATTACCGCATAAAATCCAAAGTTAGATATTTATATGATTAATATTTACTGGAAACGGACTAGAAGCAATATGTGCTTTGTCCATAAGCCTCTCGTTTACCGGTAAGTGTGAGAGCATTTGGTGCAGACTGACCTTTGTAGACACATGGATGTTTGTTTATTAGTGGGCCAGAAGATCCTATCAGCATGTTTGGGCAGTGGTAATATAATATATGGATGTAATTTGTATGTCATGGTGCAGTTGTCTGTCTATAGCCCACTGAAAAACAAAGATCTATTAGTTTTGTTTGTTGTACATCTTCCTGTTGTTCAGCCTTATCTGTTCTGGGAAGAAAAACAAACTCAGTGGCTTTAAGCCTGAAATAGAAATGTCCAGGGTATCCAAATGTTTGTACACCATCTAAAAGGGCATTAAATCCAACAAATTTAAACCACCTTTGCCATGAGTGAATAATATGGCCGCTATAAGTAAAGTAAATCCTGGGTTCTCTGATTATTCAACAAAGCCTATTTATTTAGATTGTATGGAGGAAAATTGGAGGAAACTGTAAGTGGATGCTTGCAGTAGAAAAACAAAACTAATCTTTCTCCATAAATGGTGCACTCTAAATGCACACTGAAAGGTCCTGGGCCCAAAGACATTTTGATTTGTTCTGTCAAAACAACACTATATGAAAATGCAGGCTGTGCACTTCACACTTTGACAAAGCATAGGACTTGGGATGACATTTGGATAAATTAACTTTGATCATCAGCAAAAGGAGAGGAACATGTAAGATTTGCCTTTTCCTGTTTTGCTTGCTTGTGTATAGATTTTTTGCAGTTTTAAACAACTTAATTTCATTTCAATCTGTTAAATTATTTAAACTTTTGCGTACCTTTTGTATGCCAAAATTCCAGATTCCAAAATATCTTTAATTTCCTTTCTGTGTGGCATGTTTGTTTGGGGTACATGGCCACTGATCTATGTTGGAAGCTGTAAAGTTGTAAATTCCAGAGCGCTCACTAGCCTCACTTGCTTTTGCTTTTATGCATAAAATTGTTGATGTTTCCTAAAGTATGAGTCTTTTAATCCAGATGACCTTTGAACTTTCTATACAGCTCATACATTGCTTAGTTTTTATCTAAAACTTTTAATTTACATAACTGTGGATGTTCCCTGCCAATACCTTGTGAAATACAGAGCAAAGTCAAGGTTTTGTTTTGTTTTTGTTTTGTTTTGTTTTAACAGCACAACAGCAAGACTAAAGAAAATTAAAAAAAAAAAAACCAAAAGGCTTTCTATTGACACAAAGCTTTCCATTTGACCAAAAGGTTGTTCAGTTGATGCAAGAAACCTATTTGGGAGCCAAGAGACTGAGATTTGAGCATACACTCCCCTGAGTCAAAGGGAGGACTTTGTAAGAATGGAAAGAATTCTTTATATTCTTTATAGAAATAAGTGTCATTAGGTTATGATGGTCAAGTATCTGTCAGGGGTTAATATTGCTGTATTTTATGTTTTTCTCTCAGTCTAAAATACATAAAAGACGATTTGCCTGAAGTGTTTCACAGTATGGCACTGAACTTATTTATCCTCAAGGTTTGTGTGTGTGTGCGTGTGTGTGTGCATGTGTGCGTAAGCGAGTGTGTGTGCGTGAGCGAGCGTATGTATGCATTTGTGTGTTTGTGCGTGTGTTTTTTTTAGTTTTTCTTTTAGCAGTACAACATGAATGCAAGTATGCCATGCTGTGGAACATTCCAGGAAAAGCTATAACATCTCCATAGATGGAAACACGCATATGGCAAACCCACAACAAGAAAAGTTAGCACACCTTTAAAACACATTTTCAAAGCAAGATCAATTGATATCAAATTATTGTAAATTTACTGCCGCTTTCCTTCATTTTAACTGCCTCTTTCACTATCCATGTCATTTGTCAGAGGCCATGTTTCCTCCACCTGACCGTACGTAAATGTTTCTTCCATAAAAGGTGAAAGGGCTAAAGCAGAATAACATTTACAAACAGAAAAATTATTTCTTTCCTTCATTTGAACCAACCATGCAAACAGGCCCTTCCTCTGCTGCCCGTTTCAGTAAACACATCACAAAACACATGAACTTCTACTGCAAACACGCTCTGGTGTAGATTAGGTTAGCATTTTAACAAAGAACACATTTACAAAGGCTTTTCAAAATCCCAAAGCCTTCAGAGACTTGTGAGTTTGAATATATATTGTTCATTTGTAACAATAAGCAAGAATTGACAGGAAGCCATGTTTTTAGCACCAGAACTGACAGCCACAGTAGAACCCAAGGAACTTACTTTTGTTTGTTTTTTTACTATCATTCCAAACTGATGCACTAATTTTTCTGTATAGTATTTGTATAATTATTCAACAAAAACAACCAACATTTGTTCGGTTTCCCATCTGTAGTTGGAATTCACACAGGAGGTATACAAAATATACAAAAATATACAAAAATAAACAAAACAAAATAAAGCCTTTATGGTAAACCAAAAAAAAAAAAAAAAAAAAAATCCTGAAGCCCTGGGTTCCAAGTCTAATCCTGAGAGTGACAGTACCCCTGAATTTTTTTTATATAGAAAGATGCACACATTTGTTTTAAATGTCACATAACTGGCAATTATCTTTTTTACTTACTACATTATCTGGTCAGACAATATCTTCCCTGAGCTACCGGATTGGGCCAATAACAAATGATTCGTTCTTAATTGCATTTTTTTTTTTACATGCCCACCAAAAGCTCCCTTGTCCCCTTCGTCTGAGAAATAATTAACCACACTACAAATTCACTGAGAAAGCTGCACAATTATACCTTACAGACAACTACATGGCCATGCCAAATACACAAGCCATGACCACATTAGCTTCTTATTGCAGCTAAATGGTCTATAAGTTGAAAGCCTCAGAAGTTTTGATTAATGGATTTTTATTTTGTTTTTTTTTTGCAAACAAAAGACCAACTTAAGTCAGATCCAAAGTTAAACAGAACTCCTTAATCATTTTGTATAGGCATATTAAGCTATGTGCATTATAATAAAAAAGATGACCACGCCAAAGGGAATAGTGCTTTCTTCAATGTTAATACTGGAGTCTTTTATTCTATTGTTTAATGCCTCAACTATTCACTTCATTTACAGTGGCATCACTTATGTCATTTATAAATGTACTTTAATGAATAAAACACACAAGGCTATTATTGTTCTATTTTACTACCCAGAATGACTGTTACATGCAGTTTAAATTACTGGACACATGGCTGGCACAGGTATTGGTTCAGGATGTACTGCAGGCAAATGCTGGTTCGCCTCTGGCTTCATCTATATATGCTGAGCAGAACCCCAAGTGATAAAACAGGGATCAGAGGGGGCTGCTGTCAGATCAGGGACTGGACAAGTGTGAGCGAATGGAGTTATGAGAATCTGGACTGATCCATCAGCCAAATCCTGCAGTTCCGCCAAAGCTGACATTAAACACTTAATCACTCTCATAGGCTTTAGACAAAACCCAAGAGGAGCCCGTCTGCGCTCACATGTGTGCGTATATTTACTAAGGTTAGTTTTAATTTACAGACAGTAATGACCACAAAGAGATGGTTAAGCAGAGGAGGGATATATATATGAGCTCACAGTGGAAAAATAACACTTTAAAACAATACTATTTACACTGTTCCAAAGAGTCTCAATGGCGTAAATCCCATCTGCTTTTTATTAGGAAGCTTTGAAAATGGAGACAAATTACCCTCGCGATTATTATGATTATGTCACAGCTTCTTAAATGTAAAAGTATGCAACAATGTATAATACTCAGGCTTGAAATACAAAGAGACCATACATTTTGTTTTGTAACACCTCCTCTTAAGCATTAAAGGTATAATGTGTTTCTAGTGCTGTAAATCAATGGTAGAAGCCATATATTTAACTTCAAACAATGACACGAGAACATTTTTTCAACACTTTTAATATTTTGGTTGATTTGTTTGTCTGATAAAGAAAATGTAGAAAATTATGACACTTTAACACATTGTATTAACCCTGAACCAACCCTACATATGGCTACTTTTTTTTAATGATGTATTGTCTCTAAAGACTTTTTTTGTTGAGAAGTTGATTTATCCCAGAGCACATCAGCAAAAAGAAGTGCTTGCTTGTCTTTCCAAGGACACTCTTTAATATGCATTTTCTCTTCTTTGTGGGTGTTTGTTTTTGTGAGGATATACAGTAGCTCTGGGCCTAAAATCTGAATGTTCAATTAAAATCATTCACCTGCAGCGCTCACTTTAAATAATACACAACATTATTTCTCAGCAAGGAGTGTACTTTTTTCATCCAAAACAGAACACCACTGCAGGGTTCAAAATAATTCAGACAATTTGTCAGATGTCAGCAGTAGTCATCTCTAAACTATACTTAAACACTATACTAAACACTGAATCATCATTGAATTTGAATTATTGTTGTGATTTATCATGGTATTTTAATAATATACCTTTTCCTTTTCATAATTTTAGAGCAAACCAGGTACATTTTCAAACAGGCTAAAACAGAAAAAGATGAGATGAACTTGTCTGGATGATGTTATAGAAAAACTGCTTAAGTTAAGCCAGTGTTATGCAATGAACTTGCCCCCCTGCCAAAAAATGTAAATGAAGTCCACACTGCAAGTTGTGTGTTTTGCAATTCCTAAATGTCTTAATATTGTGATGTGAGATATTTAGATTAAAATTAGTTTCATGTCTTTGAACAGACACCTTTTCAGAACATTTTGACAGGACTGGACTTGACTGACAACTGATGTTTGTGTACCTATGTTGTACTTACTGTAGCAACAGCTGCCCTGGGGCAGACTGACCGAAGCAAGGCTGCTATTGGCCGTCCTCAGTTGCAAGGCTCCGGGGGTGGATGAGATCTGTCTTGAGTATCTTAAGTCTCTGGATGTTGTGGGGCTGTCTTAGCTGACACATCTCTGCAACATCGCGTAGCGGTCGGGGACAGTATCTCTGGACTGGCAGACTGGGGTGGTGGTCCCTCTGTTTAAGAAGGGGGACCAGAGAGTGTGTTCTAACTACAAGGGAATCACACTCCTCAGCTTCCCCGTAAGGTCTATTCCAGGGTACTGGAGAGGAGAATCCGACCGATGATCGAACCTTGACCAGCTCTATACTTTCCATTTATTGCTCGAGGGTTCATGGGAGTTTGCCCAACCAGTCCACATGTGCTTCGTGGATCTGGAGAAGGCATTCGACTGTGTCCCTCGTGGGGTACTGTGGGGAGTGCTCTGGGAGTATGGGGTCTGGGGTTCTTTGCTAAGGGCTGTTCGGCCCCTGTATGACCAGAGCAGGAGCTGTGTTCGCATTGCCAGCAGTAAGTCAGACCTGTTTCTGGTGCATGTTGAACTCCAGGCTGCCCTTTGTCACCGGTTCTGTTCATTGTACTTATGAACAGAATTTCTAGACGCAGTCAGGGGCCGGAGGGGATCCGGTTTGGGGACCACAGGATCTCATCTCTGCTGTTTGCAGATGATGTTTTCCTGATGGCGTCATCAGACCGGGACCTCCAATGTGCACTGGGGCGGTTTGCAGCCTAGTGTGGAGGCGCCTGGGATGAGGACCAGCTCCTCCAAATCCGAGGCCATGGTTCTTGACCGGAAAAAGGTCACTTGCCCGCTCCGGGTGGGTGGAGAGTCCTTGCCTCAAATGGAGGAGTTCAAGTATCTTGTTCACGAGTGAGGGGAGGATGGAGCGTGATATTGACAGGCGGATCGGTGCAGCAGCACTGCAACAGTGATGTGGTTGCTCGGACCGTTGTGGTGAAGAGGGAGCTGAGCTGAAAGGCAAAGCTCTCAATTTACCAGTCAATCTACGTTCCTACCCTGACCTATGATCATGAGCTTTGGGTAATGACCGAAAGGACACAAGTGGCCGAAATGAGTTTCCTCCGCAGAGTGGCTGGGAGCTCCCTTAGAGATAGGGTGAGTAGCTCAGTCACACAGGAGGAGCTCGGAGTAGAGCCGCTGCTTCTCCATGTCGAGAGGAGTTACGTTTTGAAAATCTGCAGTTCCACCATGACAATAAAAATTTAGGCCTACAAATTGTGTAACTGAACTGCACATTTTGAGATTGTCAAAATACTGTCTAAATATTATCTTGTTCTCATGGATCCAATCTTGTCTTGTGGGAAATGTGGCTCTTTCCACCCCTATCCATCCATCTTTATTGCAGGAGATTTGAATGGGATTTGATTTCCTGGGGCCTTAATGGAGGAGGAAAACATACGAGCACCAGATGTATAAGGACTATAGAGAACACATGACCCCACACGCCACACTCTCACTTTTTATGTATGTTGACCTACAGGTAAATCAAAGATACCTCATGTTCTTTGGTGTTCAGACTGCTAAATGAAATATGCATGATTTCTCTGTTCTGGACTTTTAACAGAGACATGAAAGGATTGGTTCTGAAAAAGGGAAACAGACCACAACTGTATTACATCATACTGTACACAGTGTCAACCCAGGAGACAAAATTGCTTCTTTTTTAAGTAAAATTACAGAAACATTTGACTCAAGTATCATGTAAATCTAAAACTTAAAATAAAACATCATATATGTCATATATGTTTAATTGTACTCACCTGATGTTGTAAATATGTTAATATTTATTGTGATTTTATTTTTTATTTACTTATTGTTCTGAGTGTTTGCACAATTTTTCACAACTTTTTGCACTATACTGTCCCCTGACTGTGAGCTTCTGTCACGAGTGAATTTCTCCTCTGTGAGATCAATAAAGTCTTATCTTATCTTATCTTATCTTATATCTGCCTCAGCTGTTAACATTACTTCTTCTACTTCTTTTTGTCCTTTTTGGTCAAAGCCAGGACTCCAATTAACACTGAGGTATGTTTAAGATGAAAGCTGTCATTGAACAAAATTCACAAACTAGAAAATTGCCTTGATGGTATAGTACAGTGAAGAAGAATAGTAAATAAACTGATACAATAGCATCATGTATAGAAAATAATATAAATAAAATAGACTTTGACGGAATATAAATGCAAAATACACAGCATGGTACCAAACTATCAGTGCAAATAGATTAATTGTAGTTGAAGTTGTTTAGTGATTTGTACAAATATATAAGTAAAGTCATAGGCTATGCAACTTCTTTTCCACAAAAAAATCATAAAAACACCTACCAACAATTACAGGGTTTGGATATTCATCACAGAATTAAGACGATGCTATATTAAAACTCTGATCCAATTTCCTTGTTTTCAAAGTGAACATCTTCCCACTAAAAATATCAAGGTTCCCAGTTCATTCAAATGTTAGCACTCAGAAACTATGTCAGTTTCCAATTATAGTTTCTTATGTGGAAAAAGAAAGTCTGCTCCTTTGCCCAGTGGGAGACACAAGCATAAATATTTGCCCCAGACAAGATTGTAAAAAAAAAAATCTCGTTCTCTTTCTTTAATATAAACTTGTTGTTTGATAGATGTAACACTTCTTGTGAATACACTTTATAGCTCTTGTGCTACGTTGCACACTGTAAAAAAAAATCCGTAGTTTTTACGGAAAAAAACTGGCAGCTGTGGTTGCCAGAGTTTCCCTGTAAAAAATACAGGAATACAGTAAATAACTTTACTGGAGAACAATGTAAATCAGTTTACAGTTTTTGAAATTACAGTTGAATCACATTTAAAATCTGTAAAATATACACAAAAAAAATCATTAATTTTGCATAACTGTGTTGTAAATAAAGACACACTTTCCTGTATTTTTAACATGAAAAAAATGCTTATTATACACCCTTTCCTGTATTTTCTACATGAAATAAATGTTTTTTGTGCACCGATTTCTGGTCAAATTAACAGGGAACTATTTCACAAAAAACTAGTTTAAACTGGTAAAAACACAGTAAAAGTTTGTATTTTAAATTAAGCTTTTCTGTAAATTTTACATAAAATGTACTCATAAATGCAATATTTTTTATGTTTAAATAATAGTTGTACTGTAAAAATTACTTGTTAAACCTGTAAAATAATTACTTCTACTGCTACTACTGTAATTATTACCAAACCATGCAATACATGACAAGAGAGAAATATATTACTTAAGAAAATTTATTTAACAGTCTTAATATAGTATAAACTTGTAAACAATTAGATTTTGTCAGCATATAGAACAAAATTGGCATGGAAAGAAACCACATGTGACTGATTTTCAGCTGAACTAAATAAACACGCATTGATCTACAGGTCTATTGAATGAGCCATCTTACAGTATGGCTGGCTTTCCCTTAAAACTAATTTTAAATGCCAGGCACACAACACCCCAATTAAAATTTTGTTTACATGCTAAAAGATAACTCTTAAAACTACTTTAAAATGAAAATTTAAATCAAATGACATATTATGCCTTAATTAACATAAAACACACTGTAGATTTAACAAATCAAAAACATCCAGTACCTCTTCTTAAACGAACACAGAGTCCAAAGAGATTCCAAAGAGAGTCCATCACAGAAAGAGTCCATAATTATCCTTCCCGCCACTCGTGATCGGAGAGTTCCTGGATCAGGGTGAGGACTCGAGGGTTTACGTTGAGACGGCGCTTTGAGTTTTTATTCTCCACTTTGGTTCCCTTTTCCGGGTTTATCAAGAAAAAAACACCTGTAAAATAAAATATTGCATATTAAACATTTTCATTTATCAGAATAAAATAAATGAATAAACTACAAGAATATATTTTAGAATAAAAAAGGTTTTATTAATTTTTACCTAAAATAACAAATCTGTTTAGGTTTGAGCATGGACAGACAATGGCTGCATCAAGTCTGCTTAGTCTGGGTCTGAGTCCCAGCCCAGGACTGACATCAGACCCAGAGTAAAGTCCAGGTTTGAGTCCAGGTATCAATGTCTGTATTAAGAAATGTTTAAGCCATATTTACTCACCTCTAAAGAAACTCAAGAGTTGAAGCAAGCTCAGATGGATAATGGATGTTCAAACAATAGTAGCTCCCAAACATCAGGCACAATGCAGAAATGAAGGAGGAGATGTTTGTGTTGATAAGGTTTCGATCCAGACTCAGCATGTACCTCGATGAAGAATAGCAGGATGTTCCTATGAATCCAATATTAAACAGGGTATTTTAATAAACACTGCACTCCCATGACAAGTTCTATAAACTGCAATTAAAAGATATGAAACAGACTTACCACAGACAATAATAGCTGGTGTCAGAGGCACTTGCTCCAGTTGGACCTCTTCTGCCAGACATGTATCTTCTACATAGAAGAACATGGACTCCTCCTTCTCATCGAAGTAGCTGAGTAGAAGCAGGACCATCTCTTTCACATCATCTGAGCAGCCACTCTGCTGTCCTCGCATCCTCTGAAGCCTTGCATAAGTCTGAAGGAACTTCTTACTCTTGCTGACACAAACTGACTTCTTGTGATTTCACAGTACCTGCAAAAATATTGAGAGTGGCTGAAGTTCTCTGTAAACCTGCCTATGCAATGAGAACCAAGGTTATCCCCAGCAATGCAGTAGAGACCTCCTTTTACTGTTTCACCATCTACATTTATTCCAACTGTCTCTAAGGATTTCAGATCTGCTAACAACTCTGAGAAAACTTTGGCTACTCCAAAACGCTTGAGGTCATTTTCAACACTAAACAGAACCAAAAACATATTATCAGTACTTGAGCGCAAATGGCTGGGTATATTTGCTACTGACAGATAGACAGCAAGAACCTTATGTGTCTTTTTAGAAGAACCCAGGGGGTTCACAATTTCAAATGAATCTTGGTACAAAATCAGTTTGAGATTCTCAGGGTTTTCTTTAAAGAACTGGTGACATTTTAAATTTTGTCCATCATATAAATCAGTAAAAACCTCTGCTTCAGGATCTCTTAACATTTGGGATTGCACATTCCTCCATAAATGTGACTACAAAAAGCTCTTCAGAGTTTCTGCCACTGGTATGTAGTATGCACACTTTTGAGTCATGTTTTCATCCATTCCTTATGCCACTTTTTGGGGTTCTGTGTATTTAAACAGTTTTTTGAATGTCTGAGTATGTTGTTCTTAACGGCCCCTGATGACAGGAAGAAAACAAATCTGACTCTTTAATGCAGTCACAGACTTTAGTGACTGCTTCATCTGACAGGCTTGCATCAGTTTTTAATACTGTACTTACTTTGGTTATTGTGTTAGCTTGACCTAACTCGTG
Source organism: Taenioides sp. WSHXM2023 (assembly GCA_029959045.1). Classification (NCBI taxonomy): domain Eukaryota; kingdom Metazoa; phylum Chordata; class Actinopteri; order Gobiiformes; family Gobiidae; genus Taenioides; species Taenioides sp. WSHXM2023. The sequence continues at coordinate 21,130,461 of CM057085.1, forward strand.
AACATTTAGCATTTCCTCCACTATAGTCTGTATAGTAGAGGCAGGAATAAGCAGCTGTCCTTGCAGGTTAAGGTAAAAGAGACACATGTTTCTGAGATAGGACTCACTATCTGTTTCTGGCATAGTTGCATTAGCTGTGGCCATGGCCTCAGGTGCGTTTTCTCAATCACCTGCACAGACAATAACGTGTGTGGGCAGTGGCCCAGTTTCTCTGTACATGTCATTAATAGAAGCAGGGGAGCATGCTTTATGTTTCCTACACATGTGGGAAGTAAATGATGACTTTTTGGTAAACACGTGCTTACAACCAGTTACAGGACACACCACAGACCTGCCCTCTTCAATATGGTCATTTAAATGAGCCACTAGCTCCTTCACTCTGTGAAAACGGCGCGCACACAACGAAACTGCACATTTCAAATCCGAAACAACAGTGGCAGGAGCAGCACACGGAGCAGGTGCAGAGTGCACACGATAAAAATGTCCCTTAAAAGCGGAGGAAGTGGTAAACGTCTGACTACAGTTGGCGCCAACACATTTGAAAAGACAATGAGGCTCCTTCCTACGCACTCTGCAGTGTAACACACAGCCTCTTAATGTTTCCAATTGCTTTTTACAAAAAACGCAAGTGATCATCTTGAAAATCTCAAACCTGACTTTTTTGTTTTAAATTGTGCTAAACTATCACGCCCTGATCTACTGCTCTAAATAAGGACTGGCGCTAGCTTATACCATGTGCTACTCCTTTTCATCGTCAGTAAAATGTAAAAATGAAGCTTACCGTGTAAACACGAAATGTTCCGATTCAACATCCAGAAGAAGAACTGTCCTAAAACGACAAAGTAGTCAAAAGCTGGATCTCTGCGCTCTGCTCTGTTGTTGTGCGCGTTCAGATGCCGTAGCGCGCTCTCGCTCGTTAGTGACGTCAGCTTCAGCCGTGAACGTGGAGCTCGAGCTTATCCCGCTCTTTCCGCCCCCTCATTATTATCCAATCAGAGACGAACCTCGGATCTGCGCTCTCGTCATTATCCAATCAGAGACGAGCCTCAGCTGCGCACTTTGAAATTTCAAATTAGGCGGACAGACAGTTGAGGTACAATTATAAAAATAATGTTATTATAAATTAATATTTATATATAGACCTACATACAAGACAGGCAATCTCACAGATCCACAATTCCATATTACAGGACAAAAACTTGCGAGAAAAAAAAAAAAAAAGTATTACCTCAATTTGCATTGTTTTGTTAATCATGTTGCAAGTACAGCATAGGGTTGTAAAGTAAGTTACTGATATTTCTTGTATTTTCAAATAAAAACTGCCAAAAAATCAGAGTTTTTACAATATTTGAATTTCTAAGTAACAAAAATGCGTAGTTATGAGTATTACAGTGTTTTTATGTTTTTGTTACAGTAATTGGTAATTTTAACAAATAAATTTGATTATAATCACATATTATTTTTGTAAATACAACATTAACATTCTGTTTTGTAGTTTACAAAGGTTTCCTGTGATTCATACAAAAATCATATGTTTTTCATTTTACCGTGCATTTCTGTAGGTATTTTACAGAGTTTTTATGTAAATTTCACGGTCATTTTTTACAGTGCAGATAAATATTAGAAAAACGTAAATGAGGATAATTTGAGTTATTGTGAGAAAGAGGAAGAGCGCTTGACATGACATGAGAAACATGTTGTGAATGCATGACCTTTGACCTTCTGCTGCCCCTTGATGCTTCTTATATCAACATCCCGTGCCATAGATTTTGTATAATGTGTCTTCTAGTAAACACAACTGAAGCTTTGCAGAGGCACACACAAAAACAAATGGCATATCTGTAGGCTGGGATAATGCTAGAAAAACTGCACATTGTTATTCTGGGAGAGTAAAAGATTTATACCAGAATTAGTAAAGGCACTTCAAAGGAAACAACTGGGCATTTGAGTGATTCGTTAAGGAGATTAAGTTTTCACCAAATTAAACATTTGTTATCATTCAATCTGTATTAGCTCAGGATCGGACAGACTGTTTTGAAGATATTGTACTGGACGTGTTATTTTGTTCAAGTAGTAGAGGCCAGTGTTAGTCCACCTGGTTTTGAACATCTGTACCTTTTGCTTTGCTTGTTTATTATAACAGTTAGCAGCCCACGAGTCTTATCAGTGAAGCTTAAACTGAGCATAAAATCACTGCTACACACTAAAAACAATATAATATAAGGTTCAATTAAAAATTTTTTATTTTTGGGGTTTTAAGGTTAAGGTACGCGTTATTGCAATTGACCGCTGAGGCGACCTGTCAAGAGCTGTGAGCGCTGCAGTGCTGTGCCCAGTGAGCCATTTTTAGATCTTATAGGTTTGGTCAGGACTTTTACCTATGGTGCACTTTTTATTGGATTTTGGAGCTTATAGATGCCAAGTGAGAACTGTGAGAGTGTAGGAAAATCTTGTGTTTCTCTCTTTCTTAATTTTTTTTTTTTTATTAAACACATTGCACATTGTTTTAAGCTATTGCTATGTAGTTCTGTAGTTTGCTGGCAGGATCCATACAATTGGGCTGATCCCCTGTAATAGCTGCAGAGCCCTCAGTTTGAGTTAATTAGTTACGCTGGAAGAGGATGAACGAGCAGCCAGCCTCTGTCTGAGTCCTGGACTCACACTTGATGAAAATAAACAGCTCCTGCATTCCTCTTTTCCCAGAGCGGAGATCAGAGTAGGCCTGTGTGAAATCTGACAGATTGCCACCACAACTCACACCACTCACACACCCCCAGGTCAGACAGTAGCATCAGTACAGTTAATGTCTGGACAGAAACTTGTATTATGAAACATGCGGAAAGAAACAGTGGTTATACATAACTATATTCTTTTTTCATGTAGACCACTAATACACTGTCTTCTTGAGCATTCACTTATGGAGAAGCTCTTCAGCTGACTAATGGAGTACAGGTGCAGCATGAAAGGCCCCAGTACAAATGTATTTTACGAGCAGCTCTTGAGATCAGAATAAGTCAGCTGTGTACTGTTTGCATCAAATTATAAAACTTTCTATTTTCAGAGAAAAAGGAAAGTGCGTGGTTAGCATGCTAGTTGTTGTTAGTATTACCGTGACAACAAAACTCTGCTTCGGCCTCTGAAAGTGGAGAATAGTGCCAAAATGGTGAATAATAATTATAGGTTAAGTGAGAAACATGGGACCACAAGCAAACATTTAAAATTAACTAGTTATGTTTTTTGCTCTGCAACTTGGATGTGGGGTCTCCATGGAGATGTTATTTATTTGCTTAGAATATTACAGACATTCATTACATTTAGTAGAGAGGCTATGCTATATATGACACATTTCAGACAAATCAATAACATCTCTACGGACCCTCCACCAGAAAAGTTACATAGTGCACCTTTAAAGCCATTACAAAAAAAGTTATATTCTTCTGTAGTGGAAGTAATTTTCCTGCATACTGCCACTAAATTCATTTGTATAACATTGCATTATCCAACACTTTCCCTCTTTATCTCCCCAGGCCTAGTGCTGTGCTTCATTTCCTGGTCTGTAAATCAAAATGTCACTGTTGTAATTAGGCTAGGTTCATTATCAGGCCGCTGCTGTCCTCATGCAAATTGATTGAGTTACGTTTGAATTTTCCTAATGAAAGCAAAGGGAGGATAGCTAATATGGGCACCACATGATTGCCTGGGGTTAGTCAGATGAACATACAATTTAGAGTTTTAAATTTAGAGCAGACAGTGCTATAAAAGAAGCATTGGTTATAATACTGCATGCTACTTTTAGACAGACTCAAACACATGGCATTAAATGCTTCTGACCATTTCCATGGAGACAAGTAGGTGGTCCCACCAGTTACAGGTTAGGTCTGTGGAAAGATGACCACACTCACAGTAAACATGTATATAATGCTAAAGACACCTGTAACGAAATAAATATGTGTAATGCCTTATTGCAGACTATTTCAGGCAAACGCCAAGGCAAGCAAGTGGTGGATCTTTTGCCAGAAAAGGTACATGTTTACAGTTTTTTTCATTTGCTTTGACACACTTTTCAAACACTTTAAAATGGACAAAAACAGATCATACAGAATTCCAGACAGGGTTACAGTTTTCCTAAAGAAAATTTTATCTGAGCAAAATGTAGTGCTGATCAATCATTCTCCAAAAGTAAGTTTTACCATCAAAACCAACAAATTTTGGTCATGTGTTTTTCTGTGCTCTATCATCCGTTTGACAGTGCAGTTCTGAAGCCTTAGTGCTGGGGACCACAGCGAAGGGACCACAGAGAAGCACATGGTTTAGCATAGACTGACAATGGGGTTTATACTTTACAAATGTGCATTTAGGGCTGGAAGCTCTGATTTTTGTCTAAAACCAATCGATATAGTCAAACATTTTTGTATTAAAAAGTATACCTAATAGAAATAAATATATATTTTACCAATTTGCACCATAGATTTTATAGTATTTTATCCAAATACTTTTGAGAGATGTCAGAATAGCAAATACATCAGAATATGTAATAAGTTCACTATCACACATTTACACCAATATCACACTGGATTTTCACTGGTTTCTGATTCTGGTGTTTTTGCTGTTCTGCTTCTCTAATGAAAGTGACAGAGTTTGGGCCAAAGTCCTTCACCACATGAGAACCGGCCTGCAGTATTGCAAAAACCAGGTGAAAACAAGATGTATAATTCTGAATGAGAGCTGTGTGAAGTGATGAGAAATGTTCCACATTATTTGACCACCTGTGCCCCTGTTCACCAGGTGTGCCCACATTTGAATCAAATGATCAAACTAAACTAAGATTAAATAAATGTAATATTACCATGAAGTACATTTAGTATTGATACTTGCTCAAATCTGTATCTAGCTTTGTTAATACTGATTAATATCTGGGCATTAGCATTTTTGGGCAACCCACTGCAATACTCAAATACATCACCTTTATGCTCTACAAACCTGATAACAGAAAAGGTTTCAGGCTTGAATTGCTGATGTAGTGAACACATGAGGTGGATTAGTGTTTGGCAGAAACAAGATCAGATCTGTTTGAACAGATTTGACAGTGAAGCAGTTAATCGGACTAAGTTTTTAATCATGTTCTCACCGCAACTGGCTGACCACAATGTCTGAGGCACTTCCCCTGATTTGGCCATATACACACATGTCTGTATCCTATTCCTGTCTGATAATATTGAACATTCCACACCTAATTGCCTCATTAAACCCATTATGAGTACATCCAGAAATAGATCAACAGAAATATAAGGTCCTAAAGTAGACTCTTTGACAAGTAATGCTGTTTTTCAAATTAAATTCAGTAACAATTTTACATTTTTAAAAACATACATATTTAACAAGACATATTCAGCATTTGCAAAACATGAAACCTAGCTTTATATGGGCAAAACTTGTGGTCTACATGTATTCCCTGCATATCACAAAATTTAAGTGGATGGATATAGCCTTCTTTTATATACAATTCATGCCAAACAACAAAACATACACCTGGTCATGTAGGTCAAGTTTCAAAAGGGGAAAAACTGATGCAATAGCTTAAAACAGTCATGTTATGCTTGTGTGTGTTGTACAAAGTATTCTAACATGTTTGAGTACATGCTTGCTTTCAATTTATTTTATACTGTTACATGATAAATTGGACTGACCTAAAGCGAAGACACCAGCCAGTAGATTTGCAACACAAGATCAAAACCAGGAACTGGCGTTCCTACAAATGGCTTGAGGCATATGGAAATATACGTTTGATAATTAATTTAGGAAGAGGAGAGGCCAGACAGCAGAACAGTGTGTTTGCTTATATACTCTTCTTCACCATGCCATATCTAATATCTAAAGCCATATATCAACCAATCAGAGGAGTAGATTGTATTTAAAACAGGCCACTGGCTACTGACAGACAAGCAGAGTGTCATAATATGGGACAAATCTGAAGGTCAAATCTCTGCGGAGGCTGTGAACAGTTAGCATAAACCCTAACTGTCAGTGTCACATATTTATTTATTTATTTATTTTAATCTTGGACACCTGCTTGACTCCATAGAGAGGCCCTTGGTTTGATTTAAACACTCCACAGTATGGCACTAAGCTTATCCATAACATGTATTTCATTAGTGCTTTTTATTACTAGTGGCGTCATCAGCTTGGCACTATTGAGATCGATTAGTTCAAGGCCTTATTGTGATACCTGTACAACTCTTTGGTCACCTGAGGTTGTTTTAAATATGCTTTGTAAATAAATGTGATATTATTGACATTGGCATTATTGTGAAATATTTTAGGCAAAGTGGATCCTCTTCCAGAAAGGTTTCACATTTAAATTCCTTGCTTTGGTAAATGTGTAAAACATTAAACTTGGTTACAAAAGATATAACTCCTATGATTAAAATACAGTATTGTCAGTATCCTTGGGCTTCGGCTTTCATAATTCTAATACTCATGGATAGTTGGAGTTACCTTTTCCTTTATTCAGTAATCTTTGTCCAATGGGCCTCAAGGGACTGAACAGTGCAGTCACATCCTTTCACACTCACATTAATTCTCTATAGGGTAATTACAGTTTCAGCATTTGAGTTTAAATATTTGGTGACTTTTGTAAGGGCTTACATTGTGCTTTGTAATTTTGCTTTCTTCTGAAAAATTAGGCTAATGAAACTCAATTTATATCCTTTGTTTCGAAGCACTTATTCAATAAGTGCTTCGAAACAAAAAGGAAAAATTGACCTTTGTTTTAATGACTGCAACCTTGTGTGTAATTTGTATGGACCAGGGTTTTCACACAGGCAACATCACAATAATGAATGAGGTCGAACATGTGAATAGCAGTCTTTAGTCTCACTTCCCCAACACTATTTAACTACAATGAACTATACTGTGGAGAAAACAATACCTGAGGCACAGAGGACCTAAATATAAATCCTGTTCTCTGGCACGCTTTCTTTGGCTCAGTGCGTTGAAGTGTGATTGTCCAATTGTTGTGTCATGTTTTTCTGAAACAAATGTGTTACCCTGACAAACCATGCATAGCACATCCAACAGGGGCTTATGCCACAGCTGAGACAATACGTGAGTAATGAATGAAACCTTTTCCATGCAGCATTAGTCTGAGCTGATGGCTGCTGTTTCCGCCTAATCACACACATTAATTTGAGAGTCACAGAGCTTTTTGTACTAAAGCGAGACTTCAACAGTTTCCCCTACATTTACCTCTTAAAGCTGTCATCTTTAGTTTTGAAGGGTAATTTTCATATTCTAGTGTGGAGACATGTAGCCTGGCATCATCATATAGAAAATAACCTTCAAGTGGTAAACCTGTGCCACGGTGAAGTACATAAATGAAGTAATGGAAGACCAGGACTCGGACAGTGAGTTAGTTCATGCCGCCACAAAGGCCTTAAGTTGCAAACAAAAAATAAATATATAATGTAAACAATAGTAATATCTTTCCCCTTCCAGAAACATTACTGTACTATAGCAGGACTACAAATGCACCAACAGTTTTCAGCAATACAGCATAAAAGCAGTTTTTTGTAGATAATAATCTCTAAAAAAAAAAGCCACCAAGCCACCAGACTAATTTGAACACCCACCCTCTAAATAAACAGTGTTCTGTGCCCCTCCTTGCGATTGGTTATTGCAGTAGATATTGCTAAGACCTAAAAACTGAAACAGTGGCATGTTTGAGATTGTTATATTCTGATCTATGAACCTTGTTCACCACTATTTGTTCACCATTCATTATAAACAAGGTCTGAAGCATTTTAGAGATAGCTACAAGGGTATTGTAGCTGTCAGTTGTATTCCAGTGTTAATTAAATTGAATGATTGTATTAAAAGAGGATGTACTGATGGAGTAAAACCACTTCATGTTATGTTATGCTGTAAAGAAAATACTCAATGCTGATAAGTTATTGTATGGAAACAGTGATCCGCTTATGTAATATTTGAAAACATCTACAATAGTAAAACTACAATAGTAACATTTGTGACATCAAAATGATGATTCAAAACAGGTATTTGAAAGTTATACATGTAGCTATTAATGTGATGGCAATTTGAACACAATATGTCCGAAGGCACGTCACCAGTCACAAAATATCTGAAGACACTTTATTATCAGAATAAACATGTTTGAGGAGCTCCATTGCCATGGTTACAGTTATGAAAAGGGATAAAAGGAATTCATTTAGAAATACAAACATCAGTCTGCTAAAGCCTTACTGTTTTGTTGAACCATCTGTCAACCCTGACTCTGTCTCTATGGTACGGCAGTATTTCTGAGACAATGTCATAGAGGGGAAGCTGGACCAAAACTTTTCAATGAAACATTTCCTATTGATTTGAGTTAGTACCTGGTTATCCAGCTTGTGTCCTTTCCCATGTGCTTCGTAATCTTATCAGCAGCTAAAGCAGGCCATTCTTATGTTTTAATATAATAAGTGTGAGACGGCTTTACTAATGGCACAGTTATAAATCAAGGACTCATGGCAGCCCAAAACATTACCAGCTATTGTTTAAGCAGCAGCGCATTGTGTGAGGCCTAATTTTGCCTTAGCTAAAGAGTAGAACATGCACCACTTTGCACCGTGCATGTAGATAGGGCATTAGGATACTGGGTGACGACCTTGTAAGGCAGTAAGTGAGGAAAGGCTCAAAGATGCTTATGAGATGGACTTCATCGACAGAGAGGATGGGGTAAAGTCAGGTAAAATTATTTTTACTTAGGTGGGCAACTTCCTAGTGCTGCTCTGAAGAAGTGATTTCTTTGTATAGTTAAGTTGCCATTTATAAGAGGTTGGTGGAGTGGCCAAAAGTAACCAAATATAAATAAGTATTGGTCCAAGAAATTACTCAAGTAAAAAATAAAATAAATATTTTGGGAAACCTACTACTAGAAATTGCATGAGTAATTGCATGACTTAACTTTCTGGATGTAACATTTGATTTATTATTTGTTAATGTAACTGAGGACAAAAAATGTAAAATATTTAATGTTTATTTTAAATATATACTGTAGATAAAAAATCATATCTGAAGGATTGGTGCAAGAAAATGAAGAATAACAAACACTTTTACTCAACTGTTACTATTGAAGTAACAGTAAAAGTGGTGCCTGAAAGCTACTCAGAGAAATACAATTTAATCAAAAAATATAAATATATTTCTGCCATTTATTAATAGTTGAACAATTGCAGTTAGATTAGGTAAGATAAAAAAAAAAGATGTATTTAAATTCAGAAACATTTTGAGGCCCAATTTGCAAGTTTGAGAACAACGTTAAAAGCTGAAAATGTGACAGCTGTGGGTAGTTTTACTAAGAAAGACAAAGATCACAAAAACAACACGTGCTCATTACAGGGAAAAAAATGTGTTACTGAATCTGTAGTGGTAGTTTACTTGAGCAGACCGTGCCATTTGCATGAATGCCTGCAAGTGTTTTTACTATGTTCTTCAAACTGCTCTAAAACATTGTAGGGTTAAATCTCACACACAGTCAGGATCTAGTACATAGCCGAGTACATTTCCATTGTTGGAAATGCTTTTATAAAATGTAGGGTATCCAGACAATGTGCGTTAATGGGACATTTCTGATTTTCTCAGTTGTAACGCCAGTTAGTTCAACTTTAGCTGCACTAGAATAATTAAGATTAGTCTCAGAAGACAAATGACAAGTAGGAGGAGAAAAGAAAGAGGGAGGGGAGCTACTGGTAGCTCACAAGCTACAGGTTGGAAACCCCGAAGAATTAGGCATTTAGTCATTTGGTTATAAAAATAGTTTTGAGTGCCTAAGTTTTCAGTTTATATTTGAGTCTCTTTACACTGCAGAACCCATAGCTTAACTTTATATATACCCAAGTAGCACTATGTATAAAACTGAATTATTTTAACTTCCTTATTACCCTTTATGAGAATAAAAATACTTTTGCATGTGTTAAACTTAATCCCCATAAATAATCAAATAAACCTAAAGATCATGTTCCTTCAAAGTCAGTGTTTATTCAGATTGGACACATAACAGGGATTCACCTGCGAGCCTGAAATCTTTCTACCACTCTGTGAGAAGACTGAGGAAAGTGCGCTTTGGTTTGTTTATGAGCGGGGCGCGTTAGTCGGGGGTGGTCTCTGCGCACAGGCCAGTCTTTAAAAGACGGTTTCCTGATGATGTGCGTAGGCAAGCGCGGACTCTTCTGTCCTCACTGTTGTACTGGTCCGTCCCGAATGACCTGCCCTTAAACCGTTTGAGTTTGGAGTAAAATCCACAGCAGCCTCTGAGCGCGCCACCGTTACGCACACCTCTGCGCACCACGATGCTTTACTCACTGGACATCTTCTCTAACATCTCGGACGTCAACAGCGCAGAGGACATGGAAGCCACTGGGAATGACGGAAATATGACCGGCAAGAGAAACGACAGTGATCCGTTTGGGCGAAACGAAGAGGTGGCCAAAATTGAGATAACAGTTCTTAGCCTTGCGTTCATCGCCGCTGTGGTGGGTAACGTGAGCGTTCTGTTGGCCATGAGTCGCAGCAGACGCAAACTGTCTCGCATGCACCTGTTCATGCGCCACCTGAGCCTCGCGGACCTGGTGGTGGCTTTCTTCCAGGTGCTGCCGCAACTCTGCTGGGAGATCACCTTTCGCTTTTATGGACCCGACTTTCTGTGCCGCATTGTTAAGCACCTGCAGGTAATGGGCATGTTTGCGAGCACATACATGATGGTCATGATGACCGTGGACCGCTACATTGCCATTTGCCATCCGCTGCAGACTGTCCAGCAGCCCACACAGCGCGCCTATGCCATGATCGGAGCCACATGGGCGTGCAGCCTGCTGCTGAGCTCACCGCAGTACTTCATCTTCTCCCTGAGCGAGGTGCGCCCCGGGTCAGCCGTATACGACTGTTGGGCACACTTCATTGAGCCGTGGGGCGGGCGCGCTTACATCACCTGGATCACAACCGGCATATTTGTCGTGCCCGTATCCGTCCTTGTTCTCTGCTATGGTTTAATCTGTTATACAATCTGGAAAAACTTCAAGCACAAGACGCGTCGGAAAAGTGTTGGGGCAGTGGTGGAAGCCACAAAAAACGGAATCCTGGGAAGGAACTCTGTTAGCAGCGTCAGCACCATCTCTCGTGCCAAATTACGCACAGTAAAGATGACCTTTGTGATTGTGGTGGCCTATGTGGTTTGCTGGGCGCCATTCTTCACCGTGCAGATGTGGTCTGTATGGGACAAGAGTTTCTCTTGGGCAGGTTAGTAATTACCATATAGACTAAGTAAGGGAAAGGAGCTGTTGATTTTCATGGCATAATGGATAAAATGTTTCAAACCCGTGCACATGTCTTTTCAAATTTGAAAAAAATATCTTAAGAAAATATCTTAACATTCACATTATAATGTGAACCAAGACAGAAAGGGACCCTAAAGCCTGAAGCAAAAGCTGTTTAGATAATTGCTTAAAGAGACAGATGTTTTCTTGCACTTGGCAAGTCTGGCAAGGTGACATTAAAAATAAATAAATAAATAACTGAGCATGGGGAATTGGAGGGTTTGTTAGTTTGAAACTTGCATGCAGCAGCAGCAGCAGCAATTAATCAGATTTTCACCAAACAATGCCTTGCTAAGTGTGAGTTTACTGACAAATTTGAATCCTTACCCCTTTTGGCAACATTTTTCCCAAATAGCTTTGTGCTAAATATACAGTATAAATAACATAATTAATTTTAAGACATATTAAGTAAAGACTCTCTTTTCTCTAGATGATGGGGCTCATACAATCTTTCTGTTTATTTCCAGATTCAGAGAATACAGCCGTGACATTATCTGCTCTTCTGGCCAGTCTAAACAGCTGCTGTAACCCCTGGATCTACATGATCTTCAGCGGTCATCTCTTGTCTGACTTTGCCAGGAGCCTGCCCTGCTGCGCTAAACTCAGCACCAAGTTCAGTCACTTGGACTCCGACAGCAGCATCCGGAGAACCACACTGTTGTCCCGTCTCCAAACTGCACGTCTCTCTGAGCCTTTCAAAGACATGGACGCCGCTCCCAAAACTGCTATTCCTGCTCCAACTGTCACATGATTACAAATGGCTTGTGTCTGATGCACCAACACAGTGCACTGTACTGGAGAGGTGATAATCCAGGCATAAGTGTGTTTATTTTGCTCTGAAGCAGGTGTTTACTAAGGCAGAGTTACATATTATTACCAGCTGCAGAGACTCAGTGGTTTAATTCTGTCAAAATACGTGTACAAGCTCATACATACACATGCAATATTCATTTGTATGTTTTGCCAACATTAACTTTATAACTAGAAAAGCACTCAGAGAGCGCAGACCTCCGCCAAGCAGCTCAGTTTTCAAAGTGATCCAGAATCCAGGATTTCTTCTGGATCATCACCAAAATTTAATCATCTGTTGGATTTACCATTAGGAACATTTCCTAAAAATTTCATCAAGATCCATCCATAACTTTTTGAGTTATCTTGCTAACTAACAAACAAACAAACAAACAAACAAACAAACAAACAGACAGACTCAGGCGAAAACATAACCTCCTTGGCGGAGGTAACAAACAATAATTAGCAACAACAAATGTTGCTCATAATAACTAAGATATGAAAACCCTCATTAAACTAGCTGAGGAAGCCAAGACTAGGCCTACATAAAGGGAAACTTAACATTTTAAAAAACTGATATTTCAAAAGAAGAATAACAGTAAACAAGATGGTGTCTTGGTTTGCCAGTTTTTGAACTTGTAAATAATAACACTGGAACTCTCAATGCCACAGTTTTCAAACAAATTTAGCTGTTGATGTTGCATGGACCAATTTTTTGGTGGTTTGACTTTAAACTGTTCAAAACAATTACACTTTTTATAAAATATATCCCAGTTTAATACAAAATGTGTCTGCACTCGCAATATTAACTATAGACAAATGCAATGCAACTTCATGTGTGTTTATTATGTAAAGAATATTGTAATTATTGTAAAGATATCTGAACTAAATGACACATGATGCAGGTACTAATTTAATGGTACATAATATAGTTTTCTGCCCTTTGTTTTAGTCTCTGACATGTTTTAATGTCGTTAAATGTAATTATTTACGCTGTAAGGTTATTGTCAGTTTAATGATGCTGTACAAAGTAAAAAAAAATCTAGCATTTATGGAATGCTGGATAAAAATCAGCAGAAGAAAACAAACATAAAGTGCTTCTTGTTTTATTTTGTCACTGTGCTTATTCTGAATTGATCGTATGTAATTAGTCCCTAAATGAGTGACAACACATACCACCCCAACTTCTGTATGTTGTGCATTTTACTATTTTTATGTATTTTCTATATTTCAACTCCAACACGCACTCCTGATCGCTGCCCTCACTTGACACAACTGAACAGCTATCTGGATAGTTTCAGAGCAACCTAATATTTACTTCTTTAAAAGATGTAAAAATGCCAACACTCCCTCTTGGAGTTTATAAGGGTCAATCAGGAATTTCAGAAGTGGTCACAAATCATGAAACACACATGTTTACAGTGTATACAGGTTTAACCACAAATGCAAGCCTATAAACTACTTGTGTAGATGTGCCAGAGAAAAAAATGGATAAATTGCTACTCTACAAGGGAAAAATATAAGCTATGATGAACTTATTGAAATAAAGAGTTAAAGGTTTATTAATGGTGGCAGTAATGCTGGTCATCGTTGCTGTGCTGGTTTGTTTATAATGTGACTAATCAATTGATCACACATTATGAAACAGTGCTATGTTGATGGCCCTTTTCTTGGTATTTGAAAGCAACTGTCATGGTTTTAAAACACTACTGTGACTTTGCTACACTAAATTAACCATTTTGAGAAGAGTGTTAGAAAATGGTTTGTTGTATATAGGTCACATGGGTGTTAGCAACACATCTTGAAAATAAAATAGGGTGGAACTCTTCTGCTATTGTAATGACTGCAGCAGAGGGGTGTGAGGGCCCTGACATTTCACCATTGAAGCTGCGTAACACATAATTAAACTATGGCAGCAAACTCAGTGATATTATGAAGCACATCTCGTCTCAAAGCAGTTGATTGCGAGCTCAGGAGAAGATGAGCGAGGAGTAGATGGAATGGATGCATATTATTGAATCAGGAGCAGCCAATAAAAGATGAATTCACTTTCTGTTTTGAGCTTGGTGATTGGTTTCATAAGCACCACCATGCTTCTAACCTATAGATCAACACATTTCTTGTGACCTAAATTAAACTTCTTGAAAACTCAAACCTAGCACATATGTTTTGTCATTTCTTTATTAGAGCTTCTGGAAATTGATGCCCTCTGGTATTATTATAATTCTGGACATAGCCAATGAAAAATAAAACAAAAACAAAACAAAACAAAAAAAAAAAACTCCTAGTTGTCAGATCCCTGAAAGCAAATCTGTTAAGTAAACTAACCTGTTCATCTAATACAGACTAATGACATGACACAGTGTAGTAATTGTGTACAGTGTGCCATTGCTAATCTTGAATAAATTTTATGCAAAATAATCAATGTGTAAGTGCAATCGAACAATAATTTCATGCAATGTCTAAAATAAAAGTCCTATTTAGCTACTAAGCCTTATGCAAATATTTCTGGTTGACCAACATGGCTTGCATTCAGCGCACCTTTGAGAAGGGGGAGTTTATTATATGGTGTATGACTGAGGCTAACAGGAGCCGACAACCATACTTCCCTCCTATTCCCTTTCACTCAATAATAGTTTGCTTCAGAGAGTGACAGTATAGGTACTACTTAGGTAAGAAGCCACCTGTTTTTCACGCTTTGTATGTGGTATATGCATTGCAATTTAGCTATCAACTCGGGCGTATTATTATTACTATACTTCCCTTACCTTATTTATGCTATCAAAAACATTCATCATAAGGTAATTAACTTTTATTTAAGAATTTTAACAGGCTTCACACTGATAGCCTTACCTTTCAGAGAGTTATTCTAAATCTGAGCTACCTCGCTCATCATCTTAAAGTGGAAAAGTGGAGGAGGCCCAAGGTCAGTATATGATGGGCTACTATAAAACACTTGAACTGAAATCCTATGTCAATACTATACTATACTATCATCTTGTAACTATGTTTAACTCATATCTAAACTCATACTTTATTTTTTCTTCCAATACATAGACTAGAGGAGAAAAATCTGCATGGGAAGTGCAGTGGGAAGTGGGAGACAGGAAGGAAAAATGAATGTGGCACTAGAATAACGAGGCTAATGTCTTTAAAAGGGTGCAGCTTTCATCATTAGAGACTTTGGGTGGGTCCCATCCTGTGCAAAATGGTTTAAGTGGCTGATATCTTTCTATATCACATAGAAGACTTTTACTTTATTTACATTCTCCTTAAACAACTCTCACACCCTCATCTGAGATGCATTTGTTTCATGATTTGACCTATTAACTAATCGGTTAGTACAAGCCCCCATAGACACAATACATACTCTTCAATACTTTGGTCTAGAATAAGTACAACCTCTCAGGAGACATTGTGTCACTTAAGTGGTGATTTGGAGAATGTAGATACTACACATTTACCAGACTGGCAGGGAAAACACACAGAAAATATTGTTACCAGATCAATTAGAAAAATACTAAGGACGTATGCTGTCAGTAACTGTAACATGTACCTGATGAAATTTTCCTACACCACAAACCCACCAAATACTTCCACTGTATATGTACCATGTGTTTGTACATTCAGGAAGTACTTTCCCCTATCTCCCAGAACAGGCCCCAGGGACAAACAGACTTTAAGGATGAAGTTAAATTTGTGTAACAAAATGTAAGTAAATGACAATGGATGAGTCTTGATTTATATGGTCTCTCCAATCAAATTCATGCAGTGTAAGTGTAACTGCATTTCAGTTGAAGCCAATAGAATTCATTGAAATATAATTATTTTGTACCTCCTGAGCCACTGTAATGGTTTATAATGAGCTTACATCACCGCCGCCCTCAAATAAATGTAATAAATTGCTAGGGTTCTTCTAGTAAGGATTAAACAACAAAGACCTATTCAATTTTAGAGTGCACCACAAAGTGTGTTCACTGTTCATGGATGTCTGAGACATTACTAGTACTATACTAATTGTACTATATTTTTTGTATATTGTTTCACTAATTATTAAAAAACACAAAACATCTGTGGAGGAACAAACGTTAAGTGTCATGACTGCATGTTCAAGCATTACAGGTGATCCAGTATTGACAGCAGCATTGAGTAGGCCTATAATAACACAGCTACAGTTTCTAAGACAATTCACAAAGTGGATAAGCAGCTATATGCTACAAACACAGATAACTTCAATTGGGCTAAAATCTCGTGTTTCTGAATTAAAATGACTTTTTGATATGGTAGGCTCATAAATTTCTCAACAAAGATTTATAAATCAGATTTTATAATTAGACAGTAGGACATGTCCAGTGGAAAAATATCTGTATAATGTGGCATTTAGCAGCATCCTGTGTGGGCGCCAGGCAACTGTGTCTTCAATCAAGAGAATGTATCATGGAGTCATTCATCAAGGGCCTATTATTGACATATTTTAAATCTGCATTTTTTTTTTTCAAAATGTACAACATACACATTAACAGTATTAAAGATATTTGGCAGCCTAATAACATTAAGAAAATGATTTCCAACACTGACCCCTAGTGGATACAATAGGGGAGACATGTCACATGTAGCTTTTTTTTTTTTTTTTTCAGAAATAGAAAATTTAAGTGTCTTCTGTCCTGAATTTGAACTAATTTCATCTTTGTTTGTCTGAGATATCTCATATCACAGTAATTTTTTAACATGCAATATTTTGTTATAATTTTTCAAAAAAATTAAATAATGTAGTTAAGGCATATTTAAATATTTAATAACAAGTATAACTTTCCTGTAATGATCAATGAAACCAATCAGATGAAGGTAACTTTAGCCACAGCCCAGAGAAGTGCACCTGGGGGGTAAGGGACAAGTTGTCACAATCGCAGTGGAGCAAGTTGTTATATGTTCACATTGTAAAAAGAGGATTTTTCTAGTCACACTGAGTCAGCAATGTGAGCTCTAAAACACAGTTTACAGTGTTTGGTTGGAATGGCTCTTTGGTCTCTTTGACCCAAACCAGAGGTTTGGACTTAGAATGCCCCCATCACATTGTGCCTTCATTACCTGAATGACATTTTTCCATCCATCCATTTTCTTCCGCTTATACGGAACTGGGTCTCAGGGACAGTAGGGACTCCCAGACTTCCTTCACCCCAGACACTTCCTCCGGGGGGACCTCAAGGAGATCCGGTTGTCAAGGCCCCCACCTTCGACTGCCACTCAGATCTCAAGGCCCCACCTCACTCATTCTGGCTGTGCCCAGCCGGACCTCATGGGGGGAGGTCTGGCCACCAGACGCTCGCTGTCAAGCACCCACCCCAGGTCTGGATCCAGGGTGGGGCCCCGGTGACGCCAGTCCTGGCGACATAACTGGCCTCGTTCTTGAACTCATCATAAGGGGCATTTGAACCGCTCTTAGTCTGACGTCTGACCTGTCCCCCTGGACCTGTTGGGTGACCCTACCAGGGGCATAAAGCCCCAGACAACATAGCTCCCGGGATCATTCGGGCACTCAAACCCCTCCACCATGTCAAGGTGGCGGTTCTTGGAGGGGTGACATTTTTTGATTAAACAATATATCCCTAAGACAGAAAATGCAATCCTCATAAAAATATAATTAATTTTAGCTTTTAAAATTATTTATAAAGAAGAGCGCAACAACTTACCCCAGTGGGTGTGACAACTTACCCCATGATGGGGCATGTTGTCACAGCCGTCCAACCTCGTGTTTGAACTCTTATAATTCCGGGTGTGTACAAGGCAGAAAGATAGAATGAAAAGACCAAAAATAGCTGAGATGTTGCTCTTTTATTTGGTATGCATGGTCATGGTACTCATGCAAACTCATATAGGATCAGATAAGCTAAAGGGCTATAGGCTAAAGGGCTACAGGCAGACTAATCTCCTGTCTAACCTATGATACATAAATGCACCTTTGTTTGAGTCCAATGTCTGATTCTCCTAGTTGCGCTTTTCAGGTTCAAAGTTCTAGCTACACACAATAAGAAGACAGATCTTTTGTAAAATTCAATATTTTGTAATGCATATGTTAAATGTGCTTCCTGTGATGCCAGTGATTACCATTTTGATTATCTTGTCTAGCCTATTCCATCACAAGAATCATGTTGACATGTCACCATTTGCCAGGATCCTTGGCTTCTGCACCGCTTCGGACAGATCCACATCATCAGATCTCCGCCAAGTGGTGTTCCAATTCCCCCAAAGTCCTTACGTCCTCCGTGCTTTACTCCTCCATGTGGCACATTTATCAAGGATGCAACTGTGGATCCTTGGCCACCTCGGAGTGCTTGAAATTGTCCACAGTGCACTGCAGCTTTAATTTTTTTATGAACTTTATTTAAGCAGTAGAATGCATTTTATCAAAATAAAAGTCATAACACAAATCAGGACAATTGCAGCAAACTGAGCAAAATCTTTTTAAGAACAGGATTGGGGATCAAATGGTCATCCGATGATGTTTCAGGCTGTGCGTTTATTTAGTTAATGACCAGCCTAAATCACTTGATAACACACGATTCACTTAGCCTTCATTTTTCACATGTTTTAAAAACTGTTGACACATAAAGACACTTCTGAATACTTTTCATTTGTAGAAGCATTGATACTTATTAAAACTCTTTGTTTAAATAAACAGTTGCTCCTTCTGGATCCTGATCCACATGCGTCCAGGAGCTGTGAGCAGGACACTTGGCTCTACTTTGGAGGAGCCAACTCTGGAGGAGTGCTACAAAGTGGTCTTTGGAGGAAGGATCCCGGGAATTGAGAAACACCCGATGTCTTTTTGGAGAAAGCCAAATAGCCAAACATTAGGAAGAACAGAGTGGATCTATAGGGGAGACTGGGGCATGCTGTCACACTTTTTTCATTCTAATCTCTGACTCAGAAACCAAACATAACAGAAATGTAGTATGTTTACCACATCAAAGAGCAACATCTCGGCTAGTTTTGGTCTTTACATTCTATCTCTCTATCTTGTACACATTCAGAGTTATAAGAGTTCAAACATGAGGTTGGACAACTGTGACAACATTGCCCCATTGCAGGGTAGGTCACATTGACCCATTGCAGGGTAAGTCACATTGCCCCATTGCAATGGGGCATGCATTTACAACATAAATTCAAAATTTTGTAAAGTTATAACTAAATATTGCATGTTTGGAAAAAAAAAAAAAAAAAAATACTTGCAACTATGAAAATTACCCAGTGTGACATCATGCCCCGGTCTCCCCTACATGGGTGGGACTTTAAGTAGGATATAAAAGATCACGTGTTAAGGCATGCAGTTGGGAAAGCTTCTTATTTTTCATGACAAGATTCACTCTTCATGGTGTAGCTCATGAGCTCAACTGTAACGATCTTATTGGGAAGATTCCACTTATAAGGTAACTAGTATTAGCTAATCCGTGTTTGGTTAAGCATATAGCCTGTTGCAACTATACAGTCTATGATTGCAACACACGAATTGTAACGCGTAATTCAGCCTTTTGCACATTTTGGCGGTTATACTAGTGTGACTCATCTCAGATTGGGTTCAAGCGCTTGTGATCATGTGGCATAGAAATAAACTGATAGGCCTATATGTAATTCTCTAAGCTAGATCTTGATACTATCGCATTAAAAAAAAACTTTTACTCCCTAAAAAATGCTGGGTCATTTTTTGAGGGGGTTACATTCACAGAGTTGGGTCGTTTTTTCTTAACCCAAACGCTGGGTCAACAGGTTGGGTTATACAGTCTATGGTTATGACACTTTCTTGGGTCTGGGTCAGTGTATTGGACCACGGTGAAGTTGGTTTCACATTGGATATTCGCCTCCGGAACAACAGCGGAGCGCTTGCTCAATCTCGCTGCGGAAGCGGTGTTCCCAAGCACCTCTAAGTACGCTGGTTAGAGACCGTCAATAAATTACCCTTGTAGTGAATGGAGTTTGTTTAAAAAAAATGCTCAAATGAGATTATCAAACGCAGTTGTGAAAACACACTTCAAACAAATTAACAAAAAGAAAAAAAGGATTGTGCGCATATATTTTATAAAACATTTTTTCACTATTTTCCAGCTTAAGTCACCTAAAATCTCCAAACTAAATTATTATGATAGTGCGCGTGATCCTCAAGTATCAGGCACACCCTTTGTGTTGGATTTGAGAACTGACTTGAGGACTAAGACTACCATAATAATTAGTTTGGAGATTTTAGGTTGCTTGACCTGGAAGATATTGAAAAAAGTTTTATAAAATATATGTGCACAATCCCTTTTTTTTTCTGTTTGCATTTGTTTGAAGTGTGTTTTTTTTCACAGCTGCGTTTAATATTTTTAGTTGAATATTTTTTTAAGAAGACGGCATTCACTATAAGGGTTATTTATTGACGGTTCCTAACCAGCGTTCAGAACAATAATAAAATCCATGAGTACCGAGCGGTGCTCCCGCTGCTTCATAAAACAAGCGGGGCACCGTGATCGAGGAAGCGGGGCACAGACAGTGGAAACTCCCGCTGTTTTTGCGTAGGCGAATATCCAATGTCCAACGTGAAACCAACTTTACCGCGGTGTGAAACCGGGTCAAACACAAGGATCCTCGGCCTCTGAACCACTTCGGACAGATCTACATCTTCAGAGCTCAGTTGAGTGATGTTCATGGTAATGAATAACTTAAGTAATAAGTAATTCATTCAAAAGTATCATAGATTGTGCAGTTCGAATGCGAGAGATGTTCACAGATTACATGTCTAGCATTCAAACTGCACAAATCTGTGATAATCTCTACAATGTAGAGAAAATTACAAATCGATTTCATGTAGAGTCTACATCATGAAATCGATTTGTAATTTTAATTCTTGAATCAGTCAGAGTTAACAAGTTACTTTTTTCATTCTGTACTGATCGAATTCAAATCAAGACAATTCCCTTAAAGAAGGGGATTGGGAATACAATTATCCTATCCGAAAATGTTCCAGCCAGCGTATTTATTTCATTAGGCTAATTATCAGCCTAAATAACAGATGATTCACTTATTCACATGTTTTAATGCATGTTGACACATAAAAACACCTCTGAACTCTTTTTAATTTGTAAAAGTATTGCTGTTTATAAAAACTCTGGGTTTTATCGCGTTTGATTTGGTCACGTGACATGGCGCAGGCGCTCGTTCCCGGAGCCTGTTCCCGGTGTGCTCCCGGAGCCTGTTCCCGGTGTGCTCCCGGAGCCTGTTCCCGGTGTGCTCCAGGAGCCTGTTCCCGGTGTGCTCCCGGAGCCTGTTCCCGGTGTGCTCCCGGAGCCTGTTCCCGGTGTGCTCCAGGAGCTGTGAGCAGGACACTTGGCTCTGCATCGGAGGGGCCGATATACTCTACTTCTGTGGAGCCGACTTTGGAGTAGTGCTACACAGTAGAGAACTGCGCGGGACTGTTTTTTTCATCCCGCTCCCGCTTAATTTCTGACCATTACCGCCCGCACCCGCAAGGTGTGCGCAACGTGCCCGCCCAATCCCGCGATGTGTATGTCCACTCCCGCCCACAACCCGCAAAACTCTGACAACTGATAGAGATGCATTGATTTTGTGTCTTCTCGCGTCCCGCAAGAGAAACACGCCATTTATGCTATTAATAAAGAGATTCGTCGGGGTTGTTTGTTTCGTCTCCCTCTCTGCACGTCTTTTGACTCACTGGGAAGGGCGCTTCTATTTCGATGTTTACATTTGTTTTTAAAATGAAATAAACACAGGTTTATATTCTATTCTTTTCCAATGTAGTTAGCAAGCTCTTACCAACAGGGCTGCTTGAATGAGCTGCTAAACAATCGTTTTACACAAATAGACAAAGCAACACGCATTTAAATATAATTTCGTTTTATTAATAAAAACCTTGCACCATCACAAGGCACATAAAATAGACTGCTTTGCAAATCACAATATTATAAATATGAAAATTACGTCAGATGTCGCAGGTATTCTGCTCTGCCCACTCATAACACCGCCACCACGCCTCTTTACGTAGCCTATGACCTAAATAACAAATAGCAACGAGAGGCTGAGTGGCTCAAACAGTAGTAGCATAACCTAAAATAAACAAAGTTAACAAATGAATTTAACGAATCACTTGCCAATATTGCTGTGGAGGAAGAGAATGTTGCTGACCGACTGCGGCCCCAGTCTCGTGCGTCTCTCTTCCAAGATGCGCCCACAGACACTAAAGGCCCGCTCCGGGTTATCAGGAAGCCGGGAGCTGAGATATTCAGCCATTTCGTCATCTAGCGTATTTGGCGTAACATGACTGAGTCATGACTCAGTAGTACCTAGCTAGGTTGGCCTGCATTACTATCCCGCACAAACCCGCAGCACGTTCCCACCCGCAGCTAAATTGAAACCGGCCATTCCCGCGAGATTTGCGTTGGGTCCCGCGGGACAGACCTCTACTACACAGTGGTCTTTGGAGGAAGGATCCTAGGAATTTGGAAACCCACAGACTCTTCAACTATCTACTGCTCAGTTTAACAACTGTTAAAGGTATTTAAACATATTTTATCTGCAACTTTACACAATTTAATCATTTTGTACCATTCAATGTTAATGTTACTAAAGAAACTTTTGGGTTCTAGCTGCTAAGCTACATGGCACAGCTAACTAGCTAGCTGATCTTTAACTTTTAGTAACTACCCGCTTAAATAAGTGTTTATTCTGGATCTGAATGTGTTGTACATGAATCCACTTATCCATTTAAAATTTCTCAAACTTTATTTGTCACAGAGGAAGACATTTGAGCTGTATATATTTGACCCCTCTGTTCTTCCCTCTCACAGTGGAGCAGAGTGCAGTGTCCAGAGCTCTGGACTCAGACTCAGCCTTAAAGCTTCCGTTCAATCACAAATGTAAGCGTTATGTTTAATAATATTATATTTTATGAGATCCTTGTTAAAAAAAAAAAAAAAAAAAAGTCACACCAGATATATCAACATGTTCCATTTCTCTCTCTGTTCTCACAGTGGAATCTCCTTCACACTGAAGCTCCAGAATCTGAGATAAACCAACTCAATCTTCTGTCACTACAAGTTAGAAAAGTACAAACTACAAAATGGACAATTTAAATGAACATTTTATTGCTGAATTCATAATGCGCTGCTGTTAATGGTGTGCCATATTTTTGAATATTATTTATTTAAAATTCTGGAGCACGTGACTTGCTGACAAGATGGCTGCCTAGCATTTTCTCTCCGCTCCCTCGGTTCTCGTTTTTTGACTCAAAATACTTCCTAAAGTGAGAGTTTGATAGATGTAATTCAAGGTCTACTCTATCCAAAGAACCTGAAACAACTGAGAAATGGCAGATGGCACAAGAAGGCAAGCAAACAGTCAGAGAAGGTTCCCGACAATCCACCCGTGGAACCCCCTTTTGACGATCATCCAGAATAAAACCCTGATTATGAATAAAGGTAAAATGTTTAGCTTTCCAGTGAAATTCATGGATGGTCTTGTGTCTTAGTGAATCAATCTCACACACCTGTGCCAATGAGTTTGCCCGGTAAAGGAAAAATGACTGAAGAAGGAAGTTCCACATTATTAAGCAGAGCAACATTGTAGCTGACGATGTCAGCACATTTGTTTTCATGATGAGTTGTGGTTGTTCTGTTGTCAGATGTTGGGATGTCAGAACACCACTGTTGTTGGTTTTCATTTTATTTATAAAATACTTACCGTGTGACCTTTGCTTTGCCCCGGAAGTAGACAGGGGAGAGAGAGAAAGCGGGAAGGTGTAAGGAGAGTACACCAAGAGGTGCTGTTTGGCTACCGCTGGTGGCATGTTGGCGAACACGGTAATATATATTGTTTTGTATTATAAGTTTAAGATATTGTATGTAAACTAAGCTGTTTTCTCTGTCTGTCTTTTAGTTTTCACGGTGTTTACGGTGTAGAAAGAGATTAAAAATTGACACATGATCATCAGTTCGAAGCGTGAAGTCCTTTTTTTTAGACAAGAAAACCAGGGTAGCTACAGTGAAAACGTGACCTGTTTCATCGCACGTGGCTGTTGGCTGTGCCTCCCTATGCATCCAGACGGCGGCGCCAGAGACCGTGATTTGTCTTCACTCTATGGCAAGGCGCATACTTCTGCGCACATCGACTGCAGGAGCAAGTTTCCAAATCCTAAAGTCAGATGCAACTACGAATATCAGCCCAACCACTGATGAAAGTAAGTTCAAGAAATTGAAAGGACACTAATAAAGAAAAACACTGCAAACTAAATCAAATACAAGCAAAATGACCTCACCAGAAAGTAAATCATCTGATAGTGAAGAGGATGTTCAGACCCAACATAAAGTAAATGTTAAAGAGAAAGAATGTGCTGAACCAGATAAAGATGAGTCAAAATCAAGAAAATCCTCTCGCGAAAAACGATTTACTCTTAAAATGCAATATTTAAAGGAGCAAGAACTTGTACAAAAAGAAAAGAGGTTTATTGCAGTGTATGAAAAATGGAAATCTAGAGTAAGAGACATTCGGACAATATTAAAGGAAGCATGCTCAGAAAAAGATCTGTATAACATGATGGATGAAGCTGAAAAACTTGACGCTGAACTGAAAGAGCTGTATGATAGCATAAGAAGGAATACAGCTCCAAGTCAAGAAATCAGAAGGAAAATAGATGCATGCTCAGCTGTTACATGTGATTTGCTGCGCTTAATGAGAGTCAGAGTAACCGAAGAAGCGGGAGAGTTTGATGCTGTGGCAGAGAAGGCAAAGTTACGTGCTCTTCTTGACAATGACTATGCCAGATCTATATATGGGTCTACTGCCACCAGAGTGTCTGCACGTGACTGCCGTTCTGAACGTTCTTCAGAGTCGCCCAGCATCTCAAACAAAAGAGCAGAAATTGCTGCAGAGTTGGCTGCAAAGCAAGCTGAAAATGACATGGAAGAGGCCATAGAAGCACAGCGTCAAGAACTGAGAAAGCTTGAAAAACAGAAAGAGATAGTAAGAATGCAGGCTAAGTTGAGGGTGTACACTGAAGAAGAGATGAAAGTGAAAGAAGAGAGTCATAGCTTGATACGTAGCAAAGGCAGTGCTATTCTATCATCTCATACTGAACGTGTATATCAGCCAGCCACACAGAATGAAGCATTTATGCAGGCTTTACATGAGTCAGTTGCTCTCACTAGACTTCCTGCGCCAGAGCCTACTGTATTTTCAGGTGACCCTCTTAAGTTTATAGAGTGGAGCACAAGCTTTAAAGCTCTGATAGAAAGGCGATGTTTAAATCCTGCAGACAGATTATTTTATCTGCAAAAGTACATAGCAGGAGAGGCTAAATCTACTCTAGAAGGCAGTTTCTACAGAAAAGATGAGGAAGCTTATCAACAAGCATGGGATAGGCTCAATGCTAGATATGGGCATTCATTTGTAGTACAGAGAGCCTTTAGAGAGAAACTTAACAAGTGGCCAAAGATAGGTGGCAAGGAATATCTTAAGCTGAGAGAGTTTAGCGATTTTCTTCAAACATGCAGTCATGCTATGCCTCACATTAAAGGTCTACAGGTTCTAAATGACTGTGAGGAGAACCAGAAGATGCTGACTAAACTCCCAGACTGGATCACATCAAGGTGGAATCGTAATGTTACAGAGCAGCTGGATAAAGGCAAGGACTATCCAAGCTTCTATGAGTTTGCTTCCTTCATCTCTAAGGAGGCACGCATCGCTTGTAACCCTGTATCATCGTTACACGCTCTGAAACCACCTGCAGATATTCCAACAAGAGAAACAAAGCGCACAAAAGCAAACGCGTTTGTCACCAATGTAAAAGCCTCAGAGACATCCAGCCCTGCATCCAAGTCCAATGCAGAACATGTAAAGTCCAAAGAAGCAAAGGAAAAAGACTTCACACCACAAAACTCAAATGCAAGCAAATGCGCGTGCTGTGGAGAGGACCACTCCATACACAAGTGTCAAAAGCTCACAGTAATGTCTGCAGACGGCAAGAAAAAATACATACAGGACAACAGATTGTGCTTTGCTTGTTTGAGAAAGGGCCACAACTCCAAAGACTGTAAAAACAGAGCAATGTGTGGCATATGCAAAAAGAGCCATCCAACTCCACTGCATGAGGACCGCTCATCAGCAGACAAGCCCCCTGCAGAAAACACAGTAAGTGAAACTACCACCTCTCTCTCATGCTCTGTGAGAGGGGGTGAGAATGGCAGCACGTCAATGATTGTGCCTGTGTGGATTTCATCAGTTCAGGCTCCTGGTAGTGAAACTTTGGTATACGCTCTATTAGACACTCAAAGTACTCACACCTTTGTTGATCAGGAGGTGTGTGAAAAGCTGCAGGTTGCTACAGAGCCAGTAAAACTAAAGCTTGCCACTATGGTCAAAAGAGACTCTATTGTGAAAAGTCAAAGAGTGCAAGGACTTAAGATCAGAGGGTTTTACTCAAATACTAGCATCGAGTTACCCCAAGCTTACACCAGAGACTTTATTCCGCTTGAGCGTGCTCATATCCCTACTCGTCAAACAGCAAGCAAATGGCAACACCTTGCTAACTTAGCTCAAAGGATGCCCCCTTTAATGGACTGTGCTGTTGGACTTTTGATAGGGTACGATTGCTCCAGAGCCCTAGCCCCCAGAGAGGTCATCATTGGTGGTGACAGTGAGCCCTACGCCGTTAGGACAGATCTAGGTTGGAGCATTGTAGGAGGGGCACCCCAACTTGTAAATGCTAGCAATGTAACTGGTTTATGTCACAGAGTGTCTGTAAAAGAGGTTCCCCCTGTAACCCCTTCAGCCATCATTAAGGTACTTGAGTCAGACTTCTCAGACACCAAACAGAGTAGTAGTGACATATCCCAGGAGGATATCCAGTTCCTTCAGATGCTAAATGACAAAATCAAACATAATGAGCATGGACACCTTGAAATGCCCCTGCCCTTTAAAGCACGCCCACAGCTCCCAAATAACAAAACTTTGGCTCTGGTTCGCCTAAAGCAGCTTAAAAAGAAACTCGACAGAGATCCAAAGTTCAAAGCTGACTATGTAAAGTTCATGGAAGGAGTTTTAAGAGACGGTGATGCAGAAAAGGCAGAATCACAACCAGCTCAAGGAAATGTCTGGTATATACCGCATCAAGGAGTTTATCACCCACGCAAGCCGGACAAAATCAGGGTGGTATTCGACGGCTCAGCAAAGTTTGAAGGAACGGCACTAAATGACCACCTACTAACAGGACCTGATCTTACAAATGGCCTTACTGGAGTACTCTGTCGTTTTCGTAAGCACAACATTGCAGTCATGTGTGATGTTGAGAAGATGTTTCACAGGTTCCATGTTAGTCCAGAGGACAGAGACTATTTACGGTTCTTTTGGTGGGACAATGGGGACACAGATTCAGAGCCCACAGAGTACCGAATGAAAGTTCATTTATTCGGTGCGTCCTCATCCCCTGGCTGCGCCAATTTTGGCTTGAAGCATCTGGCCAGTGAAAATGAGAGAGACTACCCATCAGCCGCTAACTTCGTCAAAAAACATTTCTATGTGGACGATGGCCTTACAAGTGTAGAGTCAGTTAAAGAGGCAGTCAAACTTGTGAAAGAGTCTCAAGCTTTATGTGCAAAAGGAAAACTGCATCTTCACAAGTTTCTGTCAAACAACAGAGAGGTCCTAGACTCGATCGATCCTGCAGAGAGAGCTGTGGAGATAAAAGATGTTGATCTCAACTACAGTGACCTCCCAGTGCAAAGAGTGCTAGGCATAAGATGGGACATTGAAAGTGACAACTTCTTCTTTCAGGTAACACTCAATGAGAAACCAATGACTAGGAGAGGTATTTTGTCTGTTGTGGCATCCCTGTACGATCCCTTAGGGTTCTTAGCCCCTTTCATTCTAGAGGGAAAGAGAGTGTTACAAGAGATGTGTCAAAAGGGCATTGGGTGGGATTATCCGCTACCTTCAGAACTAAAGCTAAGGTGGGAGGGGTGGATGAATGATTTAGAAAATCTTAAGTTTATTCAGATTCCCCGGTGTTTTAAGCCTGTGAACTTTGGTAAAGTCCTAAGAGTTGAGCTTCACCACTTCTCTGATGCGAGTAGTCAAGGCTATGGTCAGTGTTCTTATATCAGATTAGTGAGTGAACAAAAAGTACATTGTACATTAGTCATGGGCAAGGCCAGAGTCGCGCCAATCAAAATGGTCACAATCCCAAGGTTGGAACTAACAGCTGCAGTAACGTCCGCTGCTGTTAGCTACATGTTGAAAAAAGAACTTGAGCTCAAAGTTGACAGAGAGTACTTTTGGACAGATTCAAGAGTGGTACTTGGTTATATTAACAATGATGCTAAAAGATTTCATGTTTTTGTCGCAAATCGTGTTCAAAGAATTCGAGAAACTACAAACCCAGAACAATGGCATTATGTTGACACGAACGAAAACCCAGCTGACCATGCCTCAAGAGGCTTAAAAGTGTCAGACCTTATTCACTCAAACTGGTTCACTGGTCCCAAGTTTCTTTGGGATAAAGACATTGTGACAGAACAGAGCATGCCACCAGGGCTCATGGTGGGAGATCCTGAAATAAAAACAATCCAAGTGCTGAAAATTGAGTCAACACAACAAAGTGACATCAAAGACCATTTGGCAAGGTTCTCAAATTGGAACGCTGCAGTCAATGTCATTGCTCGGATCAAACGAATGGCAAAGAGGATTAAAACAACAGACCCTCCAAATGTGGAGGAAAGACGACAAGCCATGCTAACACTAGTCAAACTTGCACAGAAAGATGCATATGAAAAGGACATAAACAAACTGAATCAGTCTCAAAAGTTGCCCCACAACCACAGACTCTTTGAACTGGACCCATTCCTTCAAGATGGCATAATGAGAGTAGGAGGAAGGTTAAGAAAGGCCTCAACAGGTTTTGAAGTGAGACATCCTGTAATCCTACCTAAAGACTGTGTTACTACTCGTCTCATTATTGCACATTATCATGATAAGACCCAGCACCAAGGCAGAGGGCAAACTTTGAATGAGATCAGAGTAAATGGCTACTGGATTGTCGGTGGAAGTAAAGCAGTAGCTGAGTTCATCAGACAATGTGTGTGGTGCAGGAGAGTCCGCGCACCACCTGAGCAACAGAGGATGGCTGATCTACCTTTCGACCGCATTGACCCATCGCCACCTTTCACCTATTGTGGCATGGACTGCTTTGGCCCCTTTAATACCAGACAGGGTCGTAAAGTTTATAAACGGTATGGTCTTCTGTTCACTTGTTTAAGTTGTAGAGCAATCCATATTGAAATGCTAGATGATATGACAACCGATGCATTTATCAATGCTTTAAGATGTTTTGTAGCGATCCGTGGGTCTGTTAGACAGATCAGGTCAGACCAGGGAACTAATTTCACGGGTGCAAAAAATGAACTGGAAAGAGCTTTAAGTGAAATGGACAATGACAGAGTGAAATCCTATCTGGCAGAAAAGCAATGTGACTTTCTTATGAATGCACCAAGCTCGAGCCATGCAGGAGGAGCATGGGAGCGTCAGATCAGAACAGTTAGAAGCGTGCTATGTAAAGTTCTTGCCAAAACTGGTGATAGACTGGATGATGCATCCTTGAGAACTTTTCTGTATGAGACAATGTATATTGTAAACAGCCGCCCACTAACTGTTGATAGCATAAGTGATGCCAAGAGTTTAGAGCCCCTAACACCAAACCATTTAATCACCATGAAAGGTTCTGTTACACTTCCCCCTCCCGGGCAACTTTGTACAGGAAGATTTGTATGCTAAAAAGCGCTGGAGAAGAGTTCAGTACCTGTCAGAGCAGTTTTGGCATAGGTGGAGGAAAGAGTATCTCACTAATATTACAAGTCGGGGACAGGAGACTGGGAAAGAAGGGAGAACGCTTACATAAGCCATCCATTATTGATAGACCTATTCAAAAGTTGGTTCTTCTTGTTGAAAGTACTTAAAGGGTACCTATTATTGTACATCTCTACTCTTAAAAAAAAAAAAAAAAAAAAGGGTTTCTATGGAAATTACCTTGATGTGTTTTATGAAGTGTATAGTGTAACATCTTCATTGTTATCAAGGGTAATTTGGTGGGAGTGTAGCTGACGATGTCAGCACATTTGTTCTCATGATGAGTTGTGGTTGTTCTGTTGTCAGATGTTGGGATGTCAGAACACCACTGTTGTTGGTTTTCATTTTATTTATAAAATACTTACGGTGTGACCTTTGCTTTGCCCCGGAAGTAGACAGGGGAGAGAGAGAAAGCGGGAAGGTGTAAGGAGAGTACACCAAGAGGTGCTGTTTGGCTACCGCTGGTGGCATGTTGGCGAACACGGTAATATATATTGTTTTGTATTATAAGTTTAAGATATTGTATGTAAACTAAGCTGTTTTCTCTGTCTGTCTTTTAGTTTTCACGGTGTTTACGGTGTAGAAAGAGATTAAAAATTGACACATGATCATCAGTTCAAAGCGTGAAGTCCTTTTTTTTAGACAAGAAAACCAGGGTAGCTACAAACATTTTCAAGCAATATGGGAAAGAAAAAGGATCTCTCTAGTGCAGAAAAGCATGAAATGGTTGAATACCTTGGACAAGGTATGAAAACCTTAGATATTTCATGACAACTTAAGCGTGAGCATAGTACTATTAATAGTAGATAAAGGCACAATGAGGAAGGTTTTTGCGAGACAAATACATTGGCTTAAGAGAGCAGCTGTTAAATTGCTTTTACAAAGCAGCAAACAGGTACAGTCCCCTCCAAAAGTATTGGAAAAGCAAGGCAAATTCCCTTATTTTTGTTGTTCACTGAAGATATTTGGGCTGAAGAGCAAAAGAAGAGTATGAGACAAGAGGTCAGAATGTCAGCTTTAATTTCCTGGTATTTATATTTAGTTAAACAACTTAGGATATATCACTGTTTGTATTACACCACAGTATTTTTAGGTGAGCAAAATTAAGGAACATGGTAATTGGATTTACCATTCGGAACATTTCCTGAAAATTTCATCAAGATCCGTCCATAACCTTTTGAGTTATCTTGCTAACAAACAAACAAACAAACAAACAGGCAGACTCAGGCGAAAACATAACCTCCTTGGCGGAGGTACTAAAAATGAATGAGCCCGTTCCAGAAGCGGTCATGCACGCCCAAGCCATGACATTACCTCCACCTCTGCTTCACAGATGAGCTTGTGTGCTTCGGATTATGAGCAGGTCCTTTCTTCCTACACACTTAGGCCTTTCCATCATTTTGGTAGAGATTAATTTTGGTCTCATCAGTCCATAGGATTGTGTTCCAGAACTTGTGCGGCTCATCTCTTTACTTCTTTGCAAATTCCAATCTGGCCTTTCAATTCTTACTGCTGATGAGTGGTTTGCATCTTGGGGTATGGCCTCTATACTTCTGCTCTCGGAGTCTTCTTCGAACAGCGGATTGTGATACCTCCACCCCTGCACTGTGGAGGTTGTTGGTGATTTGACTAACTGTTTTGGGGTTTTTCTTCATAGCTATACATATACTATACATAAACAATATTTCTGTCATCAACTACTGTTTTCCCTTGTCCGAGCTCTTCGACGTCTGTTACTCAGAACACCAGTAGTTTTTCTTTTGCAATATATTCCAAATTGTTGTGCTTGCTATGTCCAATGTTTGTCCAATGGCTCTGATTGATTTTCCTTCTTTTCTCAGTTTCAAAATGGCTTGCTTTTTCTCCCATAGACAGCGCTCTGGTCTTTATTTTGGTTTATGCTCTTTAACAAGAAATGCAGTCTTGCTGCCAAGAAGTAGACTAGTCATGCAGAGCTATTTAATGCTTCAACAATCAACCTTAAAGGCAATACCTGGTCAGCGAGAAACACCTGTCAGTCACATGTTCCAATAGTTTTGCTCACTTGAAAAATGGGTTGGTTTAAACAAAGGCTGGTATGTCCTGAGTTGTTTAACACATCTAGATGTAAATACCAGGGAATAAAAGCTGACATTCTGACCTCTCGTCTCATACTCATCTTTTGATCTTGAACCTAAATGTCTTGAGTGAACAACAAAAATAAGAGAATTTGCCTTGCTGTTCCAATACTTTTGGCACCAAATCATTATGATTCAAATTTTTATGGGAAAATAACTGAAATTTTATCAGGATTACAAGAATATGGCGTAATTATTAGTGCTCATATGAATGCTATTTTAAATGCAACCCTTGATAGTTCATCATCTCGTTTACAATATTCACAAAAAATGTCACTTAACAGTTTTGGGAGGTTTTTCATTACAAGATCTATAGCGCCTATTTAATCCAAAGACAATACACCTTTTTTTTTTTTTTAATAGGCATAAAACATACTCTAGAATAGATTATTTATTAGGTAATCCATCTCCTGTTTTGAAAATCCACAATATTAAAATCATTTCAAATTCTTTATCTGATCATTCAATGTTTTTGCCAAACTATTACTTCATAACATACCAATAAGAGCCACTAGATGGCGCCTTAATATTACTTTACTAAAAACTTAGATTTTTTTTTTTTTTTTCTTCAATTTCTGCTCCTGAAGTTGACCCATGGACATTATGATACACTGTCAAGGGTTGCATTCGTGATGCCACAATCTCTTACTCATCTTGTATGAATAAAATAAAATGGGAAAAAATAAAAAATAAAATCAAACAATATGAAAACATTTTACAAGTATTAGAACAAAAACAACATCAGTTGAGATTTTCTGATAACAGAGCAAGAATCACTGATGTTGTTAAATCAAAATTAAACACTTTACTCCAAGCTAGAGCAGAATTTGACATTCATAGATCTAGACAAAATCATTATTTTAGTGGTACAAGAAACGATTCACTTCTTGCCATGAAACTAAATAAAGGCTCAAAGCACAATAATGTAGCTATAATCAAAACTGATAAAGAAACACTAACAGATCTCAAAGATATAAATAATGAATTTTGTTCCCTTTATCAAACATTATATTCATCCACAATTGATTTAAACAAAGTTGGATGTAAAAATTTCCTGTATGATTTAACTTTACCTTCTTTATCTCAAGAGGAAAGTATAAACCTCAACAGTACTATTTCATTGAATGAGCTCTGCGCAGCCTTAAGTTACATGAAACAGGGTAAATCCCCAGGTTGGGATGGTATCCCCCCGGAATTTTATCTTACCTTTTGGAATGATGTGAGATATTTATTATTAAAAATGATTTTGACTTGACTTGGCAACACTCATGCCTCACAGCAAGAAGGTTACGGGTTCGATCTCCGGGTCGCCCGGGCCTTTCTGTGTGGAGTTTGCATGTTTCCTCCCCGTGTCTGGATGGGTTTCCTCCGGGTACTCCGGTTTCCCCCCATCAACCAAAAACATGCAACACCCCTATGAACAGTTTACAATCAAGGACCGTCAAGGAATTCCTCCCTGTGGGCTCACCACCTGCAGAGGGGTTCATAGGGGTCTTGGTCCGGTGCACAGATTAATGGGCAGCGTGCTGCCCCCGCGACCCAGCTTAAGCAGGAGAAAATGGATGGGTGATTTTGACTTCAATTGAGAAAGGCTCTTTCATTAATGATGCGAATCAAGCAAAAATTACTATTTTCCCTAAACCAAATAAAGATCAAACTCTATGTAGTAATTATAGGCCTTCATCACTTCTTAATACCGACATTAAAGTCTATGCCCGAATCCTCACTCGGCGCATTGATCCATATATGTCTAAATTGATCAATGTGACCAAACGGGTTTTATTAACAAACGTTTGGCATCTGATAACATAACGTCTACTTCATATTATCCACGCTGCCTCTGATATCCCATTAGACTGTGTTATTTTATCTCTTGATGCTGAAAAAGCCTTTGATCAGCTTGAATGGGAGTATCTCTGGATGGTTATGGATCACTTTAAACTGGGACAAACTTTGATTAATATGGTTAAAATATTATATACAGACACTTCAGCTGTAGTATTTTTTTTTTTTTTTTGCCTTGTGTTTAGAACCCTTAGCTCAAAAAATAAGACAAAGTAATTTTATCAACTCTTTAACTTTCACTAATACCAATCATTATATCTCTTTTATATTGTGATGACATTCTATTATATATAGACAAAGCATAAACCTCCTTCCAATATATACTCTAAATATTCAAAGTGTTTGGTTCATACTTTGGATATAAGA
The DNA here is from genome assembly GCA_029959045.1 of Taenioides sp. WSHXM2023. Lineage (NCBI taxonomy): Eukaryota > Metazoa > Chordata > Actinopteri > Gobiiformes > Gobiidae > Taenioides > Taenioides sp. WSHXM2023. The sequence continues at coordinate 21,164,827 of CM057085.1, forward strand.
TAAATTGGTCAAAATTGGCTCTGCTTTCTCTTAACTCATATACAAATTGTACAGAGTGGAAAGTTTTAAATATTTAAGAGTGGAAATTTACTCATCACTAAATTTAATCACTTCTTCAAACTATACAAAATTTTTAAACCAGGTAACACTTGATTTACAAAGATGTGATAATTTCCCTACCACTTTACAAACTCGAATTTCTGTAATTAAAACAGACATATTGCCACATATTAATTTTTACTCCTCAATGCTTCCCCTCTCTCCACCACCCAAATATTTTGAAAAACTTCACTCTGGTTTCAAAATATTTATGGAAAAGGAAAAGGCCACGTGTCTCATTAGAAACATGGCATCTGTCGGCATCTTCTTTTTTTGTGTACCTTCAGTTAAGATCCTCCATGAAAGCTTATGGGGTTCAATGGAATGAACTTCTTGCCACACACAAATTACACAAGATATTAAATAGGAAAACCAAAAAGGGCCTTGTTTCACAAATATATAATCTGTTATTGATTGCAAATTATAAACCACTGGAAACTGAAAACGTGTGGAGTAAGGATGTGGATGCAGTATTGGAGAATGACAACTGGAAAGGAATATGGAACACAATTACGTATTCATCAAAAAATCCAAACCATCAGATATTGCACTTTAACTTTTTACATAGAACTTATTTGACACCCAAAAAAAGGTATCTGATGAAACCTGGCCCTTTGCCAATATGTGACAAATGCTCAGAGAATGCCACTGGTACTTTTATCCACATGTTTTGGGACTGTAAAGATGTCAACATATTTTGGAAAACTGTACTTTCTTACCTAACAAAAATTCTAGATAAAGAATTTTGTTTTTCACCACTTTATTAATCAATGATTTTTCAAATTTAAAAAAATTGTCTACTCCTCATAAAAAAGATACTACTGTCAAGTTTGACAGCAGTGAAAAAATGGCTGACCCTTGGCTGACAAACAACTTGTCTCCTAGTCACTGGACCAACACCTTTTGTTTTATTATTAACATGGAATTATCAATGGCTAAAATAAAAAAATAAAAAAAATTAAATCTCATTATGGAGTAAAACCTTATTACAATTGGATAATCTCAAATAAGCAAAGTTTCAACAACTTACAACAAGTGGAAGCGTTTCATATAATTTAATTTACTGTGTGTAAGTGTACGTTTCTAAGTGTAATGTATGTATAAATGTATATGTATGTATATAGGTATGTATGTATATATACAGTGGAGGAAATAAGTATTTAACCCCTTGCTGATTTTGTAGGTTTGCCCACTGACAAAGAAATAAACAGTGTATAATTTTAATGGTAGATTTTTTTTTTTTAACATTGAGAGATAGAATATCAAAAGGAAAATCCAGAAAATAACTTTAAAGAAAATATATACACTGATTTGCATTTCATTGTATGAAATAATTATCTGATTCCCTACCAACCATGAAGAGTTCTGGCTCCCACAGACCAATAATCAACTCGTCACCTGAATTAGCCACCTGTTTTAACTAGTCACCCGTATAAAAGACACCTGTCCATCAATCAGACACCAAACTCTCCAACATGGGAAAGAGCTGTCAAAGGATGTCACGGAAAAGATGGTAGACCTGCACAAGGCTGGAATGGGCTACAAAATCATAAGCAAGAAGCTGGTGTTAAGGAGACAAATGTCACCTCGTGGGGTTTCAATGATCATGAGAACAGTGAGAAATCAGCCTAGAACTACATAGGAGGAGCTAGTCAATGATCTCAAGGCAGCTGGGACCACAGTCACTCAAGAAAACCATTGGTAAAACTTTATGCTGCAATGGATTAAATCCTGCAGTGCTCGCAAGGTCCCCCTGCTTAAGAAGACACATGTGCAGGCCTGAAGTTTGCCAATGAACACATGAATGATTTAGAGAGTGATTGGGAAGGTGCTGTGGACAGATGAGACCAAAATCAAGCTCTTTGGAATTAACTCAAGTCGCCGTGTTTGGAGGAAGAGAAATGCTGCCTGTGACCCCAAGAACACCACCCCCACTGTCAAGCATGGAGGTGGAAACATTAGGCTTTGGGTGTGTTTTTCTCTCTCTCTCTCTCTCTCTCTCTCTCTCTCTCTCTCTCTCTCTCTCTCTCTCTCTCTCTCTCTATCTCTCTATCTATCTATCTATCTATCTATCTAAAATTAGTATTTAGTAGTATTTACTATACTATAGCACAAGCAGAGAGTGTTACAATTATAATCTGTGTTTAAGTTGTTTGTCATTGTGTTTTAGGTGGCAAAAAGTGTTTTGTAGTTTCGATATGAGAGTTAAAGCTTGAAAATGCATATATATATATATATATATATATATTTTTTTTTTTTTTTTTTTTAATTTGTGCTGAAATTTAGACTTCAATGTGAGTGAATGGAAAAAAAAAAACTGTAAAGCCCTATGCATAGTAGGGTACAGCAGTAAGTATAGGCAAGTAATTAGATCCATTATCTTGCTAGCCCAAACACATCTTAAAATCAGCATATTAACAAAATACCTTTTCTGTGCATGTAGTGAATCTTGTGATGTAATCTAAATCTAGTACTTACATATCTTCCGAAATATACTTTTCTCCACAGAAATAGACTATGGCGTTCTTGACAGCTCCACTTCTCTCTGTGGCACCAATTCGAGCTCTTGTTGATGAGAAGTTCCAGGTGCAAGTAAAAAACCTTCCTGCAGGACTTCCATTCACTCTTCACTCTCTCCACTTTTCCGAAGACAATGACTACTGGGAGGCATTTGGTCATTACATCAGTAACCACAATGGAACAGTGTGTGGTAAGTTTACGGAGGAAACAGTCAACTCATGTTCAACGTATCAAATGTTGCTTGCTGTTGCTTCATTCAATGTATGAACCAGTTTCAGAGCATCTGAGTCTAGGGGGGACATACACGGGGAGAGAGCGCATGGGTTTGCTGTGGAGTTTACGTCCAGTTCCAGGAAGCCGCAAAGGCCTCAGGTAATCACCTTCTCCCTACTTTATCTATGATGAAAAACTAGGACCTAGACAGACCTGGACAATTATTACCTGTTCCTTTATAAATTATTTCTTGCCACTTTATGTATGTGTTTTTGTGGTTGTTTTTATTTTTACAGATTAAGGAAGATGAATGTCTCTAGCCCTCTGCTGTATACCATTTCAGTATACAGTGGGCATTTAACTGAGGGATTTAGAGACCAGACACCGTTGGCCTCAGTGTTGACAGAGCGGTGGTACATGGCTCCAGGAGTTCAGAGAATCAGCATCAAACATAACACAGTGAGAGGGACTCTGTTTTTACCACCAGGTACATCAAGTACATCTTTAAAATGTGGTAAGAGCCATTTCTTTTGTCATAATTATTAGTATGTTTAGGCAATGGTCCCTGCCCTGGAATCCTGGATATGTGGGGTGGTGGAGGTGGCCTGATAGAGTATCGTGCTGCCATACTGGCTTCAAATGGTTATGCAGCTTTGGCCTTGAAGTACTTTGCCCCTGGAGAGCTAGAGACTACTGAGATGGAGATGAACTATTTTGAGGTGATTTTAGGCAGTGTTTTACAATGCAGTTTCACATTTTAGTTCCTCTCTCATAGCCTTCTCCCTTACAGACAGCATTTAATATAGTGAAGGACCATCCCAGGGTGATACCTGACAAAGTCGGGATAGTTGGGCTATCCTTTGGTGCAACTATAGCCTTCCATTTGGCATCTGAGAGCAACGTTATTAGGGTAAATTATCTGGTTCAATATGCATTTTGCTTATTTTTGTCTTATTTGATTGTTTCACTGTGTACATTCAAAAAGCCTTGCTGCTGTGTATGCATCAATGGACACACTTTATATCCCCATGGGAAGTCCATTGGTGAAATCACCAGTCTAACGAAAAGGTTTGCATTCTATCAGAATCATAAATGAGCAAAACTAATACTTGTTAGCAATGTCTCTTCTTAATCCTCAATATATTATTGCAGTAAGATACGTCTAGAAGAAGATAATAACCAAATATGGAAGCATGCATATGAACTGAGCAATGATACCTATAAAATTGATGTAAGAAATTATTTTTTACTCTTTTATTGGATTGGAGATTTTAATAGGCCTGTGTAAATATGTTTTGATTAATTTTTAAACAATTTTTGTAGGTGGTAAAAATAAATTGTCCGATGTTGCTGGTGTGTGGTGAGGATGATCAGAATGTTCCTGCAATGGAAACCGCAGATGATGTGAGTTTTTACTAATGTAAACCTTGCTCTGACAGTAAATTGATCTGATCTCGCATGATGTTCTGTTCTCATTTTACAGAGAGTACTATATGAGACTATTTTGCTCTTTTTCTGCCTTAGATCGAACAAATTATGTGTGCTGCGGGGAAAGGCCACTTACTGACCAGAATAAATTATCCTGGAGCTGGACATCTAATTGAAGTTCCATATGCCCCTCATTTCCGAGTGACAGTACTCAGGGTAACCAAAACACAAACAGGTGAGTTGCTGGTTATTTTACTTGTTATATTTTTTATCTTGACATAAATCAGGTAAATAATAATTACGTTTTGTAGCCATGGTAGTGTGGGGAGGGCACACAAAACCTCATTCAGATGCACAGGAAGACTCATGGAAGAAGATCTTGGACTATCTGCAACACCATCTGTTCTCAGGCTCTAGTCTCAAGGCTAAACTGTAAAGAAGCAAAAGTACAATATTAGCAACATTTGAAATCGAAAACATGTTTTGCTAATTTTTATCTGCTAATATAAAAATATATAATGTATTTATAATCAAATTATTTATTTTTTAAAATCCTTATAATGTATTTATAATCAAATTATTTGTTTTGTTATTCTACCAAAACTCGGAATGATATTAACATCTTGGTGCATAGGGGTCTCGACAATTTGTGTATAGGCCTATTATTTAAGGCTGGTTTATGGTCAGGTGAGTGGGGCCTGATGCTGGACAATAAACCAGCCTTAAGCTTCATATGATTAATGTTTTGGTAAATATAGAAAGAACATTGCCTTTTAATTTTACTTCCATCTAAGAAAATCAAGTTTTTTCTTCAGAAAAAAATTGATTGTGTTTAGTGTTATTTTAAAATATATCCAGGATCTTTAACACCAAAAAAGAAAAAAAAAGTGTAATGGGATCAAATTAAACATTGGGTCTGATATTTTTTGTATGGTTCTGAATGGAGGTTCTGTGCAGAATATGCTGTTTAGTGCAACCTATTGGTTTTATTTTTATGTGCAATCATGAGAGCAGATAATTGTTTGAGTTGGCATTTATTACAGGTTTCAAATTTTGTTTTAGTAGCTATATCTGCTGGATCTCATTTAGGAATTTTAAATATCGTAGTTTATTGGAAGAAAACAGGAATAATACTAAAGGCCTATGGAATGTTTTGAAACACTGCTCACCAAAATATTTTAACAATGGATAACTTAAAACCATGTTGATCTAACAATGTATGCTAGTCCAGATAACTCTCACTGCAACAAATGAAAAAGAAATAATCAGCATTGTATGAAATATTGAAGTATTTAGATTGCAATGTTCTTGACATTTCAATAATTAAAAGTAATCTTGGAAATTTCCAAACTTTGATCTTACATATTTAATTTGTCATTCTCCACTGGAAAATTCCCATGACATGTATGGTTTTTCAGATTATAAGCCCATTTCAGTTTCATCTCATTCCCCAAAAATTCTTGAGAAACTATAAAATATAATATCTTAAACAATAACCAGTACAGTTCCAGAAGAGTTACAGTTACAGATCTACAGAAATTGCCCCCTCCTTGACCTGATAGAAGATATTGTAGTATTATTTAAGAGGGTAATTGATATAAAAGATTGTAATTATTATTAGGCGGCACGGTGGCTGAGTGGCTGAGTGGCGATCCCAGGTCGCCCGGGCCTTTCTGTGTGGAGTTTACATGTTTCCTCCCCGTGTCTGGATGGGTTTCCTCCGGGTACTCCGGTTTCCCCCCATCAACCAAAAACATGCAACACCCCTATGAACAGTTTACAATCAAGGACCGTCAAGGAATTCCTCCCTCCTGTGGGCTCACCACCTGCAGAGGGGTTCATAGGGGTCTGGGTCTGGTGCACAGAGTAATGGGCAGCGTGCTGCCCTCGCGACCCAGCCGGATTAAGCGGGAGAAAATGGATGGATGGATAGATTGTAATTAAGAGTTCTAAGTTATAGCAGGACTCCCATGACCTTTGTGAGTGTTTAGCTTTGACTGGAAGTAGGGTTTTGGGGCACCCCTCAACAAATGTTGAAAACTGTATAATCAGTTATCATTCATGTAGAGACTCAGTGTTTACACCTATACAATGACTTTTATATTTATTTATAGTATTATAACCTATAGTGGGAGGCCAGACAAGCGTCTTGGCACAGTTCAATCAGACTCCGGCATATTGTTTGGGTAACATGTCATGAGATCATCCCTGTCAGTAGTTCTTGTCCTGTTTAGTTAGTTTGCCATTGGAATACCATGCATTTGTCTTGACATATATCTATGAGTCTCACAGCTGTGTGTGATGACCTCGGTACAATAATGAACTACAGCAGTTGTTATACAAAAAAGCTGAGCCTAATTATTTATCCTAACAATTCCCTCCTTTGACACCTTTTTAGGTGTCAACCAAAAGCTGTAATGAAGTGCAATGATTAGATATGTGTAAAATTTGCAAATAATTAGAAAACTCTTACCAGTGGTAAGTTACCACACCCATGGACAACACAGCACCAAAACCTTTCATCCACTCCTACAATTATCTTCCCCTACACCACACTTAAACCCTGCTCATCTGTCCTTGTCGTCGACTGTCCAATTAGGGTGGAACCATTCAAGAGGTTGTCTTTCTGCTCTGAGTTAGTCATTCTTGTCCTGTTACTCCTTTGCCTGTCCTTTGGTGTTGATGGTGTGAACTCCATCTGCGTGGGAAATAGCGCTGTGAAAAGAATCAGATTCTATAAAAAGAGAGAAAGCATGAGTAAATAAATCATGGCACATGGGAAAAATTATTAGCAGAGCCCAACAGTGAAGCTTTGGCAGCCCAAATGTCCTTTTAGAAAGTTGATATGCATAAATGCCCCCAACTAGTCCTGTGTATGTTCAGTTAAAAAGTCTATTCCATCTCTGGAGAGACAGACACACTCCACACGGCATCTCCCGGTCAGGAAGTGGGGGAAGGAACTGTATGTATCATTTAAAATTTCATAATGGCTTCATTAAGGATGATGACGATGTGGAGTACAGAGGACTAGCGCAGGACTTTGTGGACTGGTGTCAGCAGAACCACCTCATCATCAATGCAGGGAAGACCAAGGAGATGGTGGTGGACTTCCGCAGATGCCACTCTACTGTCACCTCAGTGAACATCCAGGGAAGGGACATTGAGAGAGTGGACTCATACAAGTACCTGGGTGTGCATCTGAACAACAAACTGGACTGGACTCACAACACAGATGCACTGTACAGGAAGGGCCAGAGTCGGCTCTATCTCCTGAGGAGACTCAGGTCTTTTGGAGTGAGGGGGCCACTCCTGAAGACCTTCTATGACTCTGTGGTGGCATCAGCCATCCTGTACGGTGTGGTCTGCTGGAGCAGCAGCATCACAGAGAGGGAGAAGAAGAAGCTGGACAAGGTCATCAAGAAGTCCAGCTCCGTCCTGGGCTGTCCTCTGGACTCAGTGCAGCAGGTGGGGGACAAGAGGGTCCTGGCTAAGGTCATTTCTATGCTGGACCATGAGTGTCACCCCCTGCAGGACGCCCTGTCTGCTCTGGAGAGCAGCTTCAGTGACAGACTGATTCACCCTCGCTGTGTGAAGGAGAGGTTTCGCAGGTCTTTCCTTCCTGCTGCTGTCAGACTGTACAATGAACACTGTTAACACTGAACATGTGTCATTCAACTCTATCTATGTGCAATACTGAAGACCTCTGGTACAATTCACTCATGTCACTTTACTGATATTTATCCTGTCTGTACATAAACATAGTCATATTACTGTAAATAACATAATATACTGAAGTCACTTTACTGAGATTTACTCTGTTCATATGCTGCACTGTTACTTTTATTGTACATAATAGTTTTTTTGGTATTTTATATTTTATATTTTGTATTTTATATTTTTCTCCACCGGAACAAAATTAGAGTCTATCTTTAAGTCTATTTCTAAATTATTATTATTTTTTTTTTTAGCCATTATCTATTATCTTGTTTTATTGCATGCTCCATTTTCCTGCTGTTCTTGAACTGTGCGTTGCAACACTGGAATTTCCCCACTGTGGGACTAATAAAGGCATATCTTATCTTATCTTATCTTATCTTAAAGACTAACACACTTGACCTGTATCTCCAGCTACGAGGTAAACATGTTCAAATCAAATATAGCTTTTACTGATAATAACTGTAATGCTGATTTATTCTTAATAACAAAAACATTGGACATGATATAACATTTATTTAAATTAAGTTTTAGTTCTCAAGACGATTATCCAATCAGAAAGCAGAATCAGCCTCACATCTCATTTGGGTTGCTGGTTTTAGTGTTGAAACCAGTTGTTTAAATATAAAAAGACTCTGATCTGAATCCTCAACTACCTAAACCCCAGCAGCAGCAGCAGCAGCAGCAGCAGCAGCAGCAGCAGCAGCAGCAGCAGCAGCAGCAGCATAATACTTGCTGTAAGTCGATTAGGAGAACCATGTTGAAAATTACAGTCTAAGGAGTTTTAACCAATTGATGACATCATGCTAAGGAGAATTACATCTAAAAGTTAGGCACAGATTTGTCCAATACTTAAAGCATTATTTCAACAAAATGAAGGTGTTTTCTTATTTTAATTTGTCAAACAATAATTTCTGTGTACATTCAATTAGCAATAACAAAATCTTAAAAGCTTAGTTAAAATAATTATATTTAATTGTGTTTCAATAAAATTAGTAGTTCAATCTGTTTTAGTACTAGTGCTGAATTCTGGAGGCTCTGAGCTTTCATATGATGCATGTCCTGTCCATATACTAAGAATGAGAAAAACGTATGTGCCCATGTTTACCATCTATGTGGTTTGTGTGTTTCACAATGTTAAAACTAGTACTGGCTTAGATCTGTTTTCACAATCGTATTTTTGGGTTCTGATTGTGATTACCCTTTTTAAAACAGCAGGATCACAGCCTACATAACTAGCTAATAACTAACTCTGGGACAACTTGCCCCACTGTGATTGTGACAACTTCCCCAGTACCCCCCAGGTGCACTTCTCTGGGCTGTGGCTAAAATTACCTTCATCTAACAAGTTACATCATTACAAGAAAGTTATATTAAATATTTAAATATGTATTTATTACATTATTACATTATATTGCATGTTAAAAAAATACTTGTGACTAAGAAAAATGCTTTTTAAGGAGATATCTCAGGCAAACAAAGATCAAATTAGTTCAAAAGTGCAAACCCCAAAAACACACAAATCTGCTATTTCACTTTTGTAATTGAACTTTTTGTTTTTGGAAAAAAAAAAAAAAAAAAAAAAATGCAGTGTGACAACTTACCTAGTGTGATAACATGCTCCGGTCTCTCCTACATCTTACTGACTCAGAGGGCAACCTATTATGAAACAGCAATTTCTGAAATAAATTCAGTTTAGAGACAGAAAACAAACCCTTCTTTCCAATAACCTTTTTTCCAGAGTCAGTGCTGCAGGTGATTCAGAGGAGTGTCATTTACCCCCAGCGTTACCTCAGACCATGATTGAAGGTCTTGTTTTCCAGAGCTCTAAATAGAATAACAAATTCATAAAACCAAAGTTTGCACTTCTTCCTACTCATTTTTGTGCATAATTGTACTGCACAATATGTATCATAGTAGTTCATGTTGCTCAAATAAATGAAGTGAAGTGAAAAAATGAAATTTCTTTAACATGCTCAAGACGCTAGAGCCCCTCCAACCTCTGCATGCCGTCGTCGCACACTAGAGGGAGACAGCAGTCTGCTGAAACCAGTCTCCTTCCAACTCCAGTTCCTTCCAACTCGAGGTATGTGCATCATTGCTGCTGATCTAAAAATGTGGGGGGTTAAGTTATCTTGATTTTGTTCATGCAGTTCATCGAAGGTCAATTCAATTCAGATATATACACTTAGATCTAATTATGTTGACAAAAGAAAAAGTGTCTTAATCAAATTTTGAAGTGGTGGCACTGGTGGAGTATGAACTTTTCATGAGAGTCATGAGACCATAAATGCCAAAAACGTTCAAAATCCACCCAAAAGCAAATTAGAAGATGGCCTGTGTCAGCAAGATTTACTGCGCCCTATGAAATCGCGCCTTTTGTGCGGATCCATCCACCATATTCCTATCAGTCTTTAACTGACCTTTCATTTATCTCTACACATGGTTTTCAATCTGTGGGTTGTAACTGTATGAAAGGTTACTGCGGGGTGAGGATAACATCAAAATGCAACTCATGTGGTCCACTGCAAATTAGTGGGCGTGAGCCCAGTTCCAGTCTCCACGTGTGCGCGCGATAATAGCCTAACAAGGTGGTCAATGCCGTTTTCTCACATTCCCTTGAATATGTAGAAACGTGGCTTGTCAGAATCCTTCTTGTTGCTTAGCCCGTCACGAGGGGGTGATTTCTCATTGAGGGTGTGTGTTTTACGCGTGCGCCCCTCTTCTCCTCCCCTTCTACTCGCGGTGTGGAGGTGCAGGACCACTAGCTGTGTTGTTGCGGCACTAGATGGATCTAACTAGCATGTTGTATGTTGCAGGGAAAGCCACGGGCAGCGTGAACGGAGGCTAAACAGGAATTGGTCATTATTTATTCTTGCTGGTTTTTGTCATCAACCAGCTTGACCGTGGCATGATGTCAAACTTAAACAAAAGCAAAAAGGACAAAGAAATCCTTGCGGAATACGAGAGCCAAGTGAAAGGTAAGGCTTCTAATTAATGCCACATTTTAATATCATTCTGTTTTGGACCATTTACAGCCATCTGGGAGGGATCTCAGTCACACCTTCCCTCATCATATGGCAGACACGAAAAATCTTAAAAGCACCTGTCTGCCGGCGTGCTCCCTAAATCACAGTGAAATGAGCCCAGTGCAGGGTGTGTATGGGTGCTGACACCTCAAGTGGAGACGTCAGGATTTCTGGGTTCATCCTGAGTGCTGCATGGCGCCTGAGGGAGGAGGAGGGGGTGAAGAGGAAGGGTTAGGTGTGGAGACATACACATAGTATCTACGGGGCTTTTTGCCCATGTCTGTTTGTTTTATAAAATACAGTGAACATCGCCTATAGGTCTCGTGGGAGCAGTAGCTTATAGTCTATTGGTATTCCTCCGGGGCTGTTGCTGCAGTAATGTGTCTAATGGTCTTTATGCTTAAATCTTAATGGGCACTCAGGATGTCTCCGAATAGTGGCCCATAACTTTGGGACATCCCACTCCTCTCTTGATCCTCCTCCTTTTTAATGCCATCATGTGTCTCATATAAGGGGTGGAGATGGGCAGGCAAGGCAGATAACCATTTAAAAAAAAAAAAAGCCTCTCTAGAACAATGCCTCCGTATAAGTCTAACCTGCATCCTTATCGTTTGAATTATAACTGTACATGCTGCCATAATTAGGTGCATCAATTCCTCATTAACTGCCACAGGGCTCATGCAATTCAAAATGTCCGACTTTCACTATTACACTCATTTGTAGTCTGCAATGCCAGAACACTATGACAGAAAGGATCAAACATTTTTTCATGTACATTGACTCTTTGGCTCTAGGACAAATTTTAGTTATGTATTGTTCTGGACAATGTCTCATTCAGGTATCACTCTTTTTTATTTCCTTTTCATATTTATTTGTGATCAACACCCACACAATTGCCATCTTGATGCCTTTGATATTATAAAACTCACACCATGTGCTTCCTTTAGGCCTAAAACCTCTTGAATATCATGTATTGTAGGGCTAGTGATTTTTGACTACTATTACCACTACTCCTACAAATAATACTTACTACTAATACTAAAGTAATTCATGAAGCCATAGTCCCTTTTGTGCACAGTACTTGTTCCACCGTTCTTCATCTGCTGTCGCCTGCTGTGCTCTTGCTGTCACTGTGGTAGTCTCACACATGTAGCTCACAATGAATGGACAGAGACTTACATTTATTGCAATGCAACAGGGACGATTACAGTCGTTGTGGAAGGACAGGGTCGTGCTTTCAATTGTGCTCTTACATGTTGCTGTGTGTGCATGTGGCCTCTGCTCTGGCACCAGGCCAATGCTAGCCAACACACACGGAGGGATACCCTGCATTGTAATGATTACATTGACCATGCACAGCTCCGTACCGTCCCATTTAGACAACTTATCTCCAGTAGGATGGTTCACTGTATCCTGCCACCTTTTCACAGAGCTAAGCATATAGATCCATGTTGTAACTATGTGCTTTCAAAGTCTGCCTCCATCGGTGGCCCCTGATTGGTTGATGCCGGAGGTGGTGTATAATGTATACACAGGAGGAGGTGGGGTCTACTCACTGAGGTGAGCTTTGCAAAAAGGTACGGACTGAACACTGCTGACAATACATATTTGTGTGGTTATTAATGTTTTTTTCTGCATCTCGTGTTTTTTTGTTCAGAGATAATCACATCCACCCTAACAGCATGTGGCATGTCCACTTTCAGAATGATGCTACAGTCATTTTAATGAGAAATGCAAATGAAAAGAGATAAAAAGCCCTGCAGCAGAGAGGTGAGACAGACACACACATGAAGTGTGACTTCATGCGGCTGCTGCAGCTTGTTTTTGCCTTCATGAACACTGAGCACAGTTAGAAACATCACTGTGCTCACCTGCAACACAACACATACCAGACAGACAGAAGGGCAAAGTCCCACAGACACAATGACATTGTTAACACCAAAACCAAAGGCCTTGAACAATGTGTACTTAATGATGAACCAGCGATACTATGACCCCATGTCCTTGGACCTGGTTTCCACGGCAACAACCACCTTGAAGTATTGAGTGCCCTAATTTTAGACATATAACACTAATGTATAAATGTCGGCTTTGGTCTTTGGAAAAATATACAAATTGTAAAAAAAAAGAAAAAGCTCATTCAAACAAATAACAGTGATTGACTTTTCAGTACTTTTCAGTGAAAATTCTTGTAATTGTCGCGTAGTACTGTAATTCTTAGTAATACATTTAATTATTTGATCAAATCAAATGACGTTTGTAATTGTAAAAATTGGATTAACATTAAAGAAGACATATTCTTTTTTCAGGTGTGGAAGTATAGGATCATTATTTTACATTTTGTTCAGTGTAAACCACAATATTGTTAAAAAAAAAACATCTCTTCATATTTGTGAATATGTGGCATTTTAGAACACTACATGTCTCATGTTTCAAATGAATGTATCAATCAAAATACAACTTTGAGTAAGCTAATGATGAGGAAACACCGCTATAACAAGTTTAAAAGCTAAATTTGCATAACACACCTCCTTTAAAATTTTGGCACATTTACATGGTGACCCATCCCCTTTAATTGAATTATTATGAACTCTTCTTTGTGAATGAAGAAGTATAGATTTTCTTTATGAAGTCACTTTGGGCAAGGAAATTTCCATATAAATTGATATATTGATGATGGATAAGCAGTAAAATGTATTGTATGTTTTTTTTCCACTTCTTTACTCTTACATTGTGCTTGGCATGCAGATCTATAGCTCCTAAAATGAATAGAATCAGCTCTAGGTTTGTAGGCTGGATTTAATCAGTGTGATTTCACATGGCAAATCCATTATTCTTGTTGTATTGTTGCCCTTTTTCCCCTGTGTCAGTGTTTTGCCACATTGTACTACAACTGTGATCTGAAGGGCTAAATCTATTCATTGGGGTGCAGTAAGGACGTACAAAGAGGTTTCTAAGAAGAAGCTTAAGCAACATCAAAAGGTACAGCAGAAGCAGTCAGCGCGCTTTCACTTTCAATAAACTGTGATCCAAGATGGGAAAGTACATTGATAAAATCTGTTCTCCAATTTAGAAAACTGGTCACATACTAAAGCAATGATGATCTGTTAGAATGTCTGAATGAAAGTAAACATGTTTTCACTGCTGTAACACTAAAATTTGATATAGTGAGCTCTCTAATAATGCTTTGTTCAAAGTACTATCATGATTCATGTTGATTATAGAGTTCAAATCAATTGAATTATGCACACTTACTCAAGTAATATGCTATACATTATGTAATACAGAGGTAGGGCTGTACACAAGAAACATTTTCAATAGATTAGCTTTTTAAATGTCTTTCTGAGCTTGTCCCAGTCTTCCTACTGGTTTCCTTTTAATCTTTTTGTCCATTTTTTTTTTTAACCGAAGAGTCACCTTGAACCACTGTCTCTGACCACATGTAATCCACACCCATACTAAACCTGAGACAGTTTTTTCTGTGGTAATAATACTTGGCTATATGCTTTGATAGCTTTGCAGGTTCAAAGCTCAGTGTATCTGCAGTAGTGGCTACAGAATCCACAATCACGTCCTGGCTGCACTCTCCCACACAAACACGAGGCAGACAGACACACAGCGGTCTCAGGAGGACCCTCTCCACTTCACTACCTGTTGTCAAGGCAACCACACACTGTGCGTGAACCATGTGACGAGGAAGGTGAAGACTGGCTCACATCTGACGCATTCATACACACTATATGAGCCTGTTGTATTCACACCGTTACCCATAATGCCTCTGCATGGAAAACTGTGATGGCCTCTCATCCCAGTGCAAGTATAAATGAATTTTGTTTGTCTCTCCTGGTTTATGTCCATTGATTCCAATACTATCTTGCTTCACACGCTGAGTCATTGGCTACCTCCTGGTCTCTCATTTGCAAAAATATGACTGTTTATGGTTTCCAGGTCAAAGTACCTGTCTGACTGATCTAGGGGTGAGCTAAAGGTTATCTGTACATTCACCAGTCTCATCTTTTGTAATACAATAGTTTCCATAGCAACTCCACCAAAACCATATTAAAGTTTGCTGTTACACTTTGTTCCACATAATTGTTACACGTTACATTACACTTATATCTACAAATAGTTTGAAGCACCACAATAGGTTATAAATTAACTAAATGCAATTTATAATTTGCTTGCACTGTTCAGACCATGTATAAACGCCCAGATATAGAAAAGACGTCTATTCTGTCTTGCTTTAATATTTACACTTACATTTACAAAAGCTTTAAAGATGACATATTAAATGTGTTATGAGTTTGCTTTTATGCATTTTGTAATGCCTTGCATTAGATTACTCAAAGTTGTATTTGATCGGAGCGCTTTTTGCCCAATTTCAAGCACTGTGAAACTACGTCGGCCCGAAGTCGTCAGGGTTCACATCGCACTCGCCCCGCTCCAGAGTGCGAGAGGAGCCGCTGAGACCACCTGTTTCTAGCGCTCTCGGAGCGTGCTTTGTGTTCACGTCGGCCCAAGCGCAACGCTCGGTCCAAGCGCATTCGCTCCTAGTCCCTCTAGGAGCGCATGATCTTTTAAGACCGGCACACAGCTCAAGGAGGAAGTATGCGCACGGCACGGGCTGTCTCCTAATGCCGGGCTACACTGTGCGATATTTTCGATCGTTTCACTCAGCCCCAGCTCAAACTGTACGACAAAATCGCAGAGTTTAAAAGTTCACAGCTCACGATTCATGTTCTCACACTATACGATCCGATGCTCGGATGCGACCTGCCTGCGTACTGCACGTCCACATAACGACATTTGGAGCTCTTGTTCCGTGGTTTTCCACTTTATATTTCCGGAAGTGCGGAGACACAATGCTGGCAAAAGACAGATGCGCCCCCTCTCTTTTGTTGCGGTCATGGTAGCCCTGTGAGGCCACATTGAAAAGGCTCGGGTGAGCCTGTCAGAGCTCACTGGCCCGCCATGGTTCCCCACCACCTTCATATTCTTCCGTTCCGCTTCTGTGTTTGCACATGCGCGGTCTGGCAGATTCTGGCAAATCTGCTCGTGGAAGTACTTCAACAGTGCGAAACCTTCACGTGAGGCGACTGGATTTCAGACAGGTTTGATATTGCAACCTACGATTGCCAATCGGGAGCTGGATCTCGTTACCCCATGTATACTACACAAAACACTACACAAAACACACGATTAAGCCAAAAGTCGGCCCAATCTCAAAAATAGTTGCAGGAGTGAAAAATCGGCTCAAAAAGGGACCAAAAATCGAAAATGACCTTAAGGCCACCACATACTACAGGAGAATTTGCCCGATTTTGGCTGTAATTTGCTTCTGGAGTTCGGGGTGGCATGACCTGACTTTGTGTCTTCGTGTGCGATTTTGTAGTCGCAGCTCTCCTCGTGTGTGGTGTCAGTGTGACTCTGAGCTGCTCTGTCAGATCATAATCACCAAACATCAGCAACGCTACAATAACAGCCAATAAAACAGAGTGTCGGCAGAAGAGTGACGGACACAGAGGCGCAGGATACAAACGATATAGCAAAAATGAGAAGCTCTCATAAAGTGGTAAATTTAAAGTGCAGCATCTCATCCACATTATCCATAGAAATTGTCCTCCGCAAATAATGACATCCAGTCCACAAAACCGTGCTATTAATCCAGTTTAAGGAGCTCTTTGAAAGTAAAAAGGAGAGAGTAGATCCTCACGTGTCTGTTTACATCCACACAAATCGAGGTGAAACTGTAGATTAGTGATAGTGACTCTACTTCCTGTGTGCTCTATCGCCAATCTTTTATGCCTTAAAAAATATGTATCTTAAGTATTGCACCACATTTAAATAACACATTTTTGACTTGTATCTAAAATAGAAGTGCAATGCTCTGATCCTTTGAACACTTAAGAGTCATAAAGTGAGTCGTTTTACTGTACAGGAAACGGCAGACGCGATTGCGCTCACAACTTTATAGCCTGTCCCGCTGCAGTCTTTGCGATCGGAGATTTAAAATCTCATACGATTCTCCTTGTGTCTGTGGTGTGCGCTTTTATCATTTAAGATCAATAAATCTTGTAGTGTGTGACGGCCATGAGACCTGTCTTTCTGTTTACGATGTAGCCTACAAAATGTAAAACAAGGATGTAAAACATAAGATTTTTACAAGAACGTATGTTAATGTTTGATACTAAATACCTGAAAAAGTACAATATGTCTTCTTTAATTTTGGTTTAAACTAAAAAAGGCCCAAACACCAAACCTTAATTTTGTGGTGATGCTGTGTGTCTTTCCAGATGTGCGGACCCAGTTGGTGGAGCAGCAGCGCTGTCTGGAGCAGCAGACAGAGATGCGGGTCCAGCTGCTTCAAGATCTGCAGGACTTCTTTAGAAAGAAATCTGAGATTGAAACAGAGTACTCCAGAAACCTCGAGAAACTCGCAGAGAGGTTTATGGCCAAAACACGCAGCACGAAAGATCATCAACAATACAAGTACGTCTTTACATAAGTCTATTTGCACATCTACAGAACTGGTATCAATGTATTATATTTGATTCTAGTTTCAAATTTATTTAGGAAATACATACAATACATTACATTTACACTTTTTTCCCCAGAAAAGATCAGAACCTTCTCTCTCCAGTTAACTGCTGGTACCTGCTGCTAAACCAGGTTGGTCATTTTTTAAATTTGCATACTTAATTAAACATACAAATTAGTTATAACTTTGGTGTTTTTGATCCAGGTGAGGAGAGAAAGCAAAGACCATGCAACTCTGAGTGACCTCTACCTGAATAATGTAATCTCCCGCCTTACACACATCAGTGAAGACTCCGCACGGCTGCTCAAGAGGGTGAGACAGATTTACAACAAAAAGCACCCAAGTCAGATGTGACGCATTTTTACTGAAGTTATTTTTGACATTTTTGACACTTGAAAACTAACACAGTGTTATCACCAAGTAGTATATATGGCATGACTGTACTCAACAAATCGTCACTGCATCATGCCCCTTTATCTGGTGCATATTTTGTACTTGAGCAAAACACTCATGCCCGCATTGCCTGTATTATCTTCGTTGGTGGATGATGAGTGTATTTGTGAGTGCAAGTGCTGAATATGAGACGGAAAGTGGCCAATGACAATAGAATATGGAAAAAGATATTAAAATCTGCCTAATATTGGGTTATTGGTGATGGTGAAGTTTGTATTTCATTTTTCCTGGTTGGACATGGACAGCAGATGTTATAAAGTGGCTAGTGGACCCAAGAGTAGAACACAAACACAGATAGAAGCCTTTACAAATGTATTTTTACAGGTGCAGATCTTGAGAGAATTTCACAGGTAGTAGGTAGGTCACTGGGGGGCCAAAGTTCCAGGCGTGCAGGTAAGGTGATAGCTGGGTGCCATTGGAGCTGAGCTGGAGTTTCAGAGGAGCAGATAGAATGGACATGTAGTGACTGTAAAAAGGATACCAAAAAAAACTCCAAACAGAGCTAAGGTTGAAAAAAATTAGCCAGAGACAGGTTACTGCTGACAAACTGGGGAAGACTGGCAGCTGAACCAGGGTGTAAGTATGCTGGGTTGTTTGCAGATGGTCCATAGGTGAGTGAGCAGCAGCAGGAAAGATAGACTCCAGTCAGGTGAGAAGACAAACAAGAGGGAGGAGGAGAGGAGAGACAAAATCACAACAGCAGATTTGACACATACAGATGTAGGTCCATATTTATAACCATAACTAGAAATTTACAAATGACTTGCATGGATGGAATTCAGTTCAGTAAGGACGGAATCTCTCTTTTTGATACTTTGCAGTGACATCATTCTTGGGGTATTCTGCACCATGTCTGTGGTGTAATGTTCAGCAGTTTCCATGGTGACTCAGTGCACACATTAGCAAACACAGCCGAAATAAGTTTTAAGATCTCAAGAAAACGCAAAAGAAAATGCATTTTGAAGAGCCTGTGATCAATATGACCATTCATGGTTGTGTTTAAGCGTTTGATTTTTAACAAAAGGTGAAAACTGTTGGCTGATGCTAGCTAGCTTGTGGCTGTAATGGTATTTGAGAGGGACTTGTTGCAGCAGCACATATAATCTCAGCTGTTGTAATTCCATCTAAATCTGTTCTTTCTGGTCATATTGTGTTAAATTAAATCACAGGTTAAAGTCTAACAAACAAAAGTCTAACCTCAGATAGAGCAGTGCATACAGTTAGCATTACACCCCCAGGGAATGTTGATGACATTAGCTGCAAAGTATTGTAGCGTTCTGATGTGAGGGAACATGTCAAAGGTGTTCTTGGGCTACTCTAGATCGTAACCCACACCAAAACAAACAAAACAACTACAAATTAACAGTTACAAGAACAACAAAAGGTAACAACCCTGAACTAAACACAAAATGTCAGACCATTACACTATCAATATGTTTTACAATCCAGTGCTATTTTTTCTCCTGTTTTCTTTTATTCCCAGCTTTACTTCCGTATTAAGAAAAGCCAAAGAAAGACAGCTTGTTCAAATGTTATTGATGTAGACTTGGTATTGTGTGCTTTAAAATCCCTTTTAGTGCTGTACCAGTGAAATGTAAATTGAAAGTAAAGTTGATAAAAAGTATAGTCAGTTTTACTCTCTGGTCGTTCCTTTTAATTTGAACAAATTAGACGTACATAGACTCAGCCGCCCAAGTTAAGTTCTCTGTCTTCATTGTTAATCGCTCCCATTCCTCTTTTATTCATGAAAACTAAAGTGCAGCAACTGCCACAAGCAATAAACTGCAGGTCCCTCCACCAAAGCCTAACCTCTGCCCAAATGTCCCTTTACTTTTTGCCAGTCCTTGGTAAAGGACAGATAACAAGATTGGATGATGGCTCCTCAGGGTCTGTGACCATGGAGACAGCCTCACTATGGGAACAGGATCCATTCGTTCTGGGATTCCACAGTCATTTGGCATAATGTAATATTAATGCTGCACCACACTGCCACATAACTCTTTCGTCAAACGAGTCTGTTTAATGCATGAGGCAAAAACTCTGCTCTGAAGTCAAGCTCTGTGGGTTTAATTTGTGATGTCGCTGTATGGTAAAATGCTTTTATTTACCTGTTATGTGTTACTGTTAAATCTAATGTATTTTCCCCCTATGTTCTTCTTTGCCTTAGAGTAAGGAAATACTTTTCCAGCTCCAGGAAGATCTCATGAAGCTTCTGAATGAACTTTACACAGTGAGTAAAAGTAATTGCACTAGACTTTATTTACCACAGGAGAAGTATAACCTCCATATCCATGGAGATGTTATAGCTTTGCCTGGAATGCTCCACAGTATAGCAATAAATTTACCAGTCTCAATGGAGAAAATAAGGTGACACTGCTAGGTCAGATCATTAAGAATGGATGTTTTTCAAGGTATTTGTTTGGAAAATAATTCATTTAATAAATAAATGCAATTGAATAAATGTAGAATAGACTTCAAAGTCATATGGGGAACTTTCCAGGCAAAGCAATAACAGACCCATAGACAAGCATGCCTTTCATGTGGTTAAAGGTGCCGTTACATAGGTAACTGCTTTACTTAGCATTAGAGGTGTCTTTCTTGGGTGCTAGATTTATATAGAAAATGATTATGTTTACTTATTATATAATATTATCTACTTTCACTTCTACTTTAAGGTAATGAAAACATATCACATGTATCATGCGGAGACAATAAATGCTGAAACCAAGTTGCGAGAAGCGGAGCGTCAGGAGGGTCGCGCGAAGGGTGTGTCTGTCACTACTGGAGGTGTGGAGCCTGTCTTTGGCTTACGAATAGAAGAGCGCCATCAAAGACGTAATGCTGCCCGTAAGATAGAAAAGATGAGAGAAAAGGTATGGAAGCCTGGAGGAAAAAAGTTAAGCTTTGACTTTACTCCACTGATAATTTGCATTTTTTTTCCTTTTCATTAGAGGAAGGCAAAGTATTCTGAAAATAAATTAAAAGCGCTTAAAGCTAGAAATGAGTACCTACTCACTCTAGAAGCCACTAATGCCTCTGTGTTCAAATACTACATACATGATCTGCCTGATATCATAGACGTAAGTACAATAACTTTTTAATATTAACATGGCTGGACGGTTTTAGTTGTATTTTACTTAATATTCATTTGTACTTCAGTGCTGTGACCTAGGGTACCACTCCAGTCTGAGCCGTGCTCTAAGGACCTACCTATCAGCTGAACTTAGCCTTGAAGCCTCCAGGAGAGCTGGTCTGGAGGTGCTGGAGGGGGCTGTCGAGGGGTTAGACCCTGCCCGCGATCGTCAGCGCTTGCTGGGCCTGTACCCCACTGCCTTCTGCCCCCCACAACGCTTCAGTTTCCAGGCTCATATGGGGGACGCAGTAAGTGCAGTCTGCTACATTCTTCTTTTCTTCTGTCCATAGTTTAATGTCTTTTTTACGTTGGTTAGGTGACTCAGATTGCCTCACAGCCACAAGTTCAGTCTGAGCTCACCCTTCGCCTCACACAGCTTCAGACACGTTTGGCATCGCTAAAAATTGAAAATGAGGAGGTCAGTCAATTATTTTGGTCAATATATGTATTGTTATCTTGACTATGGCTAATTATTACGGCTCACAATCTCACACATAATAAATGGTAGTCGCCATAATTTTGATTAATGTTTTGGAGCAGCAGTCTTCATAGAGGGGGCCGTCATCTATCACCGAAGGGGATAAAACTGCTGAAGTAGTGGATGTTTGTGCATAACTCAGCAACTACAACCTACAGACACACACGCAGGTTTACATGCACACTAACACTAGCTGGCCTGAATAAACATGCTATAGAGACTTTATTTAAGTTGAAGCCTAACGAACAAAAAATTCAGTAAAAGTAATTTCACATTTTTGCATTACTGTATTAGGTTAAGAAGACTTGGGGTGCTACTCTGACAACATTACAAGACATGACAGTACTAGACGACTATGATGTGTCTCAGAGCTTCACCCACAGCCCCTCCTCTGAATCGGTCAAGTCCAGTGTCTCTGACGGATACTTGAACAAACCCAGTCTGGCCAAAAGGCGAGCCAACCAGCATGAGACTGAGCTGTTTTACTTCAACGTAAGTGAGATACTGTTACTACTGTTACTGATATTACTAAGAAAATGCACGTTAGCTGTGAGAAAAAAATTAAAATGACTGTAATTTCAGAAATTTCGGGAATACTTGGAAGGAAGTAATCTTATTTCTAAACTTCAGGCCAAACATGACATACTGAAGAAAGCCTTAGCAGAAGGTAAGATGTTTGGGCATACCTTTACGGTCAGGTTCATTGCCTCTGATCTAAATATAAATCTTGTGACCATCTTTTTTTAACAGGATATAAAGCAGAACTATTAACTACCAGGTAGGTGTGTGGAACAATATCTTAGGAAATATGTTAACTTAATATCACAAAGGAGCACTTCCTATCACAGTCCTCATCTTTTTATGTTCTTTAGCCGTGGGCGGAAAAACTCCCATAGCAAGCACCAGGTAGAGCCACTTTTACATTGTGTTTTTACATGTGATTGATGCTATTGTATAATGTGTTTAAACCAATGTACTCACTGCCAGTAAAGTTTGTCCCTGTATATTTTAGGATTCAACCAAAGCCATACCTTTGCTAGTGGAGAGTTGTATTCGCTACATTAACTTACACGGTAAGAGAAAAGCTGAGATTAATTATGCAAGCACTGATAGACTGTGAAAAAAGTATTATTTACTTAAATTCAGATTCTTACTTTTGGCTTGAGTTTAGTTCCTGTTGTTTTACTTTTTCAGCAATATACAGTATCAGTTGCTGATAAAAACCTTTGCAAATTACTGATGTAGATCAATTTTTATCAGTGTGTAATTCAAGCCTATGTATTGATTATTAGGCTACTATAATTACTAGTTCTATTTATGAATATTGTGGGAAATAATTTCCCTAAATAAATAATAATATAAAGAGTACTTTCCACCATTTTCCCTTTTATTAATTTTGTGTCAACATTTAACATAATTACACATATTTATACGTGTATAAAAAAAAAAATTTAAATGCTGTTCTCGACAGGTCTTCAGCATCAGGGTATTTTCCGGGTGTCAGGATCACAAGTGGAGGTCAATGACATCAAGAACTCTTTTGAGAGAGGTAAGCGATCAGGTGAAAGGTCATAGAGAGGTCACATGGTCTACAGCTGCAGGCGTGTGAAGAAGGATTAACGCTGTCTGTCTGTTGTGCAGGTAATGATCCTCTGATTGACGAAGAGAGCAACCATGATATCAATTCAGTGGCTGGTGTGTTAAAGCTGTACTTCAGGGGTTTAGACAATCCACTGTTCCCCAAGGACAGGTTCAACGACCTCATCTCCTGTGTCCGTAAGTGATGTTAACTCTAATCACATTTAATTACATGTGTGTTAATGCCACTGTGTCATATCATACAGTTACAGTTACATCACAGTACGATCACAGAGGCATTGGACTACCAAATTAGTATATATTAATTTAAATTAAACTAAATTTTTAAATGTATTCAGTACTATGTTCAAATTTTGTGATTGATTTTGTATCTTAGGTATTGATGCTTTCATATGAGTATACTGCTGCATTCATGTGGTCCTCAGCATCCCGAAATTAGATCTCAGGGTCCGACTTGTTCATGTGTTTTTATTTTGGCAAGTCAGGATTTTGATGTCAGTAAAATCAGTCTGTTCATTAACAGTGTTTAAAAGAGCTAAGCAGTAAGATTTGTTGTTGCAGCTAGACTTCCACACACTAGGTTATTTGTTTACTTTGAGTATTTAACGGCACATTGGTAATTAATTACACAGTTTTAGTTTTGCATCAGCGTCAGTGAAGTGCCTCTCTTCTGTCTTCATAAGTCAAAGCGACTGAAGTTTCCACTGTGGGTGAAATAATGTGCTGTGACCCTGAGGTAGTTCTCATTACTGAGGGACGTCCAGTAATCTGGCGCTTTTGGCGGAGAGGGAGGGTCCAGCGGCATGGGGCTTCTATTGAGTGGTGGGACCGATGTGGGTCCAGCTGCGGTGCGCGCTCCTCCGTGGGTTTGTGGGGCCGTATGTTTTGAAGCGGACTTTGTTTAGTGTTTTCCTCGTGTGGGTGACATCGGTGCGCGCGCAGGGCATGTGTGGTGAAGTCGTGTGTGTGCGCGTACATGTGCGGCCATGCTTTGGCCCACCTCCTCCAACCGGGACTTCTCAGTTTCGTACAAATATTTTCCTTTCTGTTTACAGCCAGAACCTATAGCTTTTCTAATGTTACAAGCAGTGGCCACAGTTTATGAAAAAACTAGTTCACTAGGTCACGAAGAGCGTTAATCTCACGTTAAATTTTTTTTCGTTAACTCGTTAATATAACTCGATATTGTTATATTAATTACTCATATATTTATCTTCCATCAGAACCCCTCAACACTAAAACTGTGAAGGGAATGTTTTAGTGGTACAAATCGCTGCACCACTTACTCTGTGTTTTATAAAGCACATTGGTATATATTTTTATAGCTGATAAATATGGAAACTGCTGAGTGTGACAGTGACCTCATCACTTGACCAGACCCGAGGATAGAGCCTCTGTGTATCCTCTCGTGAGTGGCTGGCACACACCGCTGTCACTGATGCTTCTGCAACAAAACTTACTAACATTAAGTCTTTGTTTTGGTTAGTTTTATATTAATGTATTGTCTTTCTGAAATGTATCATCCCTTTAACAAAGATACAGAGCTGATTGGCAACTATGCTTAGGCAAACTTTCACTGTAAGCCTCTTTGTTCTTATATATATATATATATATATATATATATATATATATATATATATATATATATATATATTAATAACTCATTGCCTTTCTCATTTGTTTATTAACACCTTTTAACCTTTAAAATACAGAATGGACTGACATAGAGATCCAGGTTATTCATATTTATGATAATCTTGGAAATGTCACTGCCCTACAGGTATGGAGAACCTATATGAAAGAGCCCAATGCATCCGTAAAATCCTGATGGGTGTCCCAAGGCCAGCATTGGTGGTGATGCGCTACCTCTTTGCCTTCCTCAACCAGTGAGAACAATTCTTAATAATGTATTTTCTTATGTTTGCAGTGCAGTACTAAAATGAGTGTGCAATGAAAAGCTATGATTCAGTTATACTCCTGAAACATATAATTGACAAAAAATGTTTTGACAAGCTCTGAAATAAATATAGAATGAGCAGACTGGTTAGGCGGGAGGTGCGAACATGATGGAAAACAAGTGTGACTTTCAGTGTACTCAATTACTCAATATAGTGCTCAGCATACATGAGTACACCCCTTTTGAAAAGCAACATTTTATACAATATGTCAATGAACACAATAAATATTTGCAAAATGTGCACAGACTAAGTTTAATACAGCGTCTGTTGAACTTAGGATAAAGAACTAAGGTTAATAATGTAACTTAGATTACATAATTTTCAGTTTTAGTCAAATTAGGGTGGTGCAAAAATGAGTACACCCCACAACAAAAACTACTTTGTACAAATTTGTATGGCCTCCGTTATTTTTAATGACCGCTTCAAGTCTTCTAGGCATGGAATGAACAAGTTGGCAACATTTGGCAACATCAATCTTTTTCCATTCTTCAAAAATTACCTCTTGCAGAGACTGGATGTTGGATGGAGAGTGACGCTCAACCTGTCTCTTCAGAATTCTCCAAAGATGTTCAATCACCCTCACCCTGTTCCTCTTCAGAAAGCCAGTAGTGGCCTTAGATGTATGCTTAGGGTCATTGTCATGTTGGAAAAGTGCACAAAGTGATGGAAGCATCTTTGTTTTCAGTATAGAGCAATACATTTTTCAATTCATGATGAATTGCAGCTCCCCAACACGAGCAGCAGTCATGCAACGCCACATAAGGACACTACCCCCTCCATGTTTCACTGTGGGCACCATGCATTTTTCTTTGTATTCCTCACCTTTGCGACGCCATACAGTTTTGAAGCCATCAGTTCCAAAAAGATTGATCTTGGTCTCATCACTCCAGAGTACAGTCCAGTAGCCTTCATCTTTGTCAGCATGGGCCCTGGCAAACTCTAGATGGGCTTTTTTGTGACTGGGCTTTAGGAGAGGCTTCTTTTAAGGACGACACCCATGCATGCCTTTCCTCCTCACTGTACGGCGAATTGTGTCTCCCCAGTTTGGCTTTCTACTTCCTTAGATAATTGCAGGGAACTTGCATGCCGACTTTCTTCAACCCTTCTCATCAGAAGACGCTCCTGTCGGGGTGTTAACTTCTGTGGCCAACCATCCTTCTTTCATCATTTTTAAACCATTCTTACTAATAAGTAAGGCTTTGCAGATCTTCTTGTAGCTTTCACCTTTCTGGTGTAAAGAAATAATTTTCTTTCTTAGGTCTTGTGTCATTTCTTTTCCATGTGGTGCCATTGCTGACAGCAGGAAATGGGAAGGGGTTTGCTTTAAGTAACACCCTTTTGTAATTGTAACTGTCTGATGGACACCTGTGTAATGTGTAATTAGAGGGACCTGTGGTTGAATGCTTGTTCAATTACACATTTTGAGCCTAAAATTAAGCTTTGCTCTGAGACTTTCAGTGGGGTGGACTCATTTTTGCACCACCCTAATTTGACTAAAAGTGAAAATTATTTAATCTAATTTATATTATTAACCTTAGTTTTTTGTCCTAAGTTCAATAGATGCTGTATTAAACTTAAGTGTGTGCACATTTTGCAAATATTATTTGTGTTCATTGACATATTGTATAACATTACTTTTCAAAGGGGGTGTACTCATTTATGCTGAGCACTGTATCACATTTATTAACATAGTTGATCTTTGCTTCTTTACAAATTATTCAACAATTTGCTGGTCTAATTATTGCATTTTTGTCAATATTTTTGTGTGCTTTCTACAGCCTTTCCCAGTACAGTGATGAGAACATGATGGATGCAGGGAATCTGGCCATCGTGTTTGGACCCACTCTCTTGCCCACACCAGATGCACTGGACCAGGTGGCGTGTCAGGCGCATGTGAATGAGGTCATCAAAACGGTCATTCTGCACCATGACAACATATTCCCCGACACCAAGGAGTTGCCGGGTCCAGTCTATGAGAAGTGTATGACTGGAGATCAGTACTGGTGAGAAAAAAGCAAGCAATACAGAACATACATTCGTTTATCTATCACAAGCTATGCATGCATATAATAATAATAATAATAATAATAATAATAATAATAATAATAATGTTATTATCATTAATAATAGTATTGTCAAATGAAAGATATGAATATAAAGTGCTTCAAAGAATTTTATGTTTTTTCGTCATTCATGAATCAGACAATGACAATGACCAGTGAACATTTAAACAAATGACAAAGAAACATACATTCACTTACATTAATGCACTTGGGGCCATGTTAATTAATTTACTAAATAAATGCACATTTTTGTATAGTTGGAGGGACTTGCAGTGCTTGAAGGCAATGCAGAGTCTGGCTAGATACTAAGATACTATATTGATTCAATAATAAGGTAAAACTAATAAATACTCAGGCCAAAAGACTACCAGCTCAGTCTTCGTGTATGTGCCTCCTCCCTTTGTCTCCATGTTGAATTTTAGTTATCCCTCTGGTTTACACAGCGAGAGCCCCTTCAGCGAGCCCGGCGCTCTAGAGGAAACTGAGCCCGATGCTGGAACAGAGACACAAACGAGCGATGAGGGTAAGCGTGACACCTGACCTTCACACACTGGCTCAGCAGGCTCCTCCCTCACACTCCCATGTCTGTGTCTTGCTAGAGTGGTTACCACAGCAACAGCCGCCATGGAGACCCTCTTCTCCTGTACCCTCCCTTTCATTGGAATCAATAGCAATGCATGCAGTGTTGCAATTGGTAGGGTTTTGATTCACTAATTATGTTTGGCTTCTTGTTTGTTCTTTTTCAGAGGGTGAAAGTGTGGAGGCAGTTGCCAGGTTTGACTATGTGGGTCGCTCGGGTCGGGAGCTTTCATTTAAAAAGGGAGCATCGCTTCAGCTTTTCCAGCGAGCATCACATGACTGGTGGGAGGGGCGTCACAACGGCAACCACGGCTTGGTGCCACATCAGTACATAATGGTGAAAGACAGGTGAGGGCATCAGAACTCAATGGCATCTTTTTAATTAAGAAAACTTCAATTTGTAAAACAGTGACATAATAATATAGTTACAATAGTAAAGTACAAAATTGTTTATATAATTGATAGTTTTGAAACGGAAATTATTGGTAAAAATGTGTGTGACATTGGGACATGGGCAATTTAGGCCAATGAGAAGGATTATGGTTACCTGCTTGTCCCCACGGAGATCTTAGCTAAATATATTAAAACATAAATAATAACAAAAACATAGATTGGTTCAGTTTGTGGTGTTATTTTCATATTGAATACGTTTCAAAATTGGCATTACAATTGAGAAAGACATACTTTATAAATAGCCCCTAGTCACATAATTGTGTAAGTGCATTTAACATCGTCAGCAATATCCATCCATAGCTTGTTGTGTACTGCCTAATCTTTTAATATTTATTTATTTTAGCATGACTATGGAAAAAAACCTTGTAAAGATAGAATAGGAGCAGAAGAGGCTTCCATAACACTGTAAGTGATCAGCACTAGCTGGGAGCCATTGTGCACAGAGCCATTTGAAGGAGAACTTATATATTTAAGTTGTTTTAGTTTAATAAACTTAAATAGAATTTAACATTATGTTTTGTGTGTCATATTGTATAAATAGGGATTGAAAGATTTTAAAGGTTTAATGTGGATGTCGGAGGACAACATAGCTCACCTTATTGATTGTGGACCAGAGATTTGTTGTATTGGTCGACTGCACCTAATGTTGCCAAAACAGATGGATTCTGATTGGTCTGTGCTGTTTTCTTTAGGGGTGATTCTATGTCAGATACTCTTAGTCAGAAAGCAGACAGTGACGGCGGGAGTAGCAGCACAGAGGACAAGAGGTCCAGAAGTGAAGTGAGCTCGCCCACAGACATAAGGCCTCCAGAGACCTATAACAGGTCTGTCATGTAAGACATTTTCCATTATCACAATCATTTTAGCTTAGGTAAGTGTTAAACATGTTTCTCTCCTTCCTCTGCCACTTCTAAAAATATCTGTGAAATTGTTCTTTACAGATTTGCCTCATGTGATTTACTTGCAGCATCTAAAACTTCTTCTCTTTAACAGTTCTAATGATCTAGCCAAGTAGACCAAACACTGCAAAAACAATGTAGTGATATATAAAGTTAATATTGTGATCAACTCATTGTTCTCACTGTTTTACCACATTTATACAATCAGCAAAAACACAACCCACTCTTAAAGTTATTGTTGTGTTTTGGACAGTCATCGTAGGAAGCGCACGGAGGGTTTATTTCGGCGCCCCCTGGGCCGTTCTAATGACAACTACCACCATGGCAATGGGGGAGTGATGGAGCGCAGCTCTCCACCAGTAACAGGGCACTTCAGCCCCAGAGATCTGCTACTGGGACGAGGGCAGGGCCTAACTCCGCCCCTCGATAGCCCTGAGCACCGACGCCGCTCAGCAGCAGCAGTTACAATGACAGTAAGTCGGCACGATTCACTGAGGAGGCCCGAAGACACGCCCATCCGCCGCTCAACCAGTGGGTTCAGTGACTCTCATCGCACCAGGACATTGGACCATGACACCCTGGCACAGGTAACACACCCAGACCAGAAAGATGTATCAAGATACATAATATATAACGATAGCTAATTAAAATTTTTTTAGATTTAGCCACAATGGTGATGTTTTTTCTTGGAAACAATTCCTCCTTCGCAGGACATTGAGGACACAGTTAGTGTGGCTCTGGGAGAGCTGAGGCAGCTGGACCGCCAGGGCTGCAGACCTGC
This sequence comes from Taenioides sp. WSHXM2023, assembly GCA_029959045.1. Taxonomy (NCBI): domain Eukaryota; kingdom Metazoa; phylum Chordata; class Actinopteri; order Gobiiformes; family Gobiidae; genus Taenioides; species Taenioides sp. WSHXM2023. The sequence continues at coordinate 21,194,764 of CM057085.1, forward strand.
TCCTGATGTGGTCCTGGACACGCTGGAGCAGGTGAAGAATGGGCCGCTCACTGCTTGCTCATCAGAGTCACCCAGCCCCCACAGCACCCCCAGCACCCCAGGGACCCCAGGAACACCTGGCACCCCCGGCACTCCAGGAACACCCGGGACCCCAAGCCCACTCAGTCCAATGAGCCCCATGAGTCCACTTCCTGGGCCTCCACCTGGACCTCCCAGAGCCACCAATCCATCCCCAGATGCCCTGAGCACATTCAAGCCAGTGGCAGCTGCCCGCATGGGGGTCCCTCTGAGACCTCCTGCTGTGAGGCCCAAACCTGTGATTCCACCTAAAAGCAGCACACCACCTCTGCCCCCACCAGTCGACAAGTCCTGCACCATGTGAACCAAACAAGGCCATTGAATAGGCCAAAATCAGGCCAACCCGGGCCAAAACAGGACCAGAAGAGGAGATCAGGGTACTGTGAAATGTTAATAATCCACATAATGAGGGTATAAAAGGAAAGACTACAAGGGTTCTACTGTAGTTCTAAAATATAATATTTGACATGACCTATGATATGTATAATATGATATGCCATGATATTCTGTGTCGTCAGGTAGGTGTATACTCTCTTGGTGTGTAGGAGCTTTCTTTCTCCATGTTTTGAAACTTTTAAGGGTTAGCTAAAACAACTGATGAAGAGATACAGGAGTGAGCATAAACTAAAACATTATCATTTAAATGAGAAAATGGAGAGATGTGGAGTGTATTTTACTCAAGTGAAATGTAGTTTCAGTGATGTAAATGTGGACTGTGCTGTCATGATGAAAAACTTTAACTGGCTCAAAAGTCTGCTTTGAGAATTATGAAAGATCTCATTAGCCTTAGGTTGGCTCCATTTTTAGGTTAACTGCTGCAAATGTTTTAAGCGTGGTTAAATCCACAAAATACACAGTATAAACAATAATAAAACAAATACTGTATGTAATATAGTACTTTAAATGTATTAGTTTATTTATTTCTTTTCAACTTTGTTTAGCTGCTAAGTTCACTTTCACCTCAAAACCATAAAATGCCTCTTGAGGTTGTCAGTGACTGAAGACACATTATTTAACTAATGTTCAGCTACTTAATGAATGTTTCAAGTATTAATGACTGTTTAGCCATCTACTGAATGTTCAGTGAGTTGTTGAGACAACTTACTTTTAACCGCCTTCTTGGAGTAAATTGTTTTCTGGATGGGGTGTAATTTTTTGTTATTTATTTATTTATTTAAAACGTACGCGAGTGAGTGAGTGAGTGTGTGTGTATTCTGCTTGCCTACCCTTGTATGTCTCCCTTGTAAGTTCAAAGTATTGGAATAGTTCTAGACAATAGATCATGCCTGCCTTGAGTACCAAAACACAAGTGCAAGATGGTAGAATAGAGCAAACTGAAAAAGCATGCTACTTTCTTTGTGCGTGTGAGTGTGTGTGTGTGTGTGTGTGTGTCTGTGTCTGTGTGTGTGTGTCTCAACAGGGTGGGGCTCTGTATAGGAAATGCCCCTAAAAACTTGAACAGCACAGTGATTGTGGCCTCAAACTGAGCTGGTAACAGATGTGTGTGCCAAACGTATAACATGATCTGCTGTGATAGGAAGCGAATGTAAGTGGATGCATATGTGAAAGTGCCTTTTTTAATCATTGTCATTTTTTGGGAGAGTTGTGAATCCACTCACGCATGTCCTGAACAAAGAGCAGCAGTCCTCCTAAATAATAATCAAGTGTTGCGTAGATTCTGAATAAATTCATTAATCCATTGTGACATTGCACTTTGATGTATAGGATTGTGTACTTGGCATGTAGCATCATAACATGTTGGTGCATTTTAACTTGAAGAGATATTCCTTTGAATGTGTTTGATGATAAAGAAAACATTTTGTCTTTTAATGTTGCTGTATTTGACACCTGAGCTTCCTACACATAAGCTCATATAGCCAAATGAATTGTATCATTGTGTTGTATTTATAATATAAATAAACATCAAATTATTAGCATTCAAGTCTTAACGTAATAGAACGTTTGTTGACGATATATTGCAGTGTTTCCCAACCAGGGGCATGGAACCAATGGGTCTGAAGATAGATATGTTTTTTATGCCATATGGTGGAATATCAAAGCCAGAAGGACAACATTTCCAAGGAATAAGCATGTGGAGGTCCTTCTCCAGGCCGAATAAGAGTTAAGTATTGTGGAAGTGGAAGCAGTTATAGTAAAGAAACAAGTGTTTCTCAGTACAATAAACCATTCAAAATAACATATTTTAGACTACTGTAGCAACTGACAATATACAAGAACAGTAAACAGATTATTTGGTTTAGGGGTAATCAAAAGTGTAAAAGAAAGCTTAGGGATCACCCCAGACAAAAAAGGTTGGGAACCACTGATATGCACTGATTTATTATAACATCTGCCATTAAAATCAATACTGTTGCTGTACATTGCACATTTTATTTTTCTTTCTTCAGAGGACATTGGAACACATGTACAAGATCAATTAAAGATTAATTAGACTTATTATAGAGGCTATGGTATTTTTTCCACACTCAGCCTTTCCATATAACAAATGTTGCTATTTACACCATTTTATCTAAATATTTTCAAATATTCTCTGAAAGAAAACAAAGTTTAATGTATGCTGCTGCCGCCATTACTGAGAACATCTATCTTATACTGTAGAATATTTAAAGGAATAACATAAAAGTGAACAATTAATTTAAAACAGCAGATAAAACAATATAAATCATCTATCAAACTATATTTTGGGTCAAACAAACATTTTTGGCAAAGTAAAATAAAAAAAATCCACACACCAGTTCTCACTAGGATTTCTGGTTTGATCAGCCTTTTGAACCAGGTTTTAGTGTGCTAAAAGGTTTGGAATTCCTTAGAGAACCTGAGATCTCCTGCAAAAAGGCTGTAATATAGAGATCTTTCTCTGACTTCCGGCCATCAAAGATGACCACCAGAGTGAAGTGAGGCTCAGGTCGTGTTAGATAGTAGGTGCTTTGAACTTTATCGTCATAAAAATGTACTACCTTTTCCAGTGTATTAAGCTCTCCAGCTCGATCTCCCATCATCATGATAACATTTGGCCAGTGGGTCAGAGGGCGCTCACCTGATGGCAGTGACACCACTGCAGGAAACTGCTCCACACCTTTAGGTGCTTCTCTGTAAGACTGCGGGTGATGATACCCATGCCCCTGGAAGCTCTCTGAGCCACGGTTATCAAAGACCAGAGACACATTGCTGGCATCATGTTTGCGAATGAAGGAGGAAATCTTTCCATGATAGTCTGGTGTAGTGCGGGCAGTCAGTGTTCTCATGTCAGCTGGAGTAGTTTGACGGCTCAGAGCTTCATGAAAATAAAAACTGAACTTGGCAAGGAGAGCTGCATAGAAGCGCTGGAGCCACATGTATAAATGAGGGGGCTGTACAGCCTTCTGAGACTGACCCCCAAAAAGATTCTTACGGGTTTCTTTTTGTTTCTGGAAAAGCTGACCCCATGTGTTAAGTTTTGAATGGGCACCATGCAGGCTAAGCAGAGATGGCAAAAAGTACCACTCTGATATCTGGGCCTGGCAACGAAGTAACTGGGTTACCACATCAAGTTCAGTGTGAAAACCTTCCTCCAGGCGACCAACTATGGGGTGATGAAATCTAAAGAAACACAAAGCAGACACACACATTTTATGTGAAGACAAACAATAATTTGATTTAAAGGTTCTTCATAAACCTAAAGTATGTTGAATAAATATGTAACTATATACATACTTTGAGCTGTATTTGTGTAGGACTGCCTCCAATGTGGTGATTAGTTCTTCGAAGTTGATATTCTTCTGAGCACCCAATGAGAGCATCTTTTCATACAAATCTGCCATCTCTACACGAGCCTGTGTGAAGTAGCACAGCTGTTCTGAGAGATGAGACAGTAGATCCTCCAGGAATAAGGTAGAGCTTGACTGAGTGTGCCGACCCATAGTGACAACTTTGCGCAACTCATTGTGCAAAGCAGTGTAGATTGTTCTTATTGAATCTTTCCGACTGAAGAATGACTGTCCACCTGTAGATAAAATCACACCACTTAATGTGAGCTTAATGTTACTACACCACGTAGTATAGCAACATTAAGCTCACTGTGATTTTGTTTTTGCCAACTAGCTCCACCTGCTGCTGAAAAAGCTAAACTACATTAACTCAAATGATAAGATACGGTTATAAAATATAAAATACATTCCGTGTTCAATGAAAAGTGAAGATAATCCGGCACAACATACCTATTTTTTGTCCCAAAAAAGTCATGTTGTGGTAGGCTTTTTCTGCGGCGGCCAGATGGGCCAGAGCAGCGAGCAGAGCAGCCCACATTGCTCCAGCACTCCTGCTCATGTCCTTCTCCCTCTCCACATAGTCTTTGGCTCGATCAAAAGAAAAAATACCGAGCTGGGTGAAATAGCTCTCCAGGATGGCTCTCTCCCGGGGAACGGGGCGCTGCTCCTCCACGTCACTCATAATGTATTCAGGTTATTTGTTACAGTTGGTTGCAGCACACAGTAAGCTAACTTTAGCTAGCTTTCGCTGTAACGTCATTTAATAATATGTACAAGTTTACAACGCTCGCACTTTAATTTTACTAAGGAAACAATTACGTATTATGCTAATTTGCTTACTTTCAGACGATTAAAGAAAAAAGATCTTTACCTAGCCTTACTAGCGATACCGACCTGACAATAATGAAACGCCATACTGGATGTAAACATTACGGAAACTCAAGAGGAACAATATTCGTTTTTCTTCTACGAAAGAGGACAATACAATTATAACTTTGTAATAAATAACTCTACTCATAACTCATACTAATAATCAGGCCTACTGTGTACAGAGTGTGTGTGTGTGTGTGTGTCTTAAAAGCTGAAAGCAAAATTTTAATTAAAAAAAAAAAAAAAAAAAAAAAAAAAGCAAGCAAGCAAATTATTTGACTTAATTGATAATGAAACATTTTGTTACTGACTTTATCAATGATTAATGCATTAAGTTTTCTGCTTGTTAACTAGGTCAATTGAACTACTCTAAGTGTGAACTGTGCCTGAGTCATATTTGCATAATCATTCAGGCACAAATTGGTTCTCTATATTATTATTATTATTATTATTATTATTATTATTATTATTGTTATTATTATTATTATTGTTGTTGTTGTTGTTGTTGTTGTTGTTGTTAGTAGTAGTAGTAGTAGTAGTAGTAGTAATAATAATAATAATAATAATCTTCCAGTTATATAGGCCCCTGCCATGCATCAGAACCTATAGTTCAAGTAAATATATTTTCTTAGATGGTACTTGGTGTGAAAAGTTTAAGAATAGCTGTTCTAGGCTATATCCACTGTAAGTTTGACCATGGCAAATGACAAGTACATTGAATAGGCTATTTGTGTTATCCACAATATGTTACTACCCTCCTTATGAACCCATAATGTATTTTCTCTCTCACACTTCACAGGGGTGGATCTTTCTTCTTAAAAACTGTGCAAGTGCCTCAAAAGAAGCATAGTTGGTTTTCCTCCTCATCCTCCAGGCATCTTCTTTGTAATCCAGTAGGTAAACATTTTAATTATTGTTTGTTAATGTTGTTGTTTATTAGGTCCATTAATATAAAAACCCTGAATAGATTCTTAGTTCATGAGCTATTGTAAAAGAGATATTGTGCCTTCAAGGCAATTAAAAGGTGCTTATTTTACTCAGTCATTCATTACAAATTTGTATCAGTTTTCTTGTACGCTTCTCAAATGGAAAAATAGCACTTTTTTATGTATTTTCAATGTGTTGTTTGTGTCTTAAATTATTCATATTATTGAGTCAAACATTTTAAATGTAAAATAGAAAAAAATAAACAAGAAATGATATTACAACATACAACTACCTAACTGTCTAACCTAAATATTAGTTAAACAAAATAGTTGCAGTTTGTTAGTAAGATATGAGACTGCTGGAAGAATGTTTTTGATGTCACAGTGGAGACAACTTGGCAGCATCTCAGCTGTTGGTAATACGGTGCAAATTGTAAATCAAGATGAGATAAGATAAAGATAAGGAATAGTAATACACAATAAAAAACAAAATTAGAGCATCACATTTATTATAAAAAATAACAGTGGACCAACGTACTATTGTTTATTATTTGTGAAAGAGTCTCCAACAATATTTTGCTGTATTTTTATCTTCAATACGCGTTTTACTCATTTCTGCTGGCTTGATTTACACAAATAAGCCACTACTACAATCATACCTAATTATAAGTAACTGTCCCCAATCACAGGTGCTCTACTTCTTTTACAAGTTATTAAAATCCACAAAGTCATACAAATTACATGTATACATTACTAAGTATTGAATATCAGAAGTGTATATTCCTCACCTACTGGTATTTTTATGTATCAAAAGGTTTTTTAATTATTATAATAAATAAACATAAAATAAATAACATAAATAAACATTTAGTTGTGTCTCAGAGATGTCCACAAATCAATTAACATTCAACCTTTATTTGTTCTATTTGAAGAATAACTACATACAAAACAGTGGGTGTGGTTACACGGACAATGAAAACAGATTATTGGATCTCCCGCTTAATCCAGCTGGGTCGCAGGGGCAGCACACTGCCCATTACTCTGTGCACCCCTATGAACCCCTCTGCAGGTGGTGAGCCCACAAGTGGGAGGAATTCCTTGACGGTCCTTGATTGTATACCGTTCATAGGGGCGTTGCATGTTTTTGGTTGATGGGGGGGAAACCGGAGTACCCGGAGGAAACCCATCCAGACACAGGGAGGAAACATGCAAACTCCACACAGAAAGGCCCGGGCGACCCGGGAATTGAACCCGTAACCTTCTTGCTGTGAGTGCTGCCACTCAGCCACTGTGTCTTTGGAGTTAAAGGTGCACTGTGTAACTTTTCTGGAGGAGGTTTGTCTCCATGGAGATGTTAATGCTTTGGTTGAAATTCTTCACAGTATAGTATTAAACTAATCTGTCTTGCATTTATTCAACTACAGGTGTTATTCATTGCTCAAAAGTATCTTTAAAAACATCCATTCTTACTGTGAGTGGGATCGCCTCTCCACAAATCTAATCTGTAATTTGTCTTGCAAGTCTCCATGGAGATTCATAAGTTTATGGCCATACTAAGGCACATGCCCATAGAGACAAGCAGTTGACGGCAGACAAGTTACACAGTGCACCTTTGAGACTTAAGAATTAAAATGAGAATGAAACTTTCTTTCGAATCATGATCTCTTAGATTACTCACATCAGATTTTGCTTTTTTTTTTTTTTTTTTTTTAACTTCCGGCGCTGCGCCAGCTGCCCGTCACAGCGCTCCCGCACTTTTCGTAACTTTTCTGACTTTTTGCCCTTAAACCGCCTCACTTTTGTAAATATTTTTCTCAATATTGTTCGTTAAGCTTGTGCTGCACTCGACGCTGCATTTTCCCGCACTTTTGGTGGATTATTTACCTGTCTTGGCTTAAGATGTGTAAGGGACCCGACCCCCGCTCGTCTACACAAAGGATCAGCTGATGGCGCTGCGCAGCACTGTTCCCCCGGGACAGGCATGTCATCCCCAATGAGATCCTACGGACGACACGCCGTGGACGCCGTGCGGGACGTAAACTCCGGGAAAAGAAGAGACGCTGCAGACCGGTCCTCCCCTCCGTCGTCACGGGGAACGTGCGCTCCCTCGCCAACAAGACGGACGAGCTCGCGGCGCTCGTTAGATTCCAGCGGGAGTACAGGGACGCGAGCATCATTGTTTTTACGGAGACGTGGCTAACACCGCTGATCCCGGACTCTGCCGTCACCGTGGACAACTTTCACCTGCTGCGCCGACAGGATGGGTGAGAGCGGGAAGAAGAAGGGAGGAGGACTAGTGCTGTTTGTGAACGAGAAATGGTGCAAACGTGGACACGGTACAGTGAAGGAGCAGATGTGTAACAAAGACATTGAACTGTTTGCTGTTAGCATGAGGCCATTCTACCTGCCCCGGGAGTTTTCACACGTCATCACACTGGCTGTGTATATTCCTCCCAGTGCTAACGTGGAGAATGCTTGTGACACTCTGCTCTCCTGCATCAGCTCTCTTCAGACTCAGCATCCACAGGCCCTCTTCCTCACCACCGGGGACTTCAACCATGCATCTCCCTCATCTGTCCTGCCAACATATACCCAGTATGTGACCTGCCCCACAAGAGACAATAAAACTTTGGACTTATTCTTTGAGCAGACCACAACATCATATATATGAGGCCTGTGTATGAACCCCTTGTGCGCAGGCAGCCTGTTGAGCCCCGAGTGGTGAAGAGGTGGACAGTAGAGAGCGAGGAGGCTCTGAGGGACTGCTTTAGCACCACTGTGTGGACAGAGCTCCGCCAGCCTCCTGGGGAGGACATGCTATCACGCACTGTATTACGGACTACATCAACTTCTGTTTTGAAAACACTGTATCCTCTCGGACGATGCGGTGTTTTCCAAACCGTGGATTAACTTGGACATTAAAGCTCTGCTGAAGGAGAAGAAAAGAGCTTTCAGGTCCTGGAACAAAGAGGAGCTGAAGACTGTACAGAAGAAGCTGAGGAGGAAAATCAGACAGGCTAGGGCCAACTTCAGGAGGAAGATGGAACAGCAGCTGCAGCAGCGGAATGTCAGGGAAGTGTGGAGAAGTCTGAAGAGTGTCTCTGGCTTCAATCCTCCGCCCGTCCAGACAGAGGGAGACCAACAGTGGGTGAACGATCTGAATTCACACTTCCTGAGGTTTGATCAATCACCCACCCCTCCCCCCGCACCGCTGCATGGGCTCACCTTGTCTCCTGCACAAAGGCTCAGACTGTTACCTCTTCACACCTCTGCCTCAGCCCCCCAGCCCCCGAATCCACATCAAGAACTCAGCCAGACCTCCAGCACACACCCCCGCTCTTTGTCTCTCACAACAGCTCAGGTTAGGAGAGAACTGAGCCGGATAAGGAGTAGGAAAGCTGCTGGACCAGACGGGATCAGCCCCAGGCTCCTTAAGTCCTGTGCAGATGAGCTGTGTGGAGTTATGGAGCATGTCTTCAACCTGAGCCTGAAGCTGAAGGTGGTGCCACAGCTCTGGAAGACCTCCTGTGTGGTACCTGCGCCAAAGACCTCAACAGCTTCAGGCCAGTGGCTCTCACGTCTCATCTGATGAAGACTCTGGAGAGGCTCGTCCTGGGTCACCGCCGCTCCACGGTGAGCTCAGCGATGGACCCGCTACAGTTTGTGTATCGGCCTGGCATCGGAGTAGAGGACACCATCATCTCTCTGGTGCATCGCTTGCTGTCACACCTGGAGAGGCCCGGCAGCACTGTGAGAATCTTGTTCTTCGACTTCTCCAGTGCTTTCAACACCATCCAGCCGCTGCTCCTGAGGGACAAGCTGGAGTGGGCAGGAGTGGACTGTGACCTGGCTGAGTGGATCCTGGACTACCTCACAAACCGACCCCAGTTTGTGAGAGCCCAGGACTGTGTGTCTGACCTTATGACCTGCAGTGTGGGGGCACCCCAGGGCACGGTCCTCGCGCCCTTCCTCTTCACCCTCTACACTGCAGACTTCAGACATAACACGAACTGCTGTGTCCTGCAAAAGTTTTCCGATAACTCCACCATCATCTGTCTCATCACGGACGATAACAACACGGAGTACAGGGGACTAACGCAGGACTTTGTGGACTGGTGTCACCGGAACCATCTTCTCATCAAAGTGGGGAAGACCAAGGAGATAGTGGTGGACTTCCGCAGATGCCACTCTACTTATTTATTTATTTATTTATTTATTTTATTGGTTTATTAGGACAGTGTACAATTACATTAAGCACAGTGGCAGAGATGTTTGTGCCAGATTGTAGCTCATAGCTAATTTCCATCTGTAGTCCTGGGAAGGGGAGACAACACAAACACAAAACAACTATACAATATAGAAATATACAATAAAATAAATATTTACAAGTTAAAAGTGCAATGTATAATGTAATGTAATGTAATGTAATGTTGTAACACTATTGGTCTGGTAATCTGGGGGCCATCAGGTCATGGCAAAATACTGCCCCCCCACCAGTGAACATCCAGGGAAGGGACATTGAGAGAGTGGACTCTTACAAGTACCTGGGTGTGCATCTGAACAATAAACTGGACTGGACTCATAACACAGATGCACTGTACAGGAAGGGCCAGAGTCGGCTCTATCTCCTGAGAAGACTGCGGTCCTTTGGAGTGAGAGGGCCAATCCTGAGGACCTTCTATGACTCTGTGGTGGCATCAGCCATCTTGTACGGTGTGGTCTGCTGGAGCAGCAGCGTCACAGAGAGGGAGAAGAAGAAACTGGACAAGATCATCAAGAAGTCCAGCTCAGTCCTGGGCTGTCCTCTGGACTCAGTGCAGCAGGTGGGGGACAAGAGGGTCCTGGCTAAACTCATGTCTATGCTGGACCATGAGTGTCACCCCCTGCAGGACGCCCTATCTGCTCTGGAGAGCAGCATCAGTGACAGACTGATTCACCCTCGCTGTGTGAAGGAAAGATTTCGCAGGTCTTTCCTTCTTGCTGCTGTCAGACTGTATAATGATCAATGCTAGTCATGTGTCATCTCCGTAGCAACCATGTGTCATCTCCATAGTAATAATAACAATGTGCAATATTATTTAAAGTCATTTTACCTGCTACTTATTTATTTAACCACCACTGTCCATCACTGCACTGTACACAATCATCTGAGTCACTTTATTGTGGTAATATTATATATTACTATACTGGAGTCACTTTAACTGCTGTTTGTTCACTGCTCAGAATCAAAGACACTTATTGTGCAACGTTCCTGTGCCTTTTAGCTTTACAGTGTTGTGTTTTTTAGTTGATTGTAAATACTTATTATTTATCTTGATTTTGATGCATGCTCTTATTTTCCTACTGTTTCTGAAACTTGCATTGTGACACTGCAATTTCCCCATTGTGGGACAAATAAAGGATTATCTTATCTTATCTTATCTTATCTTATCTTATCTTATCTTATCTTATCTTATCTTATCTTATCTTATCTTATGTCATTTAAATAAATCCGATAATAATCAGATTGCAGTGTGCATGTGAATTTAGCCAGTATGAGGACATAAACTGCAATAAATAAAACAAAATATCATAATTCAAGTTTATTTTTATGAACATTTTAGCATATCAGGCCCCCTAGTTCTGTTACTCTTGTTATGGTTGAAACTTTTTTGAAACACTGGTAGGCCGCTTTAGCCAATATTATTATTGCTTATGGTATTATAATAGAAACTGTAAATGTATGTACCTTTTCTTGTAATTGATTAAGCTTTAAATATTTGTAAGTATACCAAATTACATTTTGACCCATGATTTTTATATTTATTTTACCTGGACAGATTCTCAGCTATGAAACAATGCAAAAGTCGCCATTGATTGAAAATGAAAAATGTTAATTTAGAAATTATTTTTACTGAATCTTTAAATTAGATCAAATTTAGAGTAGAAAAAATGTGTATTGACAAACCTTTGTTTACCTTACGTATGGAAACATACATGAAAAGATGTTTCCCTTAGTTGTCTTAAACTGTTCATTGTTAAAACTTCATGTGTATTTTCCATATATAGTCATCTATAGTCCCTCTCATTTCAGAAAGTCAAACCCATATATAGATTAATGACACATGTAGTGCAGCTTTCAAGCCTTTATGTCTTGACATTTTGATGATTATGGCTTACAGATAACGAAAACCAAAAATTCTGTGTCTCAGAAAATTAGAGTAGTGTAAAAAAGCTGAATATCAGGAAATCATGGTGTCACACCTTAATCAGCTAATTAACTGAAAACACCTGCAAAGGTTTCCTGAGCCTTTAAATGGTCTCTCTGTCTGGATCAGTGGATCACACAATCATGGGAAAGGCTGCGGACTGGACTGATGTCCAGAAGACAGTCACTGACACCCTTCACAAGGAGGTTAAGCCACAAAAGGTCATTGCTAAAGAAGCTGGTGGTTCAGAGTGCTGTATCCAAGCATATTCAGAGAAACTTGAAAGGAAGAAAATATGTGGTAGGAAAAGATGCACCAGCAAAAGGGGTGGCCGCAGCCTTAAGTTGACTTTTCAGAAGTCCACAGTCAACACAGCCATCTACCAGGACATTTTAGAGCACTTCATGCTTCCTTTTGCTGACAAGCTTTATGAAGATGCTGATTTAATTTTCCACCTGGACTTGGCAACTGCCCACACAGCCAAAGGTTCCAAAAATGGCTCAGTAACCATGGTGTTACTGTGCTTGATTGGCCTGCAAACTCACCTTACCTGAACCCCATAGTGAATCTCTGGGGTATTGTCAAGAGGAAGGTAAGAGACACCAGAGCCAACAGTGCAGACAACCTGAAGGCCGCTATCAAAGCAACCTGGACTTCCATTACACCTGAGCAGTGCCACAGGGTGATCGCCTCCATGCCACAGCGCACTTATTCAGTAATTCATGCCAAAGGAGGCCCAACCAAGTATTGAGTCCATAGAAATGAACATACTTTTGACATCTCTGTTTAAAATGTAATTTTTTTTAAAAATTGATCTTATGTAATATAAAATTTTTCTCAGACACTGAATTTTGGGTTTTCATTCTATTCTAATCTATTAGCCATAATCATCAAAATTCAAGAAATAAACTCTTGAAATATTTCTCTGTATGTAATATATGAGTCTGACTTTCTGAGATAAGAGACAAAAATATTTAACTTTTTCATGATATAACTTTTTTTTTTTTTTTTTAGATGGACCAGTATATTAAGTCTCAGTCTGCCGCTTATTTGAGTCAGATTTAGACCAGACCAGTAGCCTATAAACACTGCAACTAAAGAATTACATATTTCCTGTTATGGCGCACAGAGAACAAACACTTCAATTTTTTTTTGCTCCCCCACAATCCAGTTCCATGTAATTAAGTGGGCTTGCATTGTGTGTTTTACATGTGACTATAAGTCTGAAACTCAAGATTTTTTACTAGAATTTTGGATACAGATTAGAAGACCAATTTAACTATAAAGCCCACATGAGCTGATGTGCACAGTGCATATTTCTATCTTGGGTCTAGACTAGGTGCATGAGAAAATGCTAACTTCTGGATTGTTGACCAGAACTTGAGTTATTAGCATCCGGTTGCTATTTCGTGTGGCTATTTTAGACGGCAGATGGAAGGCTAAATCAGTGATCTTGTTAAGTTAAGGTGTTAGTCAAATCACATGTTTGTTTAGTTTTAATTGCATATCAACCTACCTTACCATTTCATTGGAAATAAACGGGTCATAAATGGACATAGACGCTCGTTTGGAGGTGATTTCTTGCGCGATTAATTTGAATGGAAAGTGCACTGCTGCCGACTTCATCCATGTGATTTTGCATTCTCCTCTCCTTGAACCGCCACCTTAACGTGGTGGAGGGGTTTGAGTGCTCGAATGATCCCGGAAGCTATGTTGTTGGGGGCTTCATGCCCCTGGTAGGGTCACCCAAGGCAAAGAGGTCCTGGGGGACAGGTCAGACTAAGAGCGGTTCAGAAGCCCCCATGATGAGGAAAATGTCAAGGGCAGTTACGTGCCCGGATTGGCGTTACCGGGGCCCCACCCTGGTGGCAGGCCTGGGATGGGTGCTCAACAGCGAGCGTCCGGTGGCCGGGCCTTCCCCCACGGGGCCCGGCTGGGCACAACTCGAAGGAGCGACGTGGAGCCGGCCTCCCGTGGACCCACTACCCGCAGGAGGATCCATGAGGGGCCAGTGCAGAGAGATCTGGCGGCAGTCAAAAGCAGGGGCCTCAGCGACCGGATCTCCGGACATGAAGACTAGCTCTGAGGACATGGAATGTCGCCTCAGTAGGGGGGAAGGAGCCAAAGCTTGTGCGCGAGGTTGAGCGTTACCGACTAGATATAGTCGGCCTCACCTCCACGCACAGCTTGGGCTCTGGAACCCAACTGTAGCATATGTGATGCAGATGCTGTAATTACATGGTTATTAACAATATTGTTGGGCTAGCTCACAGAAGTTCCAAGTTTGGCTCAGGGAGGATTAGGGATGTATTTAAAACACAAAAACCAGAAATATGGTGCAAAAGGTGATTTGTATTAAAGTATTTACAATATTTACAATATTTACAGAAGTGCACTGTTTATGAACCAGTACACTGTGTTAACAAACGGATGAGTTCAATAATTCAAGTTTCCAAGTGGTTCCAGATAAACCAGACCCCTTCCCAGTGTATTAATCCCACAGTTCGTTAGGTTTATGCCAGAGGGCAATAGTCCGTTCCGAGTGTAAAGCGCAACCAGTTCCAAAGACTGAATGAGTCTTTAGTGGCAGCATTCAGTTTGTGTGTGTGTGGGGGGGAAGCAGGCTACAGCACCTCCTACCGCACAGAAGGGGCAGAGGTTTGTGTCTCCGGGCTCTTTTCCTCAGGCCCGAGGCCGATGGGTAGCTTGCCATCAGGAAACCTGGCCAGTTCCCGGTAGTTTTCACTCTCACAAAAGGCACACAGTTCACAGTGGTAGAGGCATCTACAATCTGCAGCAGCTCCAACTCTCTCCCTGGTCCCCCACACGTTCTCCCACCCATGGGCCGCCGCCATATTTAAAACTATGACAGAAGTCCCGCAAAGTCTCGCACCAAATCTCGCGAGATTACAGACATGATATGAACGGTGGAGTGAAGGGAAACATATAAGGCAGGGAGAATAGCCTAACAAAACGGCTGGGTTACACCACTCCTTAAGGGGGCTGGACTCTCCATTTCTCTGGCGTTGCCTGCGGGAAGCAGCGGCGGGCAGGTGTGGGCCTGCTCATTGCCCCACAGCTCACCCCAGAGTTGCTGCAGCAGTGTGTAGAGGAGTAATCCGTTCTGCGATATAAACCGGCTTCATTCAGTTTGCTTTTCAGAGACCTCAAGCTGATGTGAACACCGTGTAAACATGACATCATGTCCACAATTACGGCATATGAGTGTCCCTCATTAAAATATCTTATACACCGCTGCAGCATATCCGGTCTGTCGGTCTGGTCTGTGCCTTTTAAAAACTCTTAAGACCAACCACACGAAAAACAAAATCGCGTTAATTGGCTCATATGTTCCCCACAAAACGGGCAAAACATCACTCGCTTGCTGTCCTTCGTGCTTCACCATAAACACCATCAATAGTTCTCGTATTGGCCGCTTCTCGTCGTCACTTCTGGTTAAACCCCGCAGTTGGGACATTCCCTTTCCGGTTAAATTTCGCTTGTAAATTTGTTTTGGGATTTGTAAAAGTGTCTCGGAGTTTGTAAAAGTGTTTTGCGACTTGTCAAATTGTTTTCTGAAATGCAATTTTGTTTTATGATATGTAGAAATGGTTTCAAAAATGTAAATTTGTCTCAAACTTTGTAAAAGTGTTTTACAGTTTGTAAATTTGGTTTGCACCTCTCAACCACTGTACATGTATATGTTAACACCAGTTTCAATAGTTCTGTTCTGTAGTATAAACCCCAACATTGACAAAAACAAGCTAAACAAAAATGCTTTAACAAATATGACTTTGTCTTATATTATCATAAGAAGTAACTAAATCAGTCCAGATGTGATGGGTGGAGACAGTAAATGTTATTTTTACTCCAATGATATTATTGCATTGCTATAGATTCATCTTCTTCTTGACAGACAGATCAGAGAAGCATCTTCAGTGGGTTTTGTACCGTGTTCCTGTAAATTCATAATTGTTTCAAAATATTCAACAACATGACAGCATTGATATTATCAGTAACAGGCAATGATCTTACTCCCCTTGTTATCCTGGAGTTTTGTTTAGTAGTGATTAGTAGTGACAAGGACATGTATGTGTCCATGTGAGTAACAGATGGAACCTAGAATGGATTATTGTTTTAATATACCAAAAAAGGCAGTTTTATAAATTGCATTCTTCTGACTCACCATTGCTCTGAACTGGTCCAGCACTGTCCTTCAGCACAGCAGCCGATGGAAGATCACACTGAAGGGACAGCACCCACTGAATGAACAATTCATTTTTTTTTTTTTTTTTTTTTTTTTTATACTTAAAGTAAATATATAATTTTTATTACATTTTAGTCAACTGTGATTTTAGGACAAATATTTTTGTATCAGCAGCACTGTTAAATATAACTAGACTACTAAAAGTACTGTGGTGGTTGATATTGCTACAGTTCCATATTAATCTATGTTAAATACTGTACATAGTCATTCAGTGTCAGTGGAAATAACAGTGCACCTGAACACAGTTCAAGCGGTATAAGCCTAAAGTCAGGGTAAGATACAGTGGAGGAAATAAGTATTTGATCCCTTGCTGATTTTTGTAGGTTTGCCCACTGACAAAGAAATGAACAGTCTATAATTTTAATGGTAGGTTTATTTTAACATTGAGAGATAGAGTATCAAAAAGAAAATCAAGAAAATATCTTTAAAGAAAACATAAACTGATTTGCATTTCATTGAGTGAAAAAAAAGTTTGCCTCTAGCCAAAAAAGACTTAGTACTTGGTGGCAAAACCCTTGTTTGCAAGCACAGAGGTCAGACTAGGGGTGGGCGATATCTCGATATCGATATAATGCTTGATATCGATATAATGCTTATATGTAATTGTGATTTGGCCACTTCGCTTGTTTGCCTTCTCTATGCTGTGCTTGCGCACCCTCGCGCACCCTCGCGCGCCCCCGCCTCCTTGCTTTTGTGACCCCTCCCCTCACATGTTGTTTCATTCAACATGGCGGGACCCACAACCAGCCCCCAGGCTCCAGAACTCGTGTCAAAAAAGAGGACAATTGGCTCCATTATATGGAGACACTTCGGTTTTAAGGCGTCGGACGAACAGCAGACAGATGTCTACTGCCGTGGGAGTCTATGAAGGCATATTTGCGTGGACAAATGATTTCATTTTCTGCTCATTTCAATAAAGGTCGTAGGGCAAAATTTAATGGGTTATTAACTAAAATTGGTGATATAGATAATCAGATTGTTGACAATCCCTCTCCAGATTTGCATAATGGCGCTATCTTTTTGCTGTCTTAAAGAAATTTGGTTTTGGAAAGCGGTTTATTTCATGGATTCAATTGTTATATAATTCACCCCAGGCCAGTGTCCATACAAATGATGTTACTTCTCCATACTTTATTTTATCGAGAGGTACAAGACAGGGGTGCCCTTTATCACCGTTACTTTTTGCCTTGGCTATTGAACCCTTATCAATAGCCTTGCGCTCACTGACTCAGTTTAAAGGTGATGTTAGTTTGAAATTGTCACTCTATGCAGATGACTTGCTTTTATATGTGTCTGATCCCATGTTTAGTATTCCTCCAATTATGTCATTGCTGAAAAGATTTGGTTCCTTTTCAGGTTACACAGTGAATCCCCTTAAAAGTGAATGCTACCCTATAAATTCCTTGGCATTAAAACTTAAACAGACTGATATTCCTTTTAGACTCAGCCCTTCAGGATTTAAATATTTAGGAGTTAATGTGACTCGTACACTTCCCGCTTTATATACAGCAAATTTCTCTCCCTTGATTGTTCAAATTAAGTCAGACTTTCAACGATGGCGCTCCTTGCCTTTATCATTATTAGGTCGAATTAATTCAATTAAAATGAACATTTTGCCACGATTTCTTTTTTTTTTCAGTGCATTCCTGTATTTTTGCCCAAATCATTTTTCAAAACATTAGATCAGCTTATAATCTCTTTTTTGTGGGAGGGTAAGGCCCCCAGGGTGAGGAAGTCATTATTACAGAAATTTACATTAAGTGGTGGTCTTTCTTTACCTAATTTTTTGTACTATTACTGGGCAGCTCATATTCATAAATTAACTTACTGGCTTCAGTCGCAAGACCTGCTTTTGTGTAGACTTGAGCATCAGTCACGTACTTCTTCATCACTCGAAGCTCTTCTGACCTCATCTATTCCGCTTAACCCTTCTCGTTTTACAAAAAATCCTATTGTTCAGTCCACACTTAAAATATGGTTTCAATATAGGAACCATTTCAAGCTTATCTCAGCATCTACAACAATGCCTATTACAAAAAATCATTTATTTCCTCCTGGTCTTATGGATGCTACTTATGCTCGGTGGAGGGATTTGGGTATCAAAACTTTCAAGGATTTGTATGAAGATGGTCTGTTTTTAAGTTTCTCAGATTTGTCCACTGTGAATGGGCTTCCAGCTACTCACTTGTTTCGTAGCTACTCACTTGTTTCGTTACTTTCAAATACGTAACTGTGCATCCTCTCATTTTTCAACCTATAAGATAAGATAAGATAATCCTTTATTTGTCCCACAATGGGGAAATTGCAGTGTCACAACGCAAGTTTCAGAAACAGTAGGAAGATAAGAGCCCTTCTCTTCCAACTGCTCAACCATGGGAGGACTTATTATCCCTAAAGTCTTACAAAAAGTCAATTATATCTGTAATATATAAACAACTTATGGGTATGGATGTTCACTCAACGGCTAAGATCAGAAGAAATTGGGAACAGGAACTAGGAATATCTTTTTCAGATCAGCAGTGGGATAGGGCAGTATCAGTTATCCGTTCTAGTACACCCTCTGCAAGATTGCAGCTTATTAAATTTAAAGTATTATACAGAGTTCATTATTCAAAATCTCGCTTATCAGAAATTTACCCACAGGTTGCAGATCAATGTGAGCGATGTCATGCCAGCCCATGTAACTTGAGTCACATGTTCTTCTCGTGCCCAAAACTAGTGAACTACCGGAGACAATATGCTGAAATACTTTCTAATGCTCTTAAAGTTAAAGTTGACCTTAACCCTTTTTTAGCTATATTTGGTCTCCCAGTAAATACTTTGTTAACTCACAGTACTCATTTCAAAATACTTGCTTTTACATCACTTATAGCTAGACGCAATATTTGGCTTCAATGGAAATCTGCCGCAGTTCCTTTAATATCTAAGTGGTTTTGTGATGTCTTAGGATTTCTTGAATTGGAAAAGATAATAATCTTTTCCAATTCAAGAAATCCTAACTAAGGGCAAGGGCTTGCAACTAAGGGCAATGAAGAAAAATTTGAAGAGAAATGGGGTTCGTTTATGGAATACTGCAAATCACACACACACACGCACACGCACGCACACGCACACGCACACGCACGCGCACGCACACGCACACGCACACACACACACACACACACACTCATTTCCTTTCTCTTCTTTCTCTTCTTTCTCTTCCTCTCTCTCTTTACCTTTTTGATATTATTTTATTTTATTTTTCACCATCACGATTATTATTGCCTTTTAATTGTTTGCCTTTATTTAATTTTTGATAATCTCCGGATTGGTGGTTTTTGTTCTTGCCCTTTTTTTTTTTTTTTGAAAATAAGAAAAATGTCAAAGGGAACAATGATGTGATTTGTAAATATTATATGAGTAAATTGTGATTCCTTAATAAAAATATCTATAAAAAAAAAAAAAAAAGATGTCTACTGCTGTGAATGCCGAAAGTTAGTGCCAACCAAAGCTTCTGGCACCACAAACCTTTTCCACCATTTACAGACAAGGCACAAGCTCGCATACGAGGAGTGCACCAGATCCCGGCCACTAAACCCGCCAGCTCTGGCAACACGCCACATATTACAAACACTACACAAACAAAACTCCACCAATATTTAGCACGGAGTGTAGCTTATGAAAGATTATGAAAGATGAAAGATTAAAAGCGCATGCCTTCAAACCACTCATTTCCCACAAGATCACATGGGTGAAAATATCGCAGAGGCCCTCAGAGACATAACAACCTGGATGTTAAATCCAAATGGACTCGTGGCCATTACCACTCACAATGTAGCGAACATTGTCAGCGCAGTCCAAAGCAACAAGTGGAAGAGGATGCAATGTTTTGGTGACCGGCTACATTTGGCGATTGGTGAGTGCATTATACCTGGTCGTGGAGTGTGTGCACACTCCAGACTGCTGGAGATAATTCATGGCTTGAGCTATTAAACTACATTTAAAAACAATTTATTTCATTTTTGCTTTTACTGTGTTACAGGTTATGAAATACAAGACCCTCGTATAACATGGGCCATTCCTCTGTGTAAAAAAAACTGAGCGCATTCTCCTACAGCTGGAAAAAGCGGAGGGAGCTGGCCGAAGTGCAGGCACAGATGAATTTACCAGCTCATCAGCTCATTACGGAGTCGACCACGTGGTGGGGATCACGTCTACAAATGGTAGAATGTATCCTTGAGCAGAAAAGGGCTCTTGCCACAGTCCTGTCTGCTGATAAGAAAACAAGACCTCTGGTTCTTACCTGGCAAGACAGAGGTGCTAGATGCCATCCAAAGAGCACTGAAGTCCCTGCAGGACTTCACTGACGCTTTGTTAGGCGAGGACTGTGACACTCTCATATGTAAGACCTGTGCTCCATCTCTTTAACAGCAAGCTCTTTTCTCCTGAGGAAGGTGACAGTGAGCTAACAAAGTCCATCAAGAACACCATCCTGACTACATCAGCAGTGGGAAACTGGTTGCATTGAAAGAGAGGGTCATCTGCGAAGCAGAGAAATTGCTAGGTGATCACGAGAGCTCTGCAGGTGCTGACAAAGCTGTGCCTCAGTCCGCACAAGAGAGTGACATATCAGGTCCTGTGCCCCCCCCCTTGCTAAAATGAAAAAGACTCTAGCCAGCTTCTTTGCCCAAGATGCAACCCCTTACTCTTCATTCACACCTCGCAAGTTCATTGAGAATGAGTTGTCAAGCTACTTACAGTCTGTATGTAAGGAAAGTGAGACAGATCCACTACAATGGTGGCAGGAACATGAGCTTGCCTATCTAGCACTGAGCACACTAGCAAAAAAAGTACCTCTGTGTGCCTGCCACTAGTAGTCCTTCTGAAAGGGTCTTCAGCTGCAGTGGAAATATAGTTACTTGTCAAAGGGCTGCACTTAAGCCTGACACAGTAGACAGATTGGTATTCCTAACTCAAAATATTAAAGTGTAAAAGAGTTACACAAAATTGTTTTGTGGCTCTTTGTTAATGGCTACAACAGAGTTAAAGCAAAGATGAGCTTGAGTTCAGTTTAGATGTTTTACTTTTGAATGAAAATAATTATTGAATTATTTAATTGTAACATAAAATAATTTATGTTACAATTAAGTTATTATTATCAGGGATTTTTTTGTAATCTTAAATGTTGCAGAAGCACTTTTTTCTGAACTGCCTACCTTGAGTTGAGTTGTTTATGAGTTGTTTATTTTTGAATGAAAAGAAAATGTAGTATTTCTTCCTTTATTTAACAGTTTTAAAGTTATTTTTGTAAACAGGGAAGAGCAGAAGCACTTTGTTCTTACATTAACTGCCTACCTCTTTGCACTTGAATAAAAAAAGACCTTGTGGAATTTGGCATATTTGTTTTTGCAGTAGTTGTTGGGGGGTTATTTTTCCTGTACAGATATCGAGATATATATCGTATATCGAGATACAGAAAAATATAATCGAGATATATTTTTTGCTCGATATCGCCCAGCCCTAGGTCACACGTTTCTTGTAGTTGATGACCAGGTTTGCACACATATCAGAAGGAAATTTGGTCCACTCTTCTTTACAGATCATCTCTAAATCATTGAGGGTTTGTGGTTGTCGCTTGGCAACTTGTAGCTTCAGCTCCCTCCATAGGTTTTCTATAGGGTTAAGGTCTGGCTGGGCCACTCCATGACCTTAATGTGCTTCTTCCTGAGCCACTCATTCGTTGCCTTGGCTGTATGTTTTGGGTCAGTGTCGTGTTGGAAGCCCATCCATGACCCATTTTCAGTTTCCTTGCAGAGAGAAGGAGGTTGTCACTCAGGATTTTAACAGTACATGGCTCCGTCCATCCTCTCGTTGACACGGTGAAGTTGTCCTGTGCCCTTGGCAGAAAAACACCCCCAAAGCCTAATGTTTCCACCTCCATGCTTGACGGTGAGGATGGTGTTCTTGGGGTCATAGGCAGCATTTCTCTTCCGCCAAACACGGCGAGTTAATGACAAAGCTCGATTTTGGTCTCATCTGACCACAGCACCTTCTTCCAATCACTCTCTAAATCATTCATGTGTTCATTGGCAAACTTCAGGTGGGCCTACACATGTGCCTTCTTAAGCAGGGGGATCTTGTGAGCACTGCAGGATTTAATCCATTGCGGTGTAAAGTTTTACCAATGGTTTTCTTAGTGACTGTGGTCCCAGCTGCCTTGAGATCATTGACTAGCTCCTCCCGTGTAGTTCTGGGCTGATTTCTCACTGTTCTCATGATCACTGAAACCCCACGAGGTGAGATCTTGTGTAAAGCCCTAGACTGAGGTCGACTGATGGTCATTTTGTATTTCTTAAATTTTCGAACAATTGCACCAGCAGTTGTCTCCTTAACACTCAGCTTCTTGCTTATCTTCTTGTAGCCAATTCCAGCCTTGTGCAGATCCCTGACATCCTTTGACAGTTGTTTGGTCTTTCCCATGTTGGACAGTTTTGAGTCTGATTAATTGATCAAATACTTATTTCCTCCACTGTACTTAGAACTAACTTGGTGCAAACAGAGGGTCATTAACTCTTAAACCAAAAATATATGCTCTTAAAATGTAGTTTATAGATTAAAAAAAAACAAAAAACAAAACACCTATTAATATTTCATAAGATCATGAAGACAGATTAAAATAGTTTAGGACATTGCATACATTTAGTATGAAAATCAACCCACCCCCTTGACGAACAAGTGCCATTTGTGAACGTCAGGCTTACCTTGTGATTCCGCTGATATTTTGAGGTGACACTTTCATATTAGAGGACGGTGCTGTTCCTTTCTCTGTAACGATGCTGTTATTGCTTCTGTGAAGACTAATGACACAGACAAAGCTGAAAAAACGATTGAGAGAGAAGCCCCCTCCCGCATTTAAACCTTGGCACAATGCTAACCGGAAACAAGTCGCTCAAGAGCAGTTTTACAACTGGATGTAGCATTTGCTAACATGCACCTAGTCCGTTTAATAGATCCATGCCATGGGTGGTGTTCATGTGTTCATGTGGTGTTTGCGGAGGACCAAAGCAGCATCCAGTTTTTATGGAGGGACCTGATCACAGTTCGCCGGGTGTGTGACTCATTATGGGGGGATTCAAGCTCTTGCTGTTTTGCTGCATGACAACTTTGTTAAAATTAGGTCGTGAGTCATTTCTAGTGAGTGTTTGCAGTTTGTTGTTTGGCGGTGAGTTTGGGAGGCATTTGTGGGGCACTAGCTGGCGGTCTATTGGAGTCCGGTGTGGCGGTGTTTCTGCGTTTGCTTGTCTAACTCCAGTGGCCGCCTTCTGGATATGCCTTTCATGTCTGGGGGTGTTTGGGATAGAGTAAGAGGTAACAGAAAATTGGGTAGGTGTGATACTTCCCTGGAGAAGGAAGGTAGCAGAGACGTTAAGATGGTGAAATCTGTGCTTGATTATAAGGTTGTGTACAAATTAAAAGATCAAACAGGGGAGGGCTTTAGGGGTATGAACCCTGTGAGAATAGCCGAGTGAGTGACAACGTAAAAGCTCAGGTGGTACCTAATGATGCTCTTTTGTTTTTTTGCAATGGGGGTGAGCAGCTAGCTAAAGCTCAAAAAATAAATAAAATATGTGGGAAAAAAGTGGAAGTCACAGTTGCAGAGCAAGGGCAGGTGATGAAGGGGGTGATTTATGGGGTATGTGCTGACATGTCAGAGAGGGAGATAAAGGAAAATGTGGTCGGTGAGGAAATGGTTGAGGTGAAGCATGTTAAAGCCTGTGAGGGTAGAAATATTAATGCTCCAGTCTTGCTCACATTTAAAGGAAATAATCTCCCCTTGTGAGTGTTTATTGGGTGTTTATCATACCAGGTTATGGTCTATGTTAGGCCCCTATTAAGGTGTTTCAAGTGAAATTTGGCCACATGGCTGTAGCGTGCAGAGGCTCTAGAAGATGTGCCAAATGTGGGGGAGATCATGATATCTCTGAGTATGGTGTTTCAGCCTCAAAGTGCTGTAACTGTGGTGAAGCTCATATGGCATCTTCTAGGGAGTGTAGACTTTTTGTGAAAGCAAAGAAGGTACAGTCAATAAAAGAGCAGTACAAAGTTACATATGCTGAAGCCCTGAAGAGAGTGGAGGGAGTCACCTTCCCTACTGCTGCAGGGGTCACAGCAGGGAGCTCCCCTGTGCAGCCTCAGCTGTCTCCTGCTGTAGTTGGAGATTAAAACACTCTGGTGATTCAGAGGGAATCATTATAGGCTTTTATTGTTGATGTTATTTTTAGGACTCACAAAAAGAAGTCCAGATCAGATATTATTCAGTTTGTAGCTGAAGCCGCCAATAGATTCTTGGGACCCAAGAAGACCTCTCCACAGAGCCTGTTCCAGTTTGAGGACAGTTTGAGGACAAGTGAGTCAGTCTGATTCTACAGGCAGTCAAATAGATGCTGATGATTTTGATGAAAATGAGTCCCAAATGGATAGTGTTGAATGTACTTATCCTTTTCCTCATGGTTTACATCTTGCAATGGAATGCAAGAATTTTAATTGCAAATGGGCAGGAGTTGAAAAAAGTAATTAGGGAGTCTGATCCAAAACCAAACCTCATTTGTGTTCAAGAAACCTGGCTTAAGCCTAACCCTGATTTTATTCTTGGTATTGGTATGTATTATTTGTTGGTTTTGTGTGTCTCCGGAAAGACAGACCAGATAGAAGTGGTGGAGGATGTGCAACTTTTATAAGAATAGGTATTCAGTACAAGCCCATTAAGTGGGATGGTTCGGTTGAGTGTGTGATTACTCAGGTTTGGTGTCATGAGGGTAAGTTTAACTTAGTTAATTGCTATAATCCATGTAAGCCATTAGTTTTAGCTGAATTTGAAGACATTTTTTAGTAAAGTAGGAATGCCAATGATTTAGGTGGGGGATTTTAATGCTCACAATCCATTGTGGGGGAGTTTAGAAAAGGATTTGAATGGCAGTGTAATTGAAGAATTTTTAGATATTGCAAACCTAGTAGTTTTAAATACCAGTGAGCCAACTCAGGTAGATCCAATATCATGAAAGAAGTTTTGCCTCGGCTTAACATTTGCATCCCCATGTTTGGCAGGGGTAGATGAGTGGAGGGTAGACCCAGACCCATTGGGTAATGACCACTTCCCAGTGCTCAGTCATTTTGGGGAGATCACTGGTTGAAGATAACGGAGAAAGGAGTGCCAGGTTTAACTTTTCCTTAGCTGACTGGAGTAAGTTCAGTGAGAATGCGTCTGTAGGGTTAGAAGACAGTAATGGTTCAATAGATGAGTATTGTGAGTCTCTAACGGTACTGATTGTGAGGACTGCTTCTGACTCCGTCCCTCTTTGGAAAACTCCTGGGGAACGTTGTATTATCCCCTGGTGGAAGAAAAGAAGCTCTGCTTACAGATACGCACGCAAGTTTCCTACTCTGGATAATGTAATTGAGTATAATAAATGCAGAGCAGCAGCAAGGAAAGTTATTAAGGCTGAAAGGAAAAAAAGTTGGAGGAACTTTTGTGGCACCTTAGGACCAGATACTCCGTCAGTTCAACTCTGGAGAAAGATATGCCGAATGGCTGGAAAAAGGGTCAGTTCTACAATTCCTGTGTTGTCTGATGGTCAAGAAAAGGTTGTTAATAGTAAAGGAAAAGCTGATGTGTGTAAATGTTTTTAAGGATATCCATAATTCAAAGCACCTGAGTGAGAAAATTTTAAAGTTAAGACATGATATCCTAAGTAAGAATAGCTCAAAGCTAGATGGAGGGGTGGATTCTAATTGTTCATATAACTTATTTTCTTTAAAAGAGTTGGAAAAGGCAATACAGGCTAGAGCGAACACGACTCCAGGGCAAGATGGAATAAGTTACAAGCTGTTGCAGCACCTGGGTGAGGATGTTTTATATGAAATGTTGGCCTTGTTTAATTGGGAGTCTGGTAGCCAACCAAAATCATGGAAGCATGCAATTGTGGTCCCAGTTTTGAAGCCAGGAAAGGACCCGTCCTCTCCATCATCTTATCGGCCCATAGCCTTAACATCAGTGCTCTGTAAGGTAATGGAGAGGATGGTTGCAAACAGGTTGGAGTTTTTTCTTGAATCCAGTGTTTGTTTGTTTTTTTGCGAATTATCAAAACAGATTTCAAAAAGGAAGAAGCACTATGGATTTAGCAGCAGTACTGGACAGAGATGTGAGAAAATTGAAGCAGTTTTAGCAATCTTTTTAGATATTGAAGGGGCTTATGACAGTTTGTGGAGGGAGGGACTACTTCTTAAGTTTTATGATGCAGGTGGTAATGGTAGGATGTTCAGTTGGATAAGAAGTTTTTTATGTGGTAGGACAATCCAAGTAAGGGTAGATAACACTCTATCAGAAATGGAGGAGATAGAAAATGGTACTCCCCAAGTTATTAGCCTCATTTTATTTAACATAATGGTTAATGATATATTTCACTGTGTTGATAATAGATTTGGTAAGTCATTGTTTGCTGATGATGGCGCCATCTGGAAAAGTGGGAGGAATGTTAATTATGTTTTCGCAGAAACTCAGAAGGCTCTTAAGTTATTCAGTGGGGAAATAAATGGCGATTTAAGTTGTCAATTGAGAAAAGCAAGTTTATGATATTTGGTTTGAAAAGGAAAATTCCTTCTGACAGTCTCAGCATGTATAATTTACCTATTGAGAGGGTTAAAGTGTTTAAATTTTTAGGCTTATGGTTTGATGAGAGGTTAACCTGGAAAACCCACGTAGATAAAATTGTTAGCAAAAGTGAGAAGGGGATAAACATTATGAGGACTCTGTCAGGGAGTGACTGGGGTGAGGAGAGGTTCACTCTCCAAATGATCTACAGAGCCATGGTCAGACCTGTTCTTGACTACGGGTGTGTAGTATTTGGAGCTGCTTCTCAATCTGTGTTAAAAAGACTGGATGGGGTACAGTCAAAAGCGCTTCGGGTCTGCTGTGGCGCCTTCAGTTCAACCTCCATCCCAGCTTTACTGGCTGAAATGGGCGAACGTCCTCTGAGGCTTAGACAGGACAAGTTAGGGGTCCATTATTGAGCTAGGGTGGCAGGATCACACAGTAGTTTAGCATCCAAGTGTCTCTTCGATCATTGTTGGGAGTTTGAAAAGAGGCCAAAGAAAGCTTTTTTTGTTTTCTGTGCGTTTTTTTTTTTTTTTTGCCCACTGTGCGAATGTGGCGGAAGCTATGGGGAAAACTGAGGTAGTGGGTCTGGTGTGGCCTCCTCTACCTTTGTGGAACCTCCCTGAGCCAGAAGTCAGCACTGAGTTACTTGGTCTTGACAAAAGAACAGCTTGTGTCCGCTTTAAGGAAATTTTGGGCAATCAGAGGGAAGCTGTTGATATTTTTACTGTCGGGTCTAAGAAAGGGCATAAGGTGGGTTTTGGAATGTATGTCTCTGAGCCGTTGGTTAAGCAAAGGGTGCGTGTGTCAGATGATCTTTCTGTGTTCTCAGCTGAGCTTCTTGCTATTTTGTGGGCTTTACAGTGGATTTGAGAACTCCCCCCTGCAAATGATATAGTGTGTTCTGATTTTGCTGTGTTGTCTGCCCTTATTCACAGGTCATCTGAGACTCAGCCTGATTTAATGTTTGAGATTCTTTGCTGTATAAATTGAACTGATAATTTGGGATCAAGTTCTATGTTTGTCTGGATCCCGGAACATGCCGGTATTTTGGGGAATGAGGAAGCTGATGTCATGGCTTAAAAGGCACTTCAGAAAGAAAGTATAGATCTGGTTGTATCACTGGCAAAGCAGGAATGCCACAGTGTCTGTATGCAACATCTGATTAATAAATGGCAAAAAGAATGGGAGGGGGAACGGCGGGGCAGGCACTATTTTTTCTGTCAGCTGTCAGTCTAAATCAGTAGGAATTGTGGGTCCAACTGCAGAAGAGGTGAAGTGGTCTTAACAAGATTGAGACTTGGGCACTGTAGATTGGCTGCTTGTTTATTTACAATTGGGACGCACCCTAGTGGCCTCTGCAACTGTGACAGCCCAGAAAGCCACACATTGATGTCATGCAGCACTTACAGCTGAGAGAGGAGGCAGATCTACAAGGAGCTAGCTGATCTGGGAATTGAAACCTTATCGCTTAAATCTATTCTTTTGTCTGACAATAGTCAAGTGGATTTAGCTTTGCTAAACGTTCCCCGCCGCTCCGGCCTCTATCTGAGAATTTAAAGAAAAAGGTTTTTGCGGAAGTTGGTCCGTCAACAAATGACACCGCCTTCCCCTTCTCTGCATGTGTAGAGTTCCATCAGGCGTCTGCGATGTAAAATCGAGGAAATCATACTGGGAAAGGTATTCGGAACTAACATTGGCTTTTATGGGACCCATTCATAGCGATACCACTTACGAATCATGAACTTAATGTGATTAAATCGCCAAAACTCGTCGAGACGCATATAGTTAATCATGGCTCCGGAGGACACTGGTGAGTCCGCTCGTCTCTATTCCACTAGTACAAGATCATGAAATAAACTTTGTCTCTGCAAATGAGGCAGGAGGCAGAAGTGAGACTCTCACTCGGACTGTCGCTCAAGCCTCTAGACTCTTACTATATTTTACATTAGTTAATTATGCATTATACATTTAAGGACGCGTCAAAAGGACGCGACCTTAAATGTATAATGCATAATTATACATTTATGCATTAAATGTATAATTATGAGTGCTCTTCATAAGCCAAGATCAGACCCACGGGCACTGAATTAAATCTCGGGGATCTGGTTTTAGTTTAATTTTCTGAAAGCATTCGTACTTATAATACTGTGAAATGTAAAAAAAAAAAAAAAAAATCCCTAACAGATATTTTGTTGTATTTAAACACGTCACTTTTGAACGTATAATGTTTGAAAGGCCTCTGTGTATTACAAACAGTCTCTGTTTCGTTTCCAGGAGCCCTGTGTCCTATTTGCTAACATGGAAACAGATAAGGAGCTGCTGTTGAAAGAGTACATCAAAATGATGACTGATATGATTGTGCTGTGTGCTACCCTGGCACTGTCTCTGTTCTTCTGGGTCCTCTCCCTCACTATCAGCACTTACTATGGTAAGCTCAGATCAGCTGTTTCAGTACCACAACTGGATGGTTGGTATGACCCATAGTAACCTTCGTAAAATACTCAATTGTTTTTTTTCCAGAGTAAATCCAAGTCATGTGTTCTTTTTGATTTCTGTCTTACATTCTCAGACTTTTTGGAGCAGTTGTAGATTTCATTTCTAAAGTAAAAGTTAAATTACAAACTACAGCCCTCAGCCTTTTAGACATTTAAAATTTCTACAGAATCACATGTACCACACATGTAACTCTTAAATACTGCATCTTACTGTATTTGCTCCTCTGTCATAGGCACTCTACAGCCTGTCTCTCCATGGAGATGGTTGTTCTCTATTTTAGTTCCACTTGTGTTGACCATTAGAGCAGTGAAGAGGCGTAGTCTTGACGGGTCGGGAGCCCTGGGAGGTATGTATGTGTCAAAATGTGTAATTGCAATTG
This sequence comes from Taenioides sp. WSHXM2023, assembly GCA_029959045.1. Classification (NCBI taxonomy): domain Eukaryota; kingdom Metazoa; phylum Chordata; class Actinopteri; order Gobiiformes; family Gobiidae; genus Taenioides; species Taenioides sp. WSHXM2023. The sequence continues at coordinate 21,224,368 of CM057085.1, forward strand.
TGCAATTGCAGGTTTTAGATTTTACTCCTTCAACATTTTTAATAGATTATAAAGACCATGTAGACCACAATGTTTACACCATAGCAAAAACCTAAATCTAATTACAATGTTCCTCTTTATTACAAAACACAGGGCTTTAGTGTGAAGAGCATGTGAAAGAATTTGAATTCATCATAAATAATTCATACAAATGGTTTGTCTTAGTGTTACCAAATGCACAAACTGCATTGATGACATTTATGAAAAGATTAAATCCATCATATTTTTGTCTGGTAAAATATACCTTGTTGTTTTAGCTCTCTTTGTGGGCTTTGTCCTGACAATGGCCAACTACAGCTTCTTCTCCTCTCTACTGGCTTTTTTCATTACATCATCCAAACTGACTCGCTGGGGAGGAGCAGAGAAGAAGAAATTTGATGCGGAATATAAAGAAGGTGTGGAGAGTATTTTGAAATTACCCCACTTTTGACCAAAAACAGAATACAAATTGATTCGTTATTAACTACAGGTGGTCAGAGAAACTGGGTTCAGGTTTTCTGTAATGGCGGTGTACCCACAGAGCTGGCTCTCCTTTATATGATAGAGGTAAACCTAAATGTCTGCTGTTAAATCACCTGAAAATCTTGTGTATTTGTGTGTTTTTTACATACCTGCTGTTGTGGTTTAGGTTGGTCCAGGTGAGATCCCTATAGACTTTGGAAAGCAATACTCTGCCTCCTGGATGTGTCTGTCTTTACTGGGGGCTTTGGCCTGCAGCACTGGGGACACTTGGGCATCTGAGGTTGGTCCAGTTCTGAGTAAATCCAGGCCACGACTCATCACAACCTGGGAGGAGGTCCCAACAGGTATGTTCCCAATTAAGCAACAAACAGTCTCTCCTATTTGGTAAAGTAGTCAATATTAAATGTGTTGGTAATCACCATTCAGTATAACAAATTGTAATTTTTATGCCAACTGAAGCAAACAAGGCAACTTTTTTTTTTCCAAGAATGAACAACTAACAGTTGAATCCTTTCAGTTTCTGTGAAAGAGTGCTTTTATTGAGGAGTAGTCCCGAGACTAATATGTACCAGAAAGTAAATTTAGGGGAATTCTTCTTCAAAACCTTCATAGACAGTGCCATGTCTGAGGACTGTATAATAAACCCTCAAGCACTACCGGACTAGGGCAGCTGTATTTTTTATTTTTTTTTGGATGCCATTATAACTACCAGCAATCAATATGTTGCATTCAATAATTTTCCAACCTAACAAAAATGTGCTTATTATATCCTTTACTTTTAAAGTTTAAACAATAGTTTTTGTATTTCAAAGGCACTAATGGAGGAGTTACCCCTATTGGACTGGTTGCCAGTTTCTCCGGTGGACTGGTAGTAGGCGCTGCATACTTTGTCACGCAGCTTCTGTTTGTTGGTGATCTTCACCTGGCCGACCCTCAGTGGCCTGTCATTCTTTACGGAGGTGTAGCAGGACTGCTGGGTTCCATGCTTGACTCTTTTCTTGGAGCTAACATGCAGTATTCTGGTAGGAGCCGCGTCAATGTTATGCTGACTCGCTCTACTAAGCATTTAATAATGGTATTTTTACTGCTATTTTACCACAGGTTTTGACTCAAGCATTGGAAAAGTTGTAAGTTATGAGTCCACCACAACACAGTGGATTTGTGGGAAACCGATTCTTGACAACAATGCAGTGAACTTGTTTTCCTCAGTTCTTATTGCACTCATCTTGCCTGGATTAGCCTGGGGTGCTTGGCCACGATAGAAAAATAAAGGCACATTCTGAATGGTCCACTACCCTTTAAAAACATTTAAAACTGGATGGTTCTGTATACTTTGTTCATGTTTAAGTAATCTTTGCTGTTAAATTTTTGTGAGCTGACCCATTTGAATCCCTCCACATTCAACCTGTGCAAAATTTATCATATGCATCTTATTTAAAGGTTTTATAAAGTGGACTTTTTCTACTTTATGAGAAGTACCTTTAAATAATCAGATAATGCCTGAGATTATATGTAATGCAGTTTTAAAGCTAAGATTGGATTTAGGAAGGCAAAGAAAAGTGTATTGTATACCTCCATATTGGAAACATAATGAAAGTTTGTTCTTTTTTCAATTATGATTTCAAAAAAGTGTTTATTAAATTGTTCTACAAACATTTTCCACCTTGCAGTATTTGTCAATTGTCTTGGAATTAGATATCTGGGTTAACTATCTGACAATAGCCACACTGACAATTTAATCTTCATACTTAAACTGTTTTTTATTTTATTTCTGTGTCAGAGAAAAGGCACTAAACCAAATCAGGAAATTTGACATTGAATAAAAGGGAGTCGGATGGGGAATGCTGATTATTTACACAAAGCAGTCATACAAACTTGGTGCACATGACAGCATCTATATATTCCAGACCAGTATTTGTGGAAACCATTCACACATTAGCCTCGTTTCCATAGGACCGGTACCGGTACAGGAAGAAATGGCACGGATCCTGAGTGTTTCCACTGCGTGAAGTGATCAGTACCGCCCCATTTAGGGGTCCAAAGCAGTCTGGAACAGTTGGGACCTAGGACAGGTGGCCTGTTGAGTTGAGCTACCTAGTGCTACCGCACATGTGCACGCCCCCAAGCGCTGTTACAGTTTAAAATCCCCATCGATTTGAGCTACTCGAGGCACAGATGGGATAAATTTCCCTCCCTGGATCGTGTGTATATATTTCTAAATAAATGTTTGGTAGAATGTTTCTTCTGTTGTCCCTTTTTCTGTCCTCCTCCATCATGACTAAGAGACAAGCGGGGCGGACTGTCAATCTGTACGTTCTGGAAAAGCTACCTTTAGTGGGAGCCTTATTTGATAAAAGAAATGAGGTACCACTACCCAAATTCATATAAATTAGTTGATAATGGTGATTCTATAGTGGGAGCATTATTCAGTGGCTAAATTGGCCTGTTGATATGTGCTACTTTTACTCAGAGCCCTATTTGATGGCATAATATGACTGTCGAAATGAACTACCTATGCATATTCATATAAATGAGTTGAAATTTTACATAACTGATGTATAAAGTATGATCAATGTGTGCAAACAGCATAAAACCCACTGTCTCTAATCCAAAGAAATATGTTGTTGTTTATTGGATCTATACAACTGTAAACGGAAAAATGTATGGTAGCTTATTTCTAAGAGGTAGCGTAAATTGATAGACATCACTGTCAGTTTAGGCTCCTGGTAGCTCAGTTCGACGGGGCAGCCCATTTCGACACAACACCTGTCTCGCGGGGTATAGGGCTAGTCACGCCCCAGCGCAGTCATTGGATGACCAGCAGCGCGCCAATGGTGGCGCACGCGTGGCAACACGTAAATAGTGCGAACCACGTAACTGTAATTTAACTAATTTAATTTTAATTTAATTTACCAAAGTTAGTAGTAAAAAAGTAAAGTTGTTTATCAAAACAAGAGCATATGCTCCGCCGGCGAAGTCTTTGCGTATACGGAGAAAACAAAAGTGAAACTTAAGCGCGTGAGTCCACGTGAGGATCAGCAGGACGCTCAGGTTCATTCGCGTGCGAATTTACTTTGAGTTGTATTTGAACGTCGATCAGTGTTGACGCCCCCTTAGTTTAGCACTGGTCTTTTGCCAGAGGCCCAGCGGCTCATGGAGCAGGTCTACATCACGCCATTGGGTGTGTATTGCTAGACCTGCCCAAAGGGGCCTGGGCCCATTGTAATGGAAACGCTCCACGGGTGGAGGTGGCCCCCTCATAATTGTTCCGCGCCAAGGTGGACCCAAGCGAACCGTGCCAGTGGAAATGAGGCTAGTTATAAACATCATACTTCAGTTTATCGTAGCATTCAATGCATGCCTTTATCTCAGCATAAATTACAAATAAATAAAGGGTTAATACTCCATTCTCACCTGCCATCAATTGTTTGAATAATACATTTCTATTCAGTTCCCTAAAAATTAATGTTGGGTGCAAAATGTAAAATAATATACATTAAATAAAGCAAAATGTGTGTTTAAAGCTAATCATTTTAAATGTTGATTGTGGAGTCCATAAGAGGACTTAAATTTACTCAAAATTAGGGGGGGGAAAGTTCTATCAACTACATTTAATTTTAGATTCCCGATCCCAAAGACTGCACCGCTTTGACACTTTTAAGTGTTCAAACGTTCTGAGCATTTAACTTTTAGTCTAGATACAAGTCAAAACTGTTATTACTTGAGAAATGCGGCGCAGTACTTCAGATACATGATTTTTAATGTACAGAAGATTGGCTATAAAGTACACAGAAAGTAGAGTCTCATCCTAATCTGCAGCTTCACCCCGATCCGCGCGCTGTGTGGATGTAAACAGACACACGTGAGGAATACTCTGCCTTTTTTCTTTTAAACACTTCAAACTGGATTAACAGCGCTGTTTTGTGGACTGGGTGTTGTTTGCGGAGGACAAATTCTATGGACAATATAAATGAAAATGCTGCAGTTTAACATTACAACTTTAGGAGGTGAGTGGGCTATTAAAGTCACCTCATTATTTTTGCTGTTTCCTGAGTTTGTATCTTGGCCTCTGTGTCCGTCTGTCCCTGACGCTCTGTTTTACTGTGTTACCGGAGCGTTGCTGGTTACGATCTGACAGAGCAGCTCAGAGTCACACTGACACACGAGGAGCGCAGCGGCTTTAAACCCGCAGCCGAAGACACAAACTCAGGTCACGCCTCCCCGAACTCTGGAAGAGGCAAATCGTAGCCTAAATCGGGCAAATTCTCCTGTAGTGTATGGCGGCCATTAACCACCAATAAAATGTATTAACTTTTCTGCAGTAACATTATCTTAGGTAGGAATTTAAAGTACTTTTGATACTGCTTTTTTTTTTTTAAATATAATTATTTACTTGGTAGCTCCTTTTAATATTTTTATTCACTTGGGTTCTCTCACTCACTTTAAATAAAAAGCTACAAGACAGTGGGGCTTTCGTGAGATCAACAGGAAGTTTTTTTTTTTTTCTTTTTTTTTTTGTTGCAAAGAGGAAGGACATCAGGTAAGAGTCTGTGGTGATTGTAGAGCTTTCGCTTTGTAGTGCTTTGCCGGTTCACAGTTCATCTTTGAAGTATCCAAGCTTGGCTTGAGACATTTCTCTGCGAAGCTGCATCACCTCCCAAAACATCTGCTCAGCTGCAAAACAAATATATACTGTAATTGGGTGTATTACATTTTATTAACCAAATTTAATTGTTATTAAAAATATGAATATTGAAAAATAATCATAGCAATAACTGACATATAGTGTTAATCCTAAAAACAATATGTTAAAATGTTTACAACAATAAATTTATCATAAAAAAAAAAAAAAAATCTTTAAAATGTTATGGCTTACCATCCTGCTGCTTGACCAGCCCTTGGTGAATATATCGCACATAAGTGAAGAAGTTGCACACCACTGTGATCTACAGAAAAAGACAAACAAATGCTTTAAAAAAATAAACAACAGATTTCAGAGGTTTACTGTATTTGGTAAAAAAAAAAAAAAAGATAGTGCTATATAGTTGGGATACTCACTCTGTATCTACAGTAGGGAGATACATAGTAGTAGTTTGATGAATCTCCAAATTTGATTCTGTGCTTACAGGTTTTGGTCTGACCACTCAAGGCGCATTTTCTATAAAGACAAACAAAACATTGCACAGGGTATGTTTTAGCTCCTGACTAAGTTTAAAGCTACAGGCAGGGGGATAAAATTGAGAAAGCAAAGTCAGGACAGATTAAGGTTTTCTTTGGAATGTCCCATGGTTGCACCTAGTCATAAGAACAGATGGACTCAGGAGATTGGGTTCATAGGAACAGCTGAGGAACGTCTTAAAATGGGGTTGATGACAGACTTACGTGATGTGCTCAGCCAGTCGCCCACTAGAGAGGAAGAGTGGAGGAAGATGGATAGATGTTGAAGGTGTGAAAGCCTGCATGTATGCGTGTGTGCATGAGTCTTACTTTGGTCCACCACATTCCACTGCTGAAGCCTTGACCACAGGTAAGGGCTGGAAACCCACGGGCTCCACACTCAGAGTGTTCTGCTCCACGGCTTCCAGGATGGCTGCACCCAACTGTAAGAGACAAATGGTAGAATATTTACCAGGTTTAACATTTTGACATAATGAGCTGTCGGTCCATGTTATACAAATCTCAAGAGAATATTCATCACTGTCCACTTTCCAAATTGTCGACTTTCAAAGTCATTATTTTGCATTAGGCTATATGTTTCATAATTTATAAATGAACATGTATCTACACGCACTGTCTGTGCGTTGTGTTTGGATTGTGATAATCAAACACAGTGCAAGCCTAGGACAGGTGACTGATGAAATACAAGACAAATTATTTATATGAATTCAATATATAGTTCAGCCAATAGTGACCAAAATGTCTCTGGCATTGGTTATTATACAGGTACTACAGCCTGTGGGCTACAATACTATATATATAGCCTATATATAATACATATATATATAATATATATGTATTATATATATGTATTATGTATAATTTTGGCCTAGGCACTCCCCCCCACCACCAGCTGCGACTGATAAGTTCTTGATGTCAAAAAGTGTCAGCTGCATGCTGTATGCATATATTTATGAGCTGGTGAATGTAAGTGTTTTATTGTCCTATACTCAGCAAGTGTTAGCATGCAAGTTGTTAGCTTTATCATGACAGGCAAAACTCCACTCTGATCTCTAAATCTCTCTGATCTCTGATTTATAAATCCATCACGGTGAATAATTAAGATGCTTGGAATGAATAAGCTAAGTGCAGAATATATTTGGACCACAGCAAAAATTAACTAGGTCTGTTTTTCAAGAAAGTAAAAATCAGGTACAAGGAGGAATACAGTGGAACTTCCTGATTACAGGACAATTATTCTGTATTAGTTTGTCATTTAACCAGGCTACTATTTTTTTGGTAATTAATTGGAACAAGGGATATGGCATACCTCACTTTTGTTGAAAGAGAGACATGGGTAGATATCCTCACGATAAATTCTCTCCAAAAAATTGCAGTTTCGGTCCAGTGTTGGCTCTTCCTTCCATAGTTTGAATTCACTGAACAACTGACTGTCCACCTGCACATTTGACACAGAAAAACAAAAAAGTATGTAAGAAAAACAGACATCTTGCCAATCTTACCATCTTCTAATACAGCTAACCAACCTCTCTACACTCTCGGACTATTGGTTGTGTTACTGATGGGTCTGGTTGCGTGCCTAGAATGGCAGAGGAAGTGCTCTTGTTCCTGCTGTGCCCCTTCCTGAAAGGCGTCTTCCCCCCGCTGGAGGGGAGTTCACCCACCGGGGAGGTTGGAGAGGAGAGGACCAGGGTCTTCAGTGCTTGCACCTCAGCCTGGAGTACATCAATCTACCCAGCCAAAGAAACAGAAATTAGTACAAGAGGTACACATTATTGCAGCCACTGGATATCAGAATTTATTTTAAAACAAATATATACAATGTTACCTTGCCCAAAGCTTCTTTCAATTGTTTCTCGGCATTAGCCTGTTTAATGTTTGCTTCTCTGACCATCTTGTGGGCCTCCTAGAAAACATACAGCAAGTAAGGGATAGTTTCCAACTATGTAATATGAGGATATTTTCTACCTCTGCATTAGCTTATGTTTATGTTTAGACATACCCAGAGGAAAAACAGCAACTATATACAAAAAATACAGCAAAAGCACCCACACAATCCCATATCCACTTTTACAAAAGAGGACTATAACGTTACAATCCATATTCTGCATACAGGTAGTCACTGACAGTGTGTTTATGAGCAAAAGAAAAATAAAGTTTGATTTTAAAGCAGCTTATTGGGAGCAGCAGTGAGACAGGCACAGGTGAGTGGCAGACCGACCTGGAAGAGGCTGGCGGTGAGCTCCTCCAGCTCCTGGCCAAGCTGGTCTCTGACTTTAGACAACCTCTCACACTCCTCATCCTTCAACAGCAGCTCCTTTCACGCACACGCACACACGCGCACGCACGCACACGCACGCACGCACACGCACGCACGCACACGCACGCACACGCACGCACGCACACACACACACACACACACACACACACACACACAAACACAAACAAAAACAACAACAAAAAACATCCAGCAAATGAATACATCATGCATGGCAACAAATTAAACTGATAAATAAACAAAAAAGAGATGTCTGGGCACAAACAATTAACAAATTAAAAGCAAAAACATTTGAAGTACCACAATCAGCCTGAGTAATTCAAATTCAGATATCTCATTTTGTGACATTTTGATGACACACATTCACTAACAAAGTAACTGTCAGAATAAGCCATGACCAAAGACCATGTACAAGCGTGTCCTACCCTTTGGGCCTTTGCTAGTTCCTCCTTTAACCTCTCATATCCTTTCTCTCTGACTTCCATTACAGAGGGGCTGTGTAGCCGAGCGAGACTGTCACTCAAAGCACTACACTCCTCACCATCCTCTCCATCTGCGGAGTCCGCCTCCAGGCCTGAAACACTGCAGCACAGACAATTAATTTAAAGGATTATGTACACTTTTATAAGGTTAGTTTTAGATGCCCTTTACCTTCCATTGTGGCTGTGTCTTGGTGATGAGTAAACGGGCTGTGTGGGGAGCTGATCTGCTCGCAGGGAGGTGGGGAGACCAGAAGGGGGCGCTCCAAGCGAATGGGTGCGATAAAGAGAGGTTGGCGGAGTGCTGTGCCGAACAGGAGGACGCTGCTCAGCTTGGTTCTACACAATTACACAATAATTTTACAACAATTTCACAACAACACTTAATAGGAAACAATCCCATAAATAGAACATTTGTTTGCAGTGTAAGTTACCTGAAGATCAGGGGTGGTGGGTGAAGCCAGGTTCACTTCATGAAACCCCTCCAAAGGTTCTGCACTGCTCTGACTGCTGCTGCAGGCCATGGCAGCAACTCTTAGACATCATACACTCTGCAATCATATAGTGTAATTCTCAGACTAAGTAACCAATCAAGTATAGAAAGAGTACTGCATTTATCATTAGAGACAAAATGCACACATGTTCTGTGTTGCCATACATACAATTCTGGACAAGCAAATTTCAAATTACATAAGCAAATATATGTATGTACTAGTTATGTTTGCTTACCATAGTGCTGAAATAGTCAAATAGATTTGGAGTATCTATACCAGCATCAGGCAGCAAGTGACAAAACAGCTCATGTATGAATGCACGCCCTCAACAAAATCTGAAAAACAAGATTGAACAAAATACATAGCAATTCAAAACTGGGCTAAAATAATTATATGGAAAGCCTGACTGAAAATTTTGTTAGGGTTCTGGTTTTAAATGTGGCAAATGTAGACATTTAATTTACAGATAAAACAGAGCAGACTGACATGGATCTTCAGGCTCACTGATCTGTTTAAAGAACCATTCATATAGACCAGTTTTTTGTATAAATAATTCTAACCTTTGGCGTCTTATTGTTGTAGTTAAGCAGTCTTTGTTTTGACTGCCTCTCAAGAGAAGGTTTGGTTTAATAGCATACCTGCTCAGCCAGGCCTTGCAAAGTTTCACTGTGTGTCCAAGTGGGTGTGGCAAAGTGTAAACAAAAACTGCTTTTGCTGTCACTTATGACTGAAGCAACTATTCCAATTAAAAATAAAAAGAATATTGAAATAATCATCAAATATTTTAATAATCAAATACATGTTATCTTGAGTATACAGACTTCAAAACATACCATGTGCTGTAAAAAAATATTTGGTCTACAAGTATACTCTGTCTGCTCGATGCCCTATAGCAGTGCCACTTCAGTTTCATAATCACAAGCCTTTTAAAGACTAATTGTCTAATTTGGCAAATATTGATCAATGGACTGGCAAAATAATCACTGCAACCTTCTGGGAATTATAAAAAAAAAGAGTAAAGGTGGCAACTGCATGCTCAATTGTACTATCCTATTGTTGAACTTTTTTCATTGCTCCAGTAATGTCAAACAAGTGAGTGTAAATGAACAAAGAAAGGTGCTATGGTTCAATTGTTAACCCACATGGCATTTTTTGGTCGAGGGAATGACAACATTCAAAAACTAGATGACAGCTCCTCACCTGTTAAACATGTGAAACATGCCCACAGCTCCAGCCAATCCCAGATGCCCTCTGCAGCTCATCACCATAGAGACAATGGCTGAAAGCTTTCACTGGTAACCTGACACTATGAGGGATGCTGGGTAAAGCTCCAATTACTCCGTCAGTCTGTGGGTGCTCCTGTATTTGTTGTTTAAAAGTTTAATGCTGGCTAATACTATGACACAGTGTTGGAGGAGCAAGCACTTATCAAGTGGTACCGGAATGGTTCCAGATTTGAATAGGTGAAATTGAAAAGCATTTGAATAAACAGTCCTTTGTAGCACATGTGTCATAAAATATAATAGTTATTATAACTGACAATATATTATTACAAAACACAGCTTTATCTGTGGAATACTCATGTTCGGAAAAGCGGAGGAAAAAACAATAAATGCCAAATATGTTTAGTTTTCAGAGGTTATAACTAGCTGACGGACCAACAGATACCCAAAAGGTGTACATTGCACTCACCTACTGCACTGTTCATTAAACTTCACAGCATTGAATTTTGATAATTAATGTGTACTAAGTTACCCAAATTGCACACAAACACCAAACAAATAACTATTACAACATAATTATCTCGTTCATTGGGCTATCAAATTTAAACTAAGGAAGAAATACATCTACCAAGCTGGCTAGTTCTTTATGAATGTTTAGCATTAAATTAGGGACAATTAGAGTGGGGTTGTTTCACGGAGGAGAGGATGTCATAACACCAGCAGCTGCCTGATACTTGACACTGCACATTAAAGATGCAGGGATGCCGCGTCTTCGCAGTGTCATTAGATTCCCCTGCAAACGAGCCATCTATGTTAGCTGAGTTTGGAGCTACGCTTAACATGAGTGACATCGTCTGCAGTATATTTTAGCCTGTTAAGTTACACCCAAATAAACAAACGAGTGGGTCGTAGTTCAAGTGTGAGGTGTGGAGGAGTAGACTGGATGAATTCATGTTTTCAATCGGAGACGATGAAGCAGTTTAAAATGCTATGATTGTGCAAGTTTCTTACAATAAACTCTGTAAAATAATGCACGTATTAACACAAAAAGTGGAGGAAAAAACAACAACAAAAAAAACAACAACAAAACAATCCTAGGACCAACAGTGCGCTCGCCTGTACTTAATGTATTAACAGTTAGCTTGAGACTTGCTAGCTTGTGTAGCTAGCATGCTAACCGACTTCTAAACAAAATAAATGTTTATAGAACATAACGCTGATGACACACGACATGCAAAGGCTACTCACCTGCCTACAGCGTGAACATCGAACAAAATCCACAAACACATTAAAAAGCAGCGTGGCGAGTGATGATGGAAGAGAAAAAAGCTGAAGTGCGATTGACAGAAGATGCGTTTGTGGACAACTCGAAACATTCAGCAGCGTAGTATGTGCTGTTTCGCCTCAATGTAAACTATCGCCCCCATGTGGATAACAGTTAGAAAATACAGCAGTGGGATCATTAAAGGATTTATTTTTGTCTTTGAAATTTTAGGTGATTAACAATCACGTTTATTTTTTATGATTGCAAGCTAAAATCTGAATTTTGAAGGAGTAACACTTCTAATACACGCTAAAAAAAACAGCCTGCGTATAGACTTTCCTCTTGATCAAGAAATATAATGTCATTGAAAACACTAAGCTAAGTTGATTTGAATGGATCATGAAAGTCAAGAAAAGAAGCACCATTATTTTGCTATTTAGGCAATGGCCTTTTGGTGGCGACAAAATACTAGGGTAGGGCCTATGTCGTTACAACAAACCCGCAAACTCAAGGCCTTCCTTTTATGGCAAAGCATAATTGATAGATGAGCATAACATTAGTTGAAACTATAATGGGTGTGCTGGATATTTTATGAATGTGTCACTTTTATATGACAGCCGGACACCTGAGTGAAGCCACACTCTGACTTCAGACACACGCCCTCCTGACGGCAGTGGGCGGGCTGTAGTCCAGGTTTTTATAGACGCTCAACGTGTCGCTCTCCCTTCATTGCGCACAAACCTGTCGCCTCTGCATCTCCGGATTTTTTCAGTTTTAATTTTTATTTCTATAACTCATCAGTCTTGGTTATACTTTTAAAATGTCAGACGGGTAGAGCTTTTGGTAAGTGATACTTTTAACTTAATGGGGATAGTAATAAGAAAAAATAAGATTCAATAGACTAGTAGCAAAAGTAAACAAATAATTGGCTAAATATGATTTAAGGCTGCCTGTTTTATGCTTTTCCCCATAACTGAAATATTAACTATGCAGGACGACACTTTTTATTCTTCAGAAATATGATAGCTGTCATCTAACCATTGGTCATGGATGTCCGCATGAAGTCCAGTACCAGACTACAGTTTGGGACAAATGAGGCAACAGGTCACAACCCTGGAGTGAGTATGGAATTTAGTTAGTTTTACTTTTTCCTCTTTATCTTTGTCTAGTATGAGCTGAATACATTATATTAATGATATGTATTAATACATTTACAGATTGACACTAACATCATATAAGCTGTAATATTTGGTGATGGCACAGTACAAAGTAGGCCTACATTGAGCAAAAAAGTTTCACAACTCTTGAAAGGATATGGGGTATATCAGGTAACTATTTCTTAAGCATTAATCCAAATATTAAGGCTCAATTGTCTACCAAATTAAAGTAGATTCATCGACTTTCTACATAATTCATCCATTTTAATTTTGGTTTGTTTGTCCTATATAACCATGTGACAAAGCTCACTCATATTTTTACATTATAATACAATATGTGTTATAGATTCTTAACTGTTGCTTTATCGAAGCACAGGCATATACTGTAAATTGTGGATTACATTTAAAAAGGAAAAAGATGAAATGTTTTCCCTTTTTGTCTATTGTCAATTATGAAAGATGCTTCCTGATGTGTTTACACAGTATGCTCAGTCATTATGACCATCAGCAAATTGACACTTACTTCAAAACTGGATCCTTGGGGATGACATTTATTATCAACACAACAGAGACAAACCGGTCGAGCTGCAGTCTTTTAGGTCCAGAGCTGTTTCAGCACAATAGGCATCATTCACCCCAGCTGAAACCTGCATATTGCTGTCTATCTCACATTAGTTTCAGTTGGGTATTGCTGCAGGTGTCTTTGTGTCTCAGTGTAAAATAAAAACATACAGCAAACACCATCAGCTCTAAACACACACCATTTTAACCACTAAAGAATGGCCATCACCTTGAAATAACTTAAATAAGCAGCTTTGCACAGTCAAGCAAAAAGTTTCTTAAATATACTTTTTATTACATTCATTTTCTCCTTCTTACGTGTTACCAATACCAATGCAAACCTAAATCTTACAGCCTAAGAATTGGGTCTCAAAATCAGCCTGCATGCGGTTACAGGATAGCCCATTGTGTGACTTCTCAGTGGTCGCTCTGTTTGAGGCTGGACAGGTAGCCGAGGAGGTGAAGTAAAGATGAGGAGAGGAGTGGGAGGGGTCATCTTCTAATAGAAGAGAAGGCTGTTTGGGCTATAAATAGGGTAGGAATGAACCTATGAGGGCTGGGATGCAGGAACAAACAGGTCAGTGTTCATGAAGTACACTTTGGCCCTGTATGGGATAGGAAGATTTTTACTAGGAAAATATCCCTTACCTAAAGTCCACCAAGTAGAAACATAAATAACTTGCCTCCCAAATGAAAATCCATGTCTACAAAGTAATAATTGTCTATTTTGTTTTATTAAAAAATGCCCATGATAAGATTCAGGTTTTCTTCTGGATCCCAAAAAGGCCAGAACACAGCCTGATATCCATGAAATATCAACACCAAACATACTTCACATTGGTAGAATATTTGAATGGCCAATCTATATGGTCATAAACACTGTAACATTATTACATTACTGATTACAGGATATTAACATTTGTATGGAATAATAAACTTGAGAGACGCTTGTTGTGTACAGACTGACGAGCTGAAGTTCTTGAGCCAAGAGGAACAGGAAATCCTCCACTTCTTTGAGAAGACCATCGATTCTCTGGAGCAGAGTCTGGAGGAGGACGAGCTGAAGCCCCAAATTAAATCCTTCAACAATTCAGCAGTAGATGGTGCTTCCAATTCTAGGACTCATCATCAAGCCAACCCAAAAGAGCAGGATATTATAGACTTGGTTCGTCCAAAACCAGACCTAGTGCAGACCAAAGACTCGGCCTTCACCCCAAATAATCCAGGTATCTTATTTGTCAGATTCAGTGTAACCCTTCATCAAAACGTCTGTTTTGATTGTTATTTTTCTTTCAGATTTCCAAAGTCTGATTCCACAACCAGAGAGCCACTTTGAGGTGAAACCTCGCAGTGACCCAGATCCTTTGTCCTTGACAGAATATAACCCTTCGCTTCCAGAGAGTCACCCAGTGTACCATCCTCCTGGCAGCATCCCAACTCCAGCTCTGATTGCTCAAAAGATTGCAGAAATCCAGACTGGAGGCAGCACAGTGCTGAGTGCGTCATCTCTCCTTAGACAGCGAAGCTCTGAGTTTGACAAGTCAGCCAGCTCCAATAAACAAGGTCCTCCCACCTCCTCCAAGCCTGCACGCTATCCTGCTAACATCAGTGTGGTTCTTGGGAACAGAGAACAGCAGAACCCATCACTGGCCAACATTAACATTGAGGAGAGAAGGGCACAAATGCTAGCAAATCTCTCTGGGACTTCACACCCTTTACTCCAAGAAGATTCAGAACAAGATCAGACCGCAAGAAACACCCCAACTCGTAGTGTGTCATTCAGAGATCCTACTCCTGAAAAATCTCGCATGGAGGCGTTGTCAAAATTAGGTCTGACAAGAAACCGTACCTCATCAGGAGGTGTTTCATCACTTCCTAGCACCCCTCTAGAGCCTCTTGTTGGTGGAGGGGCAAGCACTACAAATGTGGAGAGAAACGATCTTCCTGGAGCATCTATCAGCAAAGTTTCTGAGCCAAACAAATTAATCAGCACACTTCAAGAGCCTGGTAGTGCCCCACATGTTCTTGCCAACAGCAAACCTTCAGAGATCAGCATTGCACCAAATGTAGTACCACCATCTACAGTCCAGGTACAAAATACACCACCAAGCAGTAAACCACAGGGCCGTAGTAGACCTACAGCGGAATCCACAAACATCAAGCTCCCAGAAACCAGTCCTAGATCACCACTTTTGAGCTACAGAAAACCAGATGCCCCTTCACCAGATTCCCACAAAAGTTTTGATACCAAATATGTCCCCCAACCAGCCTATTCTCAAAACGACTACTTGCCTTCTCCTCCTCCACCAGTGGAAACTGCAGCTGAATTTAACAGCTATGGAGGAAAATCTATCGTGGTGAATTCCTCTGCATCCCTTAAGAGTGAACTGTCACCCTCTCCTGTAAGCCCTGAACCCAGAACTTTATTACCTGTTCTGGCAACCCCAACTGAGTTCAACTCTTATGGAGGAAAATCAAAAGTTATGACTCCCATCGCTGTTTCAAGAAGGGATCTCCCTGACATTCTTAGCTCACACATAGACAAGAGTCAAACACAACACTCTGAAAATGTTCCCATAGAAGCAAACAGCTACGGAGGAAAAACACGAATCATCAACGCCTCAGTCAGTGCTAGTCGGCCATCAGAAGGTTCCTCCAGGACTGTCAAACCACCAGCTCCGGCTCCAGCACCAAGACCTCCACGGCACTCCTACCACGGGCAGACCGCAGCGCCCAAGTCCCCACAGCGGGCTCCGTCCCCTGATCACAAGCGACGGACTGGCTCAATGTTCAGACCACAGGGAATCACAGTGCAGTTTTCAGGTAAGGGGGCGTCAGAGGAATCTAGGAAAGAAGCGTTGAGGAAACTTGGACTTTTAAAAGAATGATTAATTTGTTTATTGTCTACACCTGCCAAACCAGACTCTCCGGTGCAAAGCAAAAATGCGTGAGGTGTGTCAGGAAAGAGACCTTCTTTACAGAGGAATGGAGACTAATCAGATGGACTTGCACAGCTTGTTCTACACTGATACCAAGTTAGAACTGCACACTTAACACACTGTCATCCTACAGTAGACAGTGTATTTGTACATATCAAAAATGCTGCTGTTGCCCCAAGTCTCATCATGCATTTGTATTTTTTAATAATATTTATGTTAATGCCTTTTTGGTAGGGTATTTAAAATGTTTAATCAAGATACTTAAAGTGAACAGTATGAACAAATATAAGAGAAAGGTGGCTGCAAAAATATCTCCATCTATGTGCCAAGACATTCTTTAAAAAAAAGTTGGATAAGTATAGTTTTGTTAGTTGCAGTGGTTTACCATTTTGGGTATTGGTGGAAAGGGTATTTTGTCTCACTGTGACAAAATTGTAAAAAGTGCACTTTCTATAAGGAGCCAAGAAATGAGCTTTGTAATTTAATTTTTTAACAATATAAAACGTAATTCTGTAAAATGTACATTGTGTAAGGCATATTTTTCTTGGATTTGTAGATATGAATTGAAGTCAAAGCAGGATATTTTTACACATGGACAAACCACAGACTGTGGTGGAATGGCTATTTTTTTTTTTTTTTTTTTTACTATGCAGAGGGAACACTTTAAAGCTGCTCATTTGGGATGGGCATTGTACAAAACAGAAGCACTAAAACCACAGTATCTAGAAATACTTTGGTGCATTTCTGCTGCAATACTTGTATTTTAATGGTTTTGTCATTGAGTTTTGAGTTTAATCTATGTTTTAATGAGTGAATGTTTACTCTGTATCACGACTCCGGCTTCTGTAGTTACCTACAGTTATTTTGAAGTAAATTTCGCACAGATTTGGGGCAGTGCTTTTGCGCTCAACTGTGTGAATGGCTTAAACAGTTTTGTTTACAGACTCTGGTTTTCTGTAGTTTATCTACAGGCATTTTGAAGTATCCAAATGAGCCTACATACTAATACTTACATGTACTAAATTTTAATCTGCAAAGTCATGTATGTGATGGGACTGGGACAAAGGGAGATTGCTATACTTTATTTTCCATCAGTTTGTACTATATTAATTACCTATATTATTTACTATACAAATCCACTTGGTGTAATATGTATTGTTGATTTTTGTTAATAATTAAATTGAACAATACCACTCTTGTGTCATTGTTTCCTTTGGAATAACTCTGGAATGTAATGAATGAAGTGTGTTTAATGATTGGCTACACTTGGATAATATTTCACCCAAGTAGAGACCTTTAAAAAGGCACATACATTTAGCCAAATTTGTCATAATAAACAGGGATCATTTTTCACATGTTTAACAGCAGGGTTCCTGCATCCTACAAAGACATACTTAACTAACCTTGCTTTACCATACAACAACTGGTTGTGAAACCATCAGACAAAATTTAGTTTTCACTTATAATGAATGACTCTGACTAAAATGTTGTACTAGACAGTATTATTTTTATTTGGATCAATATTTGTGAAAGTGTTTCCAAAAATGATTTTTTTTCCCCCAACAAATTTAAAATAAACAACCACTGTGGGGCATGAGTATACTACTACATATAACTTCAATCTGGTCCACAAAGGTACATGCAGCCAATTATTATAATTATTATACAATGATTTTGTTATAATTATTACGTCGGACCTCTTGATTCACTAAACAATCTAACATTATCTGTAACAATACATAATTGCAATTTGTATTTAGTTCAAAATACCAATGTACAGATCTTAAAAGGGACAATTATGTAAAATCAACTAATATGAACTTTTACAGAGTTCCATCATCATCATCTTACTGAGAGTTCTAGATTTATTTATACATGTTTGAGTAATCCTGTATTAACCTGCTTTTGAAGCTTGAATGCTCAGAAATGTCTGTTTTCACCTACCCCCTATCTCTGCTCACAGCTCTCCATTTAAGATTATTAAAAGAATAACTGAATTCAGGTCATACATGTAGGGTTCAAATATGTCACATAGACATTTTTTAAATACAATCACTCTAAATGAAAATATGCTGCTTGCCACTATGAAGAGGTGAGACCCATCAACTATGGGTCTCACAACTGCGATTATTAACAGGAATTCTATGGATTGGTTTCCATTATTCTTGTTTTTGATCAACGGATTACACATTGTGGTTTGCATTGAACGAAAAATAAAATAATGATATAGTTTATAACATACATGTTATAGAATATTACTAAATACCCTAAAAAGCATATGTCTTTAACACTCTGCTGTTCAAAATAAAACATTGGTTTGAAAAATAAAATGCAAATAAAATTCTTATCAGAGATGAAACAGTTACTGATGTGTGGTTTAATTTATTGATTTGTGTTATATGGCACAAACAGTATAGTGTGACAAATATGTATGTAGAATCCCTCAGTCGTCCAGGTAGAATCCATGACAAAAGAAGAAATTCAATTTGTCAACTGGACAATAAACTGTCCAGTTGACAAAATGAATTTCTCCTTTTGCCTGTAACAAATATGACTCATATCCATAACAAAATTACAAAATCACCATACACCAAGATTATTATTAACAAAAAGTCACAGTATACTTTTCCAATCATGTCTAGAGTTTGACATTTAGGATATTACATAAATCTTTGTTACATTTATACAATGTGTATGTAAAGAAGTGCCACAGAATACACATCACTTCAGGAGGGTTTGCTTCCCCCTTCTTCTCTCCCGCTTGTTATCTGACAACCAGGTTAATTATTCCTCTCTTTCCAAAACACATCAACCTTGGATTTATAATTAAAACTCGTGCTGACTTCTCAAACGCAACACTTTTAGTCTTATCCACTGTTCCCAAAAATGAACCATTTCACCTTTTGCGTGGAAGGTAGACAGGGATCTTGTCCAGCTTGCCGTTAGCTGTTCAATATTACACAGATCTGTTTTGCATCTGCATGTCTGCATGCTGCTGTGTTACTCTCCACTTTGCTAACAGACAAAAAAGAAAAGACACCTGTCACCTGTGTCCGACCTCTGAACTCCAGACCGGCAGTCCTGGTTTGGTCCTCCACCTCAGGCTCCAAAGTGTTTAGGTCTTATCCTGATTCAGTGGAAGCCCAGAAGACTTGTTTCCTGCTCAGACCGGTTCTTTCCGATCTTGCTTTTTTACCTGTTCCATCTTCTACTCACTTGTTCGATCAGCCTGGACCCAGACCCAAGTCAACGTCTCCTGAAGGACAGAGCAAAACATTTACTGCAGTCTTAAGATTTGCAAAATCTTTCTTTCTGGTGTAGACAAGAAAAGAAATAATAAAAAGGTCTACTGACAAAAGCAACACTGACAACAATAAAGCTACTGCACAACAGGATACACCTAAAAAATATAATTGAGCAAACACCTTCCCTATCAGATCAGAACAAGAAAGGATACAAAGGATACTTAATTGCTTCATTAATTTTAATTTGTAAACTTAACAAGCATCTTTTCTCCCTGAAGCTTGCACAATGTTCATCTTTGAGCATGGCATGCTAAAGGCTAATGAAACGTGACAATGAGCTGCCCTGGCCTAGTCCAAAACAAAAGTATGGTTTCTCTGCTGCTTGACTTTTCTGTCTTGTTTCGCCTGTCTTTCTCGCCTCTCTTGCATTTCCTTCCTTAACAATTTGACTCTGTTCAAAGAGAGGATGTCAGATGACAATGCACAATTAAATACTCCCTCATGTACATCAAAGATAAATTGCAAGGGTCATCTATCAGGGCTGGGGTCTCACCTTCCACCCGTTTTGAAGATGAGGTCTGCATTGGGAGCCCCTTTTGGGTGCTGATAGCGAGGCCTGCGCTCTCTGTTGGTGTTTGCCTGTGCTGGACGCTGAGCCAAGGACTGCATCATTTCTGTGACATAATAGAAGCAGAAATATTTCACAAATATATCACACATAATAAAATGTTTGAGAAGTTCCCCGGTTGTCTGTAAATACAGGTATACCAGTGGAACAATGCAGCCTGATATTGTAAGGCTTATGCAATATGGGTCTTAAAATACTAGTCAACTGAAGTTTTCTTCAGATTTTTCTTATTATTTTGCTATGACATCTATGTGGGTTCCTTTAGAATGTAGCTGTGTAAAGTGATATGATAAAGCATAGATTACCCTGGTAGTCCTCCTGCTCCTGTCTTTCATTAATGTCCAAGGTGAGTTTCTTCATTCTCATGCGTTCCTCTTGCTCTACCTGCTGCTGGTTGAAGTGGTTTGCCGCGAGGTGGGATGACAGGGGTACATTCAGGATCTTGTACTATTAAAATGGAGAAACATAACTCTGTAGACTTGTATATTTATTTTAGAACTGATTGTCCTTTTACTGCAAAATGGGAATATGAAAACAGTTGTAATGTATTGGAAAATGCAATTTTCATGCATCTTGCATAAAAACAAACCAAATTGATCAGTGGTCACAAGTTTCTATGCTTGCTCCAGTGTATTTGATGGCTATCTTTAAACAGACGACTCTACATTACATCAAACCTCAAAGCAGAGCCAGAAAGTTGGACACGCCCAAAGACACATTAGCCAACCTCAGCATTCAGCCCACAAAGTCCAGCCCAAATGTACCTCAACAATTATATGGAAACACATACACACTTGTGTGTTTGAAGAACTACAATGGCCACACCATGTATGACCCTAATCCAATTAGCTACAGCCTCTAACAACCTATAAAAAGGATCTGTATAGTGGCATAAAACAAGTAATTACACTCCATTATGTAAGCATGCATGACACACATGCAGTTAATATCTTATCTAGTGATATTATGTACATACACCAAGATACTGCCACACCTTACATCCAATAGTTTTATTAATGTATTCATTTATATATTCTGTAAATCTGCCATATTAGCCAAAATGGCCATTTTTCATCTGTAAAACCTTGATAATTGTTAAGGTTAGCCTTAGAGAAAACATATTGTGCTTGTGTCTGCTATATAGTTATAATTTATGACACCCGTGTATCGTTGTGTTATAATTTTAAAATCACAATATTCATTTAAACAACTTAATAAAGGAAACAAGTCCGCTGACTTCCATATTGGAAAACTGTGGTGCCCAATGGGAGCCGATTTTGGTGTAAACATCATCACAATAGATATCGGGTATTGAAAATAAGTGATAAACGATTGCTCAAACATGCACGACTCACTCCTTTGGGTGAGTAAATGATGAACTATAACATTGTTAAAAGCTCTAAAGATGATTTTGCATAAAACGTCTGCTTTAAAACAATAATTCTGCATTTACGTAAATAACAATTTTTAAGATCTTTAAAAAGTAACATGACAAACTACATTAATAATACAGAACATTACCTGCTGCTTATTGCCTTTGCGCGTGAGCATGACAAACTGCATGGTATCAGATATGTCAGTGTCTCCCTCTGTGATGCACGGCGGCCCGGAACCACCCTTTTTTAACTGGCTCTTCAACTGAAGGGGAATGGCCACATCCAACTGGTGCACCTTTACTGCCTCACCACTACGCTGCTGCAATAAAATAGAAAAGTTTTGTGTGTTTTTTAACATGTTTTAGAGTGATCATATCTAGGATCATACTTGAAGGTTCTCCAGCATCATCTTATCCAGAGCCTGTATGAAGTCCTCATCTTCAGCACACGCCACATGTTTTAGTCCTCCACCACGGATGGTCACTTCCTACAAACAGCCAATTCAGTTTGACCAATAAGAATGGAAATGAATGAAAATTAACTATTGAATACATTAAAAGTAACCATAAAACAATAAATAACACATATTCCCATTACATTGTTCTCTTCATCAGTCTCATTTTCTTTGTTGGAATCTGTCTGGTAGTCTGTATTTTCCTCATCCTCTTCTTCATGTTCCTCGTCATCATTGTCCGACCCCTCCTATATTCAGAAAAATGAAAAATTTTGTTTCATTCTTAAAACTGGGGCTAAGCTAAATTTGTAAAGAGGACAAAGTCATAACTAGAGGCTAATTGAAATTTATAAAAAGATAACTTAAGCAGTATTTATGTAAACAAAACTCACATCTTCTTCCTGTTCATTCATTTCACTTTCATTGCCAGACTGCTCCTCTGTCTCAGCACCTCCCTCTTCATCGTCGTCATCATCTTCTTCATCAAGAGCATCGGCTTCACTCATGGCGCTAGAGCGACCATCCCTGTCCATGGCCATACCTTACAAGAATACAGACGGAGTCAAACTAAATAAATATAAAACTAATACTTTAATAAAAATAAAACAAATATTTACAGAGGGGTAAGACTCGCAGAGAGAAACAAGTACAGCAAGCAGTAAATGGCTTTTTGAATGCATGTTGTAATTTTCTTAGAAGTGGCCCACAGAGTTAATACACAAACACAATTAGAGGAGATTAGAATTATGAACATTGAACATTATTAGGTACAACTGTAGCTTGATTGCCAAATGATGACGACAGCAAGACAATTTTAATTGGGAAGGCAGTGTAAAGATGTGCGTTAGCTAAGAAATGCCAGAATCTAGATCATGATGATATGATTAACACTTTTGTTTAACCTTAGGGTCAGCCGTGCAGACTGTTACTGTGAATCGAAGAAATGCCGCTAATGTTTTTAAGACATACAAGGGTGGAGCAGAAATGTGCTCATTTCGCACTGAAACAAGAGCTTGAAACCAGTGCATGTGCCAGACATGGATTAATAGATTAAATGGAACAGCAGCTTCTTAAATGTTTATTTGCACTTAATCCTGTTTCAGATGGAAACACATATTTAGTCTTCTACATAATTTCTTTTAGTATTTCTATAAACTGCTCCTTGTAACTTTTTATGCAACAAATTGCATAAAACAGTACAAGGACTATACTTTCCAAGTTACATAAAACAAACATGAGCAAGTTGTAGAACAATATCTAAAAAGTTCTCACGATCTTTAATTGCCGAAGGCCGAAACTTTTTGTACTGAATAAGTTGTGAATGGAATAATTCGATTTCTTTGATTTACGTAGTTATGAGTCTAGAGGTGAGGAATGTGCAAAAGATAAACCTGTCTGACAGCTGTAGACAGAGGCGTAATGCTACACATACGCATACAGGAATGCTGCTACGCAGGAACTATCAAAACTACACAAAATAAAACACTTTTCCATTTCACATTCCATCATTATAGACCGGATAAAGTTGACTGGCATGGCCTTACCTAGTTTGACAAGCACCTCCCTTTCCAGATCAACAACCTGCTTGCTGGCCTCTTCCAGGGAGATACAAAGGGTCATTTTGGGCCGCAGCAGTTCTAGAGTATCAGTGATCATGTAGTCAATGTCAATGGGAAATGGGTGATCTTTGTTCCAAACATCCAGACTCTTCTTCCACCAAATGTACCTCTGCAATAAAAGACACACATTGTATCACTCAATTGTTTCCAGTCAGACTGGAAAAGGAGTAGTAAAATTAATTATATTGACTTTGGCACCCTCTAGTGGGATTATAACGTAACTAAATACACACTTTATATTACTGCATAATACGCATTTAAGACAGGATAATGCATGCAAAAAAAGTATCGTACCTGAAAATATATGAGGAAACAGTCCAACTTCTTTTTGCTGGAGCCTCGATCAAAGTATTGACCGCAGGTGTCAAGCAACGTGCAAACAAGGCGGATGCGAAACAGTTGGTCTGGAGGATCCAATGGACTAGATGTACCATCTTGATTTACTCCGAAGCATATGAAGGAGAACAGGGTACGGAAAATTACAGCAGATTCCACCATGCGATAGTTATAGAGTTCACCAAGAAACTTGGCACTGCTAATGCGACGCTGATTGAACTTTGGTTGATTAACCTGCAATAAGAAGTCATTTACTCAGTGTGAAACAACAATAAAATAACTGTAATTGATCTGCTTCTTTACCTCCATTCCCAGTCGAATGTCCTCCAGGACTCCATCCACCACATGGATTCCCACATCTTCTTGGTAAGCCACAAGTCCCGCCAGCAGATTGGCCACACAGTGTATACTGTTGTATTTGACATTCCAAATGTTGACCATGCAGCAGATCAGGTAGCTCTTGATCTCAGGGTCCTGCCAGGGCAACTTTCGCATCTGCCTTAAAACCTTCTCAGTGGTCACCTTTGACAAATCCTTGTACAGTAGCTTGCAGATGTATTCCTGCAGTGGAGGCCTCTTTTTCTTTACTGCTTTCTCAATTGGAGGAGGATTACAGTAGTAGTAAGCATTTTCCACCATAGTTACATAACGAGCATCCAAGTGCTGAGCTTGCTTCTTGCGCATCATTTGTTCCTAAAATAGTTAAAAGTTAAATAACATCAATATCATATTGATCATTAGCGTTGTCATTTCTGTTGAATGTACTATTTTGGTTTATACTGCTTATAGTAATTGAAAATACAAACCAAGAGGACACTAGTGCGCAGGTGAGAGTCAGGTGACCTAAAGAGGAACCGCCCACAGGTCTCCAACAGTGTGCATGCCATTTCAATGTGGTGATGAGTGAAATCTGAAAGCAACATCTATTTGCAAACATTAAGTGCAGAAAGCGGTTACATGTATTTGCCCCCTTCATTAATACTATACTTATGGGATACCCACCTTAAGACACTGAAGTGTATCCGTTTTTGAAAACATCTTGAACTTGGCCAGTTCCCCAATAAATCTGACAGTTTTGTTTTTAGTTTCGATATTTATCTGGTCCTTCTTACGAATCTAAAAAATAATTGACATTTATGATTGAATTACATATAGTAATACAGTTTTATGTTCAGAAGAATCTTGTGTAAAATAACTGTATCATCTTCAAAATTCTTACATGAAATCTGAAGTCCCCCTTTAGCATGGAACAAAGGTCCTCAGCCACATCTGACATACAAGGATGAAGAGTGGCCACCAAGCGAGAGTAAAATGGTAGTAAATCAAGCCTGAAATGATTTGAATAGGTCTTGGTTGTGTCAACCCCCAATTTACACCAAAGCATAACGGCGCGTAAGCGCAACAGCACATGAGCAGGTATCGCTGTCCATTTTAACCGGTCGGACAATTTACACCAGCAGTGTCATATGCGCGTCCAACAGCCGTCATTGCGCTACGCGCTGCTCAAGATAGGTTGGAGTTCTAATTTTGCAGTGTCAACGGAGCGTCGCCAGGCTTTTTAGCAGGGAAAAGACAGGAAATAGGCACACTGTGTCAAAATAAACTTCTGATGCCCTTTCAAAATATGTTTTCTAAAACCACTAGTCATGTAAACACCGTGCATCAAACAACTTTTGAAGGAAAATGCGTGTGGGGCAGACAATCAAAATTAAATGGTGAGTAGCTTAATTAATGCGTGTACCGCAGATACGGCTTGTTATCGCTGCAAAGCATCGTCTCTTGTTGTCAACTTTTATATTATTTTATAATTTAAAATATAATTCATCCAATCAACAATGAATACATAACCAATGTAAAAAGTTTAGTGTTTAAACTTGAGAATCCACAGAGGCTGGCGTCACAGGAGCAGCTCTGCTGCCTCTGGTGTAAATTGAAGCTTTTTAAAAGTACGCGTGTATGCAGCTCTGCTGATGTTACGTGTTGCTGACGCTCCTCGTGTAAATTCTGGGTAACTCAGGTAAAAACCTTATACAGTATATTGAATACCTTTGCCGAGGGACTGTAAATAAAGCTCGCACCAATTTTCTCCTGTTAGCCTTGGTGTTCATGTTCATGCAGAAGTCCATGGCAGCCTAAGAACAAACATTTTACAAATGTAAGATAAGATAAGAAACAAGGCAAAAACGGCCTCACAATGATATGTCACCTTATCAATGAGGTCTCTGTTCACACAGTTGGGAAGCTGTTGGATAAATGCATCTACAATGAGCTTCAAGTGTGAGCCAGTGTTTGCCTCTTCATCTTCTTGTTCTAAAGTTGAATACAATGAAAATGTAAATACTTTACAACACAAACCATCTTTCTTACTGATCCAAGCAGGTCCCTCACTTTGCCCTTAGTTTTTCTTCACACAAGGTCAATATTATTAAAATGTTGAGGCGTTAGATGTGTAATAAAGTTCGTGCACAATTTGGTTTGATGCATAATACAGGCCACACCTAATTTTTTAACCACAATTAGTGATTAGTGTATAGTTTCTCCAATGCACAGCTGCGTCATGCACCAAACTAGACCAAGACAAGCTCATTTGTAGATGTATGCTTTGTCATGAGAACACACACCCATGCCATATGATTCCAGTGAAAGTGCTGCTAATTCCACTACTGGCCCCATAACAGTAACTTTACCTGGGTCATCCATTAGCTTTTTGGCCAGTTCTTCATTTTCTGTCTCTTCAGGCCCCTCCAGTTCGAGGGGTTCATCTGCAATGTCCAGAGCCTCCAATTCTAGTTCCAGCTCCTCTGCAGTGGTGGTATCCTTTCCCTCTCTGCCATCTATAAAACAGAGATAAGATACAAGGCAATTGTGTCTATAAAAGCAGTGACAACATAACAAAGAGTACCCTTGGCATCATCCTTGTCTTTTCCCTGGTTTGCTTTCTCATTGTCTTTGAAGAGGATGGCTGGGACAAATGCCTTCAAGTCCACCAAGTTTTCATAAAAGTTTCGGGCATCTTCATCCTCCCATATTCCGCCTTCAAGGTCATACTCTCCAGGCTTTCCAGGAGTAAAAATGTCAATCCCAGGGCCATGCTCTATAAAAACACAATGTGAAGTTCAACAAACAGACCAATTCTATTCTTAAGTAATTAACAATTCATTAGTAAAGAGTAGCTATTGGGAAGCTTATGGTTTTACCCTCTTGCACTGTCTTGTCTTGGGGTAACTCTGGCATATTTTCATCAAGAAGATCAGCTAAAGACTGAGTATTGGCCAAAAGCTTTTGGTAGGAGGTTGCAAATTCCTCATACTGTTTGTGTCGGTCCTCACTCAGTTCTCCTTTAGAATGTAGAATTCGTCTGAAAGGGAAAGGGGTAACATTTAGTTATACATGGTAAATATGGATGACTATTTTTGGTAGATCTAAACTGACCGGTTCTGTCTCTCAATGTTCTGTAGCTCCCTGTGGTCCTTCTTCAAGTGTTTGGCAAGTGATGTAAAGTATTCCCGCAAAAGGTTTTGAAAAGGCTGTTGTTTTTCTAAGCTGATTATCTCACTTGGAGGGAATGCTAAACTATATTTTTCTGCAGCAACTTTAACTTTTCGTGGTACTAGACCTGCTACATCATCTCCACAATGTTTGCAGAAACTTATGATAACTGAGACATGAGTGTGAGTCTCCCGGTCAGTGTTGATGATGTTTTTCAGTTGTTCATAAATGAGCAAAAGGCCTTCCTTGTCAGTGAAGAGTCCAACAATGGTGAGCTCTGCAATAAAGCGCAGGTCTGTGCGCAGCTTACTGACATTAGGTGTCTTATCCTCTTTTCTAGCTTCAAAGTGCTTTTTCCAAGACTGCAACAATAACGGTGCAAACTCTGCATACCGCTGGTGAAACAGTGAGCATAGATGGACAGCACAGCCCACATCCGAAATCTTAAGTTTTGCCTCTACAACAGAGCTCACAGCCTCTCCAATATATTTGCTAAGGTTAAGAGAGGCAAAGTCATTAGAGAGTGAGTCACGTTGTTGTTCAGTAAGTGTCCGCAGTTTTTTGACAAAAGCTGTATTCTTTTTGAGACTAGAATCCAGCCGACTGAAAAAGGCTTCTTCAGGACGTCCATCTTGGGCACTTTGATTTTTGCTGCGCAATTCCTTCCTGCACTGATGTCGCTCCCAGGCTTCCTGGTGTAGTTGGTGACACTCTTCCTTCTCCCTTCAGGAATTAATACACATATCAACTGTAGTTATTATAACTGAGTCAGAAATATGAATTACATTACATATAGACCGTAACAGTAGAATATTGTACAATAGATGTTCAGTGACTCACTTCACAAGGGCTGCCTCCTCCTCACGCTGTCGTTTGCTTTCCTCCTCCTGGAGCTTCTTCTTGTGCTCCTCTTGCTGTCTCTTCTCTTCCTCCTCTCTCTTCTTCAGCTCTTCTTCAGCTTTTTGTTTCTCCTCCTCCTTTTTCCGACGCTCTCTTTCCTCCTTCTTCTTTTTCTCCTCTTCAATGCGTTTTCGCTTCTCCTCTTTGCCACTGTCCTTTTTTGCACTCATTTTAGTCTCTTCCTTTGCTTTATCACGAGGTGTACCTGTCCTCTCTGCTTCTTTATCCTTGTTATTGAAGGAAAATTCTTTCTCATCCATGTTCACTACGCGCTTACCTTCAGCAGGCATGCTGTAACAATAAGTAATTAACATGTCATCACCGTGAATAAAAACTTACAAGAGATATTAACGCTAACATTTAAAACGCATTTTAGGTCATATATCTTTGAGAAATATTCGCACTAAAGAGAAAGAAAATAAAATACTAGAGCCATTATTATGACAGCTAATTTAACGTTCCAACGCAAATGCACGTTAGCTTCACGTTAAATTTATGTTTAACAGTATGTTTGCATCCAGTCCGAATAAAAAATAAAATACAGTACAAATAGGGACATTACTAGTACTGGTAGATATGTTAAACAAGACTAAAAATTGAGAACACCGAAGGAATACGAATATAAAACGAATATGACACGTTTAGCATTAGCTTCGATAGCAAGCCTGTTGGACTAACCGCTAGGCTACTTCCGTAAGCAAACCATAACGTAAACACACGTTTTGACACCCTGAAAATACAACATAAAGCCTCGTTATGTCCACGAATAGAACCATACATCTTTATACCCTAGATGAATTTGCTAATGCCCTTGTCAAATGTCTAAATGAACACGCACCGAGAAAAGCAGTTTACCTTCTTTTCGTAGAAAACACCAAGTTGAAAATCAGGACCCTAAAAGGGACTATAAAAATGCCTGTCTAAAACTTTATTCCACAACCCAAAGGTGGAAGGTGGAAAATGCTCATATCTAATGTAGGCTATATCAGTTATAGTTTTTTTTATTATTATTATTTTATTAATAGCATGGTAAAACATTGAGAAGGCACAACTTTATAATGTGTGTTAATTTAAACGAACTTAAATTATCTAAAGCTAGCCTGGCAGTGGAAACAAATAAAATGACCAATAAACTTATTACAGTAAATATTGAAAATTTGTAAAAAAAAACAAAAAAATAAAAAACAAACAAACAAAAAAAACTTAAATAAAGTTACCATTAGGGTTAGATTCTGGCAGACAAATTGAACTTAAGGCTGAATAACACTTAAAATATATTTCCATTTTAATTAAACCAATTATCTTCCAGACGTTTCTCAGACAGTCACTTTTTTGTCATATTTGAATCTCAACCTCAACCAAATCAAGAACATTTTCATTTTGCTTTAAGCAGGCTACAGGGCAACTAATGTTAAAACTGTATAGAACTAAATTGTCTGATTCTAGGAGTACATAAGGCAGATGTCCATTTTATTTATCCGTCCATTTTTGAGTTTCATGCTAAGGCCTCTGAGCCAAGCGACTTTTCCCTTCTTCTTGTTCGGTGAGCTTTATATGTGTGTAGGAGAGAATACCAGCCAAAGTGCAAAGGATTCCAAGTGCCTGATAACACAGTGAGAGGTAGTTAAAAATATAAATCTGATATATTTAAAAAAAAATAAAAATAATTCATGTAGTACTGACCTGGTTGAGAGACAGTGGGTCTTGAAAAAGCACATAACCTCCAACCAAAGTAATGCAGAATTTAAAATGACCAAACATATTGTAACTTAAAGCTATGTTAAGAATTATAGCTACAGAAAAGATAAATCAAATAAAAAGTGATTTCTTGAATTAACAAAAAGGATACGTGACAGCTGAGGTGTTTCCAATGATCCAGTAGATGGAAAGGTTGACCAGGAATGCCACCACACCAGAGAGCAGTACTGTTGCCTAGTCAAGATAAACGCAACAGCGATTTTTACACATATATGTATCCATCGTAAACAATGAAATATTACCAATGCAGGCAATGACCAGGGTCCAAATATTCCCCCTTCACCAGAAACTGGCTCAAACAATGGAATAATGCAGATCAAAAAGGCTGATGACAGCGGCGCCTAAAACATGTAACAAAACTGGTAAATATACATGAGTAACAAATTGTTATTAATAATAAATTAGACTCCTTTTGTTAATAAAACATATCATATTATTATTGATACTTTGCAGTGACTTCACTCTGGGGGTGTATATTTAGTTACCATGGTGACATAGCAAACACTGTCCCAAAAAAGTTTAAGACAACAAAAAATACAAAATGGATTTAAACAGCACATTTTCAGGAGCGTGTAATCAGTAAGTGTTCATGGTCCTGTTTATTTTCAACAAAAAGGTGAGAGTGACTAACTGAAAAACTGCTAGCCAATGCTGGCTTCCTTGAAACTGATTTTATGTGTGCGAGACTTGTTTAACAGCACAAATCAGCTCACCTGTTGTAGTTAAAAGAAACATCAGTTCTTTATAGTCAGATTGCATTAAAATAAGGCCCAGATTAAAGTCTAGTTTAAGTAAGAGCTTCAGACAGAGTTGTACCTTCAGCTAGCAATGGGGGAATGGGGTTGCAAAGTATGTATTTTTATGCAAAATATCAATAGCTTATATACAAATATAAACAAAAACATACATATTATACAAAGTATACAAAATATAAAGTTGACATTCATAAATTTGACTGCCAGAAGTGGGTTTATGATGTTGTACGGGGTATTTTGAAGAGTCACATGTTTGCATTTTTGAATCCATCTCTCGTGTTCTTTTACCTGGTAGTATAAAAGCTGCATGGAGTTCACCTGGAGCTCATGTTGTTTAGCTCCCACCCACTAGAAGAGAAAAAGATTCATGTTATACAAATTTTAAATAATCATGAACCATAGCATGATTTACTTACCACTTGGTACAGTGAAGTCACCAGAACACCCAGAGAGGCAAACACAGTCCCAAGCAAATTGAACCTCACATCATAGTAAGAATTTAGTATTACACCCAATGTTATAGGCACCTAGTGAACAAAAGGGTTAAATATTGTTTGTTTGCATTCTTTTTTTTTTATACTGAAGAACAGTCATGACATATTCTTTCTGAACAAACCAAGGTCAGTTTAATCTTTGTGGAGAAGGTCTTCTTGTAATAGGTAGTCTGAATGAGGATGATTACAGGCGTAGTCATAGCCTTAGCCAACTGATATGTTCCGATTGAGTTGTTCTGCAGGGAAAGATTGGTGAAGGCCACAAAGCCACAAAAGCTTAAGGCTAGCCACACTATCCTGCGAATTGGAAGGCTCTTTGGGGAAAAAATGTCCATTTTCTGACACATGTAAAGTCCCAGCCAAGTGATGACAAAGTGAACTAAGGTCAAAGTCATGTTTGGAAATCCATAATGAACATATATCCACTTGTTGATAAAGACTATGCAGATTGAAGAGAGCAAGTTGACCAGCAGGCCAGCAATAAGTCGCTTGTTGGCTGACAAATGTATAATTCCTTCAGCCATGGTTCTGTTTTCAAATGAGCTTCACTCCAACTGTTGTGTCTTCATGCTAAAAATGAAAAACATAACATAACAAGACGTTCCGTGTAAACAAACTATTTTATTACATACAAGTTAAGACATCAAAAAAACATCCTTACAATCATGGGGTCACAAAAGAATGAATTAAGTTAAGCTATATTCTGTTTTAAGTATCAAGGAAAAATAACGGTTAAAAAAGTGGTCTGCATGAACGTGTCAACTTCTCACGACAAGGGGTTATTTCATTTCATCCACTCAATGGACTTGATTGTTCATACCTGGGGTCTTCATGGATTTACTCGTCCAGTTTTCCCTCTTCCATTGCAGAAATTGCTTGCTTGTAACTTTCCCAATGTATGCGTCACAAAACCAAGGGAGTGGAAAACTCTTTGCTGCAATCCTGAATAGTAGAATTAGGATTGCACAAACGTATTCAGTGAATACGTTTCGTCTCTGAGAGTGTGCTCTGTAGTTTCGGATCTGGGGCTCATCGAGTCCTCAGTAAACCTCCGTGTATGTTTCCTCTGTGTTCAGGCTGACGCCGCTTAACTTGCGTGTTTTGTGCAACAGCGCCCTCTTCTGCATTGGTCATATTATTCTCGATAACGCATATGGGATTAAACAAAAATAAAAGTAAATTATGGCTAATAAAGTGAAGCATGGCAAAACTACATAACTATTGTCAATTTAGTTTATTTTTCTCTTTTGACCGGCATCCAGTTTGTATATTTATTTATGAATGTTTAACATACAGTCCACCGGAGGGCGCAGCTACACTACAAACTCGTAAATGTTTAACAAAAACCCACACGAAGAAGACAGCGTACGAAACCTCGTGAAGCGGGAACTGACAGAATGGACTGGTAAAAACAAACAAACTATATTAGAATTTCCGTTTTAAGCACAATTACTTCTCTAACTGTAAGCGACATGTGTGTTACGGTTATAGTGGGACGTCAGCCTATTTCATGTCAGAGTATGCGCTTGATTTTTGCTAGTTCGGGCTAACTATGCTAATACCGCTGCTAAACTCTATTACATTTTAACGTTTCAGTTATAAGGATGCTCTTGCTATTTAACGCGGTTGTATTTTTGTGTTGTTGTTTTTCAGGGGTCAGAATGAGCTGCCTTCACCAGTGGTCCGAGATGATGAAGTGACAGTTGCTGCACGCAGGAGAAGGAAAAAGGTGGCCTGTATCCTTAAATTGTGTTTCATCTCTAATTTAAGTGTTATAATTGCACATTACTGATGCCATATAGATACTACTGTATATTCATTAAATAGGAACCTCATGCATTATTGTCACTGAAACATTATATAGTGCTTGTGCTTAATTTTCCTAAGCAGCTGTTCAGTTCCATCCCCAGGAAGCCCTATTGCTTCAACAGTAACCCCAGCGCGTTCCCTTTTGAAGACTACCCCAGCCTCTTTGTATAGGCAGGCAGGTATGTCTTAAACCCATACCATATTATTATGTTGCCAGTATCATCATTTTAACTGGTATTTTTTTTCTTTTGAAGTAACTCCTAGGGTCCCAGATGTTTCTTCGATTTTGGCTCCTGGAGGTCGTACTCCCAGATACACACACACACCCAGAGGCGCCCTCAGCAGCCTGGTAAGGCAAAGACAATACAAATAGAAATAGAAATATGATTACTCAGACTCAAATATTACTGTTGAATTCTTAGAATTTAGATGACAGTGATTGGACCAACAGCATGTACATCTCCCCTGTGTCTGGATTGGAAAACACTAGTTTCTTCACAGATGACAATACAAATCTTAGCTCTGCCCTGCTAAAGGAGGATGACCCTGGGGAGACAGGTAAATGCACTATTCTGTCAAGTGAGTGTGTTTTTTGGTTGCTTTTATAATACGGTGTGTTTGTTTTCAGCTGCTGCCAGTTTATTTTCAGATTTCCTCAGTTCCTTCCAGAAACATTCTTTGTCCGCACTATTTGACTTGTTGGAGGATTATCAAGCTCTCTGTCAGGACAAGGTTGTAGTTTTTGGGTACTTGTACTTGTGTACTTCAATATACTGTATTTTGTCAGTATTGCACCTCTAATATTTTTCTGCTGCAGGTAGATGTGCTTCAATCTGTGGTCCTCCGTGCGGGTCAGAACAGTAAAACAGCAGGTGTAAGGTGGCTGCTGCAACAGGAAAATTGTACGTGGAGGCTTATTAACTCACTCTACAAGTATGTTGAGCCCCAAATCTATCCCCTATCCTTTTTTTTTTTTTTTTAAATGACCACCATCACATTACTGTTTGTTTCAACAGAGATCGGGTCCAGTTGGCTCTTGAAGATGACATCATGATGGATATAGGTGTAAGTAACTAAGATTTTTTGACAGCCACTTTTCAAACTATACTGTTTTTGCAACACCCGGTGACAATTATGGTCAAAGCTGATACTTAAAGCTTACATTTTTTTGTTGCCTTTGCACTTTGTAAGGTCTAGTAATTTCTTTTTAGGTTCCCAGTGAGAGTGAAAAAGTTGTGGTTCAGCAGCTGTTTCAGCGAGATGCCGTAATACGACAAAGTCAGGTAAAGAGTCAAGACTAGGGTCTTACATTTTTTTTCTTTTTTTATTAAAATCACATCACATTTTTGCACAAATATCTTCTTCACAGTTCAGTATAATGTGTTTTGTTTTCTCACAGCTTGTGGTTGACTGGTTAGAAAGCATTGCCAAAGATCAGATTGGAGACTTTTCTGACAATATTGAATACTATGCAAAGAATGTCTGTTGGTAAGTTTATCTTTGTGTTGTAAAAACATATCATGGTAGGTCATTGAAACCACCAAAATCTTGTGCATCAACATCTTAGGGAGAACACACTCCATGCGTTAAAGATGAGGCGAAAAAGTGGAGCAGCAATGACTGTTCCTCTAGTTACTGAGCTGGTAAGACACGGTTTTGTCCAGTAAATAATCATGTGTTTATATATTTGAGTTATTTGTGTATTTCATCAGGATCCAGATGCACCTTTTCGTCAGCAACGCCCTCTGGCTGACCTGGACAGAGAGGATGATGCTCGACTGCTCAAAAACTTGTTCACTCTCATTAGAGCAGGAATGACTGACGAGGTATGAAGATGACTTGTAACTTATATACTGTGTTTAGACGTTATACAAAAGAGCTAATGGGAGATACAAGTAAGTTATTTTTACGAGTTTCCATATATAGGAGCTTTTGCACAGTAAAACAATTGTCAGTTGCTATGGCAGCAGTCCCACTTCATCACTCTGAAACTCTTCGATACAGACTTCAAAATTATGGTGATGGTGGAACTAATGTAACTTTTAATCTGATCTGGGTGCAGTTACCTCTTTTTCTTGTGTTAGGCTCAAAGGCTGTGTAAGCGTTGCGGTCAGGCTTGGCGTGCAGCAACTCTGGAGGGCTGGAAGCTTTACCATGACCCAAACCTCACCTCAGGTATTATTATCTTAAAACTACATTCTACTGAAGCTCTTTATGACATTTTCATCATACCTACAGCAATGGTTCTGTTTTTTTTTCCCATTTACTATTGTTACAACATTATTTACAAATTTTAGTTAATTTAGAACTCCAGCCTGTTGAAGGAAATCCCCAAAGGGGTATCTGGAAGGCATGTTGCTGGAGGATGGCTGAAGAGGTATGGTAATATGCATTTTATTTAACCTATTGCACTTTACCTTTTTTATTGTATGAAATTTCCCTTTTATTCTTTATTCTATTATAATATTATATTATTCTTGTGTGCAATATATTTCTCAATATGCCATATTCAACTAATTTATGCTATTTTATTATTATAGGAGCAGATAAACAGATATGAGAAAGCAATCTATGCCAGCCTAAGTGGAAATTTGAAACCGGTAATGCGTCTTTAAAGTAGAATAAAAAGAATTGGTGTTTAATTTTAAAATAATTTGTTAAAAATATGCTTTACTTTTAGCTCCTGGCAGTGTGCGAATCCTGGGAAGATTATGTTTGGGCGCACTTCAGAGTGATGGTTGACTCGTTGGTCGAAAAAGACTTGATGTCATCAGGCATGGCTCATCAGGAGGTCGAGACGTTGCCACGTGAATACCTTGAAGCAAAGTATGTATAGACTATAAAACTGGGTGTACTATTGTCATTAGTTTATTATAGTTAATTCTGTACTCTCTTTTTGTCAGTTGGACAATGGAAAAGGTATTTGAGGAACTTCAAGCGTCTGAGTCCAAGGTAAATTTTTGATTGAATCCTTTTTAAACATTAAATGCCAAAACTGTTCACGTGTTTCTTTGAACAGAGGGTTCTGGAGGAGACCAAAGAGCATTATCACATTATTCAGAAGTTTATCATCCTTGGAGATTTGGATGGTTTGTTTCAGTTTTCATTGACCATTAATTTATTTCTCATGAGAAAACTTTAACAAGTGAAAATGTCTATCTTTAGGTCTTTTGGATGAGTTTTCTGAATGGCTGAATGCTGCCAAACCCCTACCATCTCATCTGCTGCGTTTTATGACCCATGTCATTTTGTTTTTCCGCTCTCTTGGATTAGCACTTAAGGTATAGTTCAAAGCAATTTATTTAAAGCTTCCATGTTCTGCTTCAACTACTAAATACAATGATTTTAACCATACAGCAAATTCTGCATTCTAACCAAAAGTATTTTCCTGATATTTCTTAGGAGGAAGTATGTGTGAATGTACTGACATCTTATGTGTCCCTGCTGATTAACAATCAGCACATTGAGCTTGTGGCCAACTATGTTGGCCAACTTCCATCTGATCTCGCCACAGTGCAGTATGCTTCATTTTTGGAAACCATCACCCAACCAGAACTTAGACCTCGCTGTCTTGAACTTGGAACTGACGCAGGTGAGATATACTCTGGTAAGCCACTTGAACATGAGAGGATACAAAGTTAATTTTGTTTGTTTTTTAGGCTTGGATGTTACTGCAATTACTAAACTTGTGGTTGAAAATGTGAGGGAGAGAGATGAAACTGAATTTTCTCATCACAGCCAAACATTGGAGACTGGAACTACCAAGGTATGCCTATCAATATTGTTGTATACATATTAATTTTAAAAAAAAGGTTGGTTGGTTAAAAAAAAAAGCCTATTCTTGAGATATTCTTGTCAATACAAACCTTCTAACTTATCAACATAAAGGTTGTATAGAGGATTTTCCAAGGAGCGAGAAATCCAGCGACTGTTTGTCCTTTTCAAATGTTGCTCTTGTGTGAAACCACCTCCCTCCCCCACAGCTCACCAAGTAGAAACGCCTCCTCCCGTCTCTTCCTTATGCTTGCGCTGCTTACTTACAGCCAGTGCGTGTTCAGAATCGCTGTTACTCCTGTAACTATACTGTATGTTTTCAAATGATAAGCAGAAGTTTCCTGTCTAGAAGTAATTTAGCGACCAATGCGTCAGTCTTTCCTGCTTCAGTGCACAACATCGCTGAATGGAATCTCAGAGAATCACCTTAGTTTGGCGTTGCTCCTTTTCCCCTTCTCTTCTTTTTTCAGCGACCTCAAAAACGGACTTTTGTGGCTAACTGGTAGTGGATTCTTGTTGGCCATCGCAACAAACTTTGTGCTAACTGCGAAGAAGCTACAGTTGGAAAAAGCCGCTAAGAACCGCTGCGTTGGTTGAGTAAATGGCGTCTTGCGTCTGTGGAATGCGTGAGAGGCGTACGTAAACCACGTAATCCCAGCGCGCCAGCAAGTCAGTTACGCTAGAAGCATAGGGAGTTTGATTGACATCCTAACAAGGGTACTTCGTTATCTATTGGCTGTTACCTATTGGCTAATGTTTATCTGGCCCCACCACGTCCACAGTTGCATCTCTATAATGCTATCATTGACAATTTGAAACAAAAATCCTCCATACACCTTTTAAGATGAACATCAGTGAAATCAATATAATGCTCTCAACAGGAGGATCAAAAGAAGATTGATGTCATTGACTGGCTACTGTTTGATCCTGCACACCGAGCTGAGGCCCTAAAGCAATCCAATGCCATCATGAGGAAGTTTCTGGGTATGGGCCTGATAAGACTTTTGGGTTCAAAGTTAAATCAACTCGACATTTCTTATGACTTAGTCTCTTGGGTCTTAGCTCTGCAGAAGCATGATGGTGCCAAGGCAGTGTTCTCTAAAGTGCCGGAGGATTCAATGAAAAAGATTTACAGCCAGTGGACGGCAGTCAGTGATACAGTGATGCCAGCTGAAGATGAGAATGCCATCAGAGAACACCTGTGCATTAGAGCCTACCTGGTTAGTTCCCTATGAACTTGACTAATAATCTCACAAATGGCTAACTGACTGAAAGTGTTTATTGTTGATCTTTTTAACAGGAAGCTCATGAAGCATTTACTGACTGGTTCAGTCACAGTAGCTCTGCTCCCCAAAAGCCAGCACCTGCCCCAGAGGCCAAATTCACTGAGAAAGTGGCAAATGAAATGAGGGAGAAAGAATATCAGGTAGTTAAAACGTCTACTCAAAACCAGCTATGCATAGGATGCGTACAAATTCATGACTTCATTGTGATGTATTCTCTCCTAAAGGCTGCACTAACTACTTGGTCCTGCCGCCTGGATGTTCTAACTGAAGATGTCAAAGAAAGAATCTACAATGTACTGTTGTTTGTTGATGGAGGATGGATGGTCGACTGTCGACAGGTTTTTTTTTTTTACATAAACATACTTTACATGCATGTGTATGTTGTATTTGTTCTGCAATGTTGTTTTGTAAATGCAATTCTTTGTTAATTGTTTGTAGGATGCAGAACAGGATTCAGAGCGCAACCACCAGATGACGGCACTGCGTTCTCTCTGCCTTCCTCGTTTGAGTTTCCTGTTGCTGAGTGTGTTACAGAACTCCTCCAGGCATCAAGAGGCTCTAAGACTGGTTGACATCATCTCCTCTGATCAGCATCGCCTTTACCAGGTAGGAAATAAATAACATTTTATCATTATTAAAGCTCCCATTACATTACATTTTTTCTATTTTGTTTA
This sequence comes from Taenioides sp. WSHXM2023, assembly GCA_029959045.1. Classification (NCBI taxonomy): domain Eukaryota; kingdom Metazoa; phylum Chordata; class Actinopteri; order Gobiiformes; family Gobiidae; genus Taenioides; species Taenioides sp. WSHXM2023. The sequence goes on from CM057085.1 coordinate 21,263,039, forward strand.
TTCCAAGGTTTTCTCCAAAGAGGAGTTGAGACGGTTCCTGCAAAAGCTGCGAGAGTCCTCACTGTCATTGCTGGACCGGGGATTTGATCCTCTTGGCTATGAATTGCAGTCCTAAACTTGCTTTTTGTATGCTGTTCTTATGTTTCTGTATATATATAAAAAAATAAAAGGTTTTCATCATCACAACAAGAATAATCTATTATTTAAAACTGGACAATATTAATTATTCCATTTGTAATTTGTATTTGTGATAACACCCATTATCAAATGTGTATATGATGTTACATTATTATTACACAACAAAGATAAAAAACAATTTTGCCTGTTGTAATAGTCTGACATCCTAAGATAATGTAATGTCACCTTTACAATGTCATGATACTGGGTTGGCTGCACATGTATTATCATAATTATGTTTAATATTGTGAAGCTGCATGTTACTCTGCCTTCCTCATGATTCTGTGAAGTCTGAGTTTGTCAAACTGCCGTAGAGGGCGCTGTTCAAAACATGAAGGGGCGAGGATGTAAACAGTCCGTTGCTAACGTTAGATGCTAACATTATGAGTAAGTTGTGGTGTAGCTTGTGATATTACCACGTTGAGCCAGCTCTGTAAGCACCGAACTTTCTGTGGTTACATTTAATTTGCAAAATTGATTAAAATACTCGATACCAGAACAGACTTAACATGTTTGTATTGCGAGCTAATCGTTAGCTAGGGTTAGCTGCTATCATAAGTGCAGTAGGCCGCAGACCTCGTGTTTTCCAGCGGCTTTCACCCAGGCTAACCCCAAACATAGGCCCCAAACGAGGCCGCCACCTCGGATCTGTGTCGTTTCTCCTGAAATTCGCACTTGGTAAGTATCCTTTTTTTTTTTTTTTTTTAAACAGCTTTCTCTAATAAGTTACTGTACTGATATGTTGCGAGTGATCGGATAAAGTCCAGTACTCTTCGTGGAAATGGATTTTGTCCCAGGCTGTGAAGTTCCGAAATTATTCACAATGCAGTCTGTTACACTTTTAAATAGCGTTATCCCAGTAATTAAATGTTTTTGCATTAGTGTGATAGCGCATGCATGCTGTTTAATTTGCATCAGACAATGCCGCTTATTTTACAAAATACTTGTACTTAATACCGTGAAATCTGAATTATGAAAAAAGTCTCATTATTCGAAATGCTTTTTATGTTATTTAGCTACTTGATGAAAGAGCTGCTCTATCCGTGTCTTCTGCCTGCCTCTACACCAGCCTCTAGTGAAACCTTAGACGGTGTATATGACGAGCGGGGCTAGCGGAACAAGTCCGGACATATTTTGTCCCAGTGTTGCTGCGTTTGTGTAGTGTTCGTGTGTGTTCATCAGCTGACACAGGCAGTATGTGTCATCAGTTTCTGAACTGGTCATTATGACAATTCACGCTTCTGTTCAAAAGCAAAGTCAATATGCCCAAAGGTTGTGCTCTACTAAAGGGTCACTGTATTCTTTGTGCAGCGTCTTTAAGTGTTTACAAAAGCGCTATATATGTAAAAAAAATCTTCTTCTTCTTCTTCTTCTTCTTCTTCTTCTTCTTCTTCTTCTTATTATTATTATTATTATTATTATTATTATTATTATTATTATTATTATTATTCCATTTATCATCATAAGGATTTGTTAATGGTTCACTCTTCCATATTTGATTTTATCCTATGTAGACCTTATAAAGCAGTGTTGTTATTTTTTGGGGGCAGATGATTATAATTCTATGCATATTTTGATGAGTCACCAAAGGACTAGTCTTGGCATGTTAACACGTGATTGAATCAGCTGTTACAGTTGTATCGTGTACGTAGTTTCCTACTCCAGCTGACTGGTGATAGGCCCCAGTCAGAATAGGCCAGGTCCTCTAGCTTGGTCTAGTCCTGACATGTCTGAGGCTCAATATAAGAGGCTGCAATGCTGCTCTCCTCTCTTCTCACTGCACTTTATCCTTACTTGCACATGATGGGCTGCTTGTAGAGTTAACACTGGTAAGAATCTATTTTATTTTTAAATGTTGGCTTGTTCTAGGTGTGAACTTCAAGTATTCTGACAGCCTCAGTCGATTTTTATTTTTGCTGTAAAATGCCAATGTCAGTTCATTGGAGAAATATAATAATTAATAAAATGTGTCTAAACCTTTGTTCTACAGAAACAATTCTTTAACCATGTCGTCTGAGAAGGACTTCAGCTCAGACACCCCTGATGACACTAAACTAGTGAGAGCTCCTACTTATATTTTTGGGATTTACAGGAAAAGGCGAATCCCTAACTGACTTGCATTATTTTGTGTTCAGGTCAGACCAAAGGTAGAGTTTCAGTCATTACTACAACTTGCTGGTGCCACTAAAGAAATTTTCACCATGAAGGAGGTACAGTTTTCTTATATATAACAAAATTCAAAAACACTGACGTCTTTATATTTTTATGGCCTAAGAAGAAAAAGTACTGTATAGTAACTCAATGTAAAAGACCTGTGCACAGTTAAAACAAGATTCTTAGTCAAGTGCTCTTCCTTTCAACAGGTGATGTTTTATCTCGGACAGTACATTATGCAGAAACAGCTGTACGACCAGAAGCAGCAGCATATCGTCCACTGTGCACAGGATGCACTTGGGCGAGTCCTGGGCGTTGACAGTTTCTCAGTCAAAGAACCTCGGTAATTATCAATAAAAAAAAAATCAAATGCTTTTTCAGTTGTGGCAACTTGAGCTAATTATTGTTGTGATTTGTTTGTTTCAGTGCTTTGTTTGCTATGCTCACCAAGAACCTGATTGCTGTAAAGAGCCAAGGTATGATTGTTAACTTACTCTTAATGTTTTAGCTTTTCAGTATTATCTATTTAATTTCTCTACTTTTTATTACTAATATAAGTCTCCTTTTTACTGTAGTTTGAATCTAATTTTTTTTGCTTTTAGACTCATTATCAAGTGATGGGCTTAGCAGCAATGAGGCCAACAAAACCACAGAGGTAAGGCACACATATAAAAGGCTGACAGATTGGTCTCACTGATTTATATTGCATTATATCATGATTATTATGTAATATATCATTTTTTACTACTTTACTACTTTTACTAAATTTTAACTTTGGTGGTTTTCTTTTAGGGAGAGACAGAAGGTTGCACGTCGTCTCTAGACAGAAGCAGGGGGCGAAGGAGGAGGAGAAGGAGGAGACTCCTGAGTGGTGATCCAGGTTTGTGTTTTTTTAAGTATTACAACCTTTGGGCTGTAACAATCTTATTAACTGAACACATGTGGGGAACCTACAGGTCCTTCTCAAAGCACAGAGGCTGCAGATGTGGAGGACGAGTCTGAGGAAGAAGAGGACGGGAAAAAGAGGAGGAGATCTGACAGCTACTCTTTGACATTTGATGAGAGCCTATCGTGGTGTGTGATTGGTGGATTAGGAGGGGGACGGGACAGACACAGTAGCCGCTCATCAGAATCTCATAGCATTGTGAGTTCTGTTAACATTTGATATAAAACATGTACTCATTATTGAGTACATGTTTTGCTTTAGTATTATTTTAAATCTGTTTAATTTTTAGTCAGAGAAATCAGAGGTCACAGTTCCAGCATCAGACTCTGACAGTGACAACTTCAGTGTTGAATTTGAGGTTGAATCCATTGATTCAGATGACTATGATGAAGATGATGCTTCTCTATCCGGAGATGATCAGGTATTACTATCATTATTAGTGCACGTTCCTGCTATCCTTTGATATTGTAATTATACAAGCCTTCTAGCTTTTTAACACCTTATTGTGAATGTTCAGGTTTACGAGGTTACAATCATTGAGGCTGAAGATGAAGACTCCTTTGATGACGACACAGAAATCAGTGAAGCTGTAAGTACTTGGGGAAAATATGATGTTGACCTTAAAGAGAGGGTATTATGCTAAATCAACTTTATAGAGCTGTTATAACATTGTTCCCTCATCAAAAACATGCCTGAAGATGTTTTATATGTTATCCATGCATGTTTGAGTAATCTAGTAATCTCTCTGTATAAGACCCTCCTTACAGTTAACAGTACGATTCTGTACAATGCTCAGCCCACAAGGCTTCGTCACCCATGCTCCTGCACAACAATTTTCCATAAAAAACAAAAGCATGATACAAAACAACTTCACAAACCTGATGCAGTGTGCAGTAGTTTCATTAGCGAAATGCATGCTGATGATGCTGTGAAAGCGCTCTGAAAGGGAAGTGACTTTGTGTGGGGAGCAAAGGAAGGGGGGAACTTGGGCATCAAAAATTAAACTGAGATTGAGTTAAACATTTTTTGTTGTTTTTGGTGAATATAGCATTTGCAAAAAAATAAAAGGTAACATGGTAATTTAAATATATAACGTGTTAGCAATTAAAATGCCACAGTGCAATACCCCCTTTTGACAAACATTAAAAGGCTGAACACTGTATCTGCTGAAATGCTTCATGTGCATTTTAGTTGATGTGGTTTACCTACATTTTTAACATTGTTTGTTTGTAGGACTACTGGAAATGTGGAAAGTGTGAAGAGAAGAACCCACCTCTCCCAAGGCACTGTCAGCGCTGCTGGACCTTACGGCAGGACTGGCTGCCTGAAGTGACCGTCAAATCTGATTCTGGCCCCAAACTGCTCCCTCCAAAGCCAAAAGAATCTGAGGCCAAAGAAAGTCCAGGTAAAGATTTATTCTTGTTTTATTGTACAACACCATTTCACTCTTCTCATGGTTTACTGATCTTGTTGATGTTAAAGGTTCTGATAATGAGGAAAATGAGGGGGTTGACATTCCTGATGGTAAAAGGGTAAAGACCCCTCCACCATCTCAGTCCCTGGATGACTCGACTATCTCTGTACCAGAGTCCAGCTGCTCTGCTCCAAACTCCCAGGAGCTGTCCTCCTCCCTGCCCTCCTCTTCATCGTTCTCACAGGAGAAGCTCTGGACCGACTCTCTGCCTTCATCGTCGGACTCCCAAGAAACTCTCCCCTGCTCACCCTCAGTGACTTCTGGAGTCACTTCTGTTCCTGAGCTGGAGCGCAACGTGTCGGCGGAGTGGAGGCTGCCAGACTCTTGCCTGGACCCCTGTCTCATCTGTCAGTCACGGCCGAAGAATGGCTGCATAGTCCACGGTCGAACAGGACACCTCATGTCCTGTTATGTTTGTGCAAGGAAACTGAAGAAAAGAAACAAGCTGTGTCCAGTGTGCAGGATGCCCATCCAGTCTGTCATTCTGACTTACTTCAGCTAGTGGCCACAAATAATTTTGCACTAAATCCAATGCAACCAGCCTAGTTTTTTACCTCAGCTTTAGCATTTGTAAAATGGAACATTTAAATCCGCACATTTTATGAAATAGTTGTTCAAATAACAACTGTAACCGAGACCAATATCTTTAGATATTATTCTTTTTAAAATTGACAATTACAAATTATTATTAAACAAAATCAAACTATATATTTAGCATCAGTTCTGAATTGTATACATCACGATATATAAAAAAAAGTCTTAACATTTGCCAACTGATTTATCAGTTTCCTGGAAAGAAAGGCATTATGTAGGAAATAAATGGTAATTTTCACACTTTTTTTTTTTTTTAAATAACATAATTGCAATTGGATATGACTATACGTAAATATTTTTGCACTGGTGTATACATTATTATATGTTATTTATTAAATGCAAAGTGCCAATTCTTTCCAGGAAATCTAAAATAATGTGCTTTTAGGGATTTAAAGTGATGATGTTAAATATTCTCAATATCCTATTATTTATTTGAAGTTATTTAAGAGGTTTGAGTATATTTAACAATCACTTTGAATAGTCTCCTATATCAGAGTCTTTATTTGAAATAAAGTGTGTATTGAATAATTTCTGTCTTTTAGTTACTTTAATCAACACTGGCTCCTGCTGGCACGTGTTTGTCAGTACAGAGCATGAAGTTTTTATATTGCTGCTTATTAGGCCCGAGCACCAGAAGCAGGCGAAGGGCCTGCGGTAAGAGTAGCCGGTAAACGATGTGCCCGTAGTGACCAGGGACCGCCATGATGTAGGAATGTGCTGGTGCTTTCCGAAAATGTATAGCTTAATTTATAGAAAAAAAGCAGAACATTGTTCTCTGATCATAAACTTTTTCTCCTAACCAACACACTCATTTTTCACCAACAACAGTGGCGAAAACTTCGAAAACAATTTCCAAAAATCAATAAGAAAATGGCACATGAGCACCTGCACGAGGAAAAAATTGCATTAGGGTATAGGAACAATGTAAAAAAAAGAAAAAAGAAAAACGTAGAATCATGAAATTTCACACAGAAGTAGATCATGACAAGACGAGTAAAATATATTACGCTAACTTCGTCCGCTCCACCAGGGGTCAGCAATATAAACATCCATGGCCATACCGGCTTGTCAAAGCCTGATCCCGTCACGTCTCAGAAGCTCAGCAAGGCCGGGCCTGGGTAGTACTTGGATGGGAGACCGATGGGAACAACACCAGGAGCCACAGTGGGGCTCCAGTGGCAAAAACTGTCGCTGTGCCCTTAGGGAAGGCACTTCACCCACATTAGTAAGAAAGTGGTGTGAGCATGGTCGGAGGGGCCGATGGTGCCGATTGTGGCAGCCTCGCTTCAGTCAGTCTGCCCCAAGGCAGTTGTAGCTACAATAGTAACTTGCCACCACTAAGTGTGGAGCAGATGAACAATGAACTGTAAAGCGCTTTGGGTGTCTTGAAAGGCGCTATATAAATGCAGTGATTAAATAATTAATTAATAATTAATACTTTTACGCACTCCTCCTAGGGCATTCACCCGAACAGGCTCAAATTTGGTACACATTATCTCAAGGAGTGGGGCATCAAAAGTTATCCAAATTTTTGACACGTCTTACCGTCTCTGAGCAGTGAAGTGACAAAAATTTTGAATTTTTACAAATTGCTCCCATTTGCACATATGAACTCCGATTTCTATGAAATTGGAGTCATTTGTTAAACTCCTGACCCTAAAGCGATTTAATATGAAAAAATTGAATTTGGTGCATTATTGCCCCCATTATGGTCAAAATTCAGTTTTGGCATCCTGATCACAAATGTCAATGACACCCATATCATATTTTTAACAGTGTTGCCATAGCAATGACAAACTCTCCATGTGGTAAAATTGCCAAATCTCACAAACTTTGGCGGATTTCACTCAAACTTGAATCGTAGGTGGACACCCCGACCGTGAACAGACAAGAAAATACAAAAATGGGTGCAATAGTGCCTCCTAGGCAATTTGTATGGAATGATAACATTTTATTTGTCATAGACATACAAAATTTGGTACACATATTCATGACATGCTCTCGATCAAAAATTCAATGACACCCACACCCTAGCTCACATTGTGTTGCCATGGCAACAAGCTAAAAATCTGTCCTCGCCACTGGGACATCCTGACAAGACCTTTGCCATAGCCAAACCAAATTTGGTAGCCAGATGCATCAAGGCAATAGGAACAAAAAACTATATTGTGACCTTGCCCCTTCACAAACTGGAAGTCCGCCATCTTGGATTAAAAACAAAACAAAACACCACGTTAAAAAGTTTAGACAAATGACAGGGTTAGGGTAGAGGTTAGGGATTAGAAATTTAGGGCAGGATTAGGGTTATGTTAGGGGGTTAGGGGGTTAGGGGGATAGGGTAGGGTAGCGTGGCGTGGGCGGAGCATTGCGCGGGTGGGGTGTGGGGTGGACGGGCTGATCATTGCTGCTTGCCGATATATTAGGTGATGTTTTTATGTTATGTGCCTTTATTGAAGAACACGCTTGATTTCAGATAAATTGTAATCCATAGGTACTGCTATGACAGAGTACTATTTTAAATGGTACTGAACAATATACTGGGGCTGCAACTAACGACTGTTTTAGTAATTGATTTGACCCTAACCCTAAGTCAGCAATAATTATTGTTTAGATGAATCGACTAGAGAAATATTTTTTAGCACATTTTTAACCAAATAAAGGGTGAAATATGGTGACAGGAGGTTTTATATTTTTTAATATAAGGTGTATTGTCAATGAAAACAAAACATTTTTAGTCCTTATTATTCTAATAAATTGTTGCAGCTGCATATTGTGAAACCTGACTGTATTGAAGATGAAAATTCATCAGTTTGTGTTCTGAGCAGTGGTGCATTTACTATTGAACTGTTTTGTTGTTGTTGTTGTTGTTGTTGTTGTTGTTGTTGTTGTTGTTTTTAGAAGCATGTGTAATGCTTCTAAATCCATACATTCCAGACACTGTAGTTCATTGAAATCTATGACTAGCAGCATGAAGCAAGGTTGGAGATTACAAAATCAAAGCAATTACTGCAGTTTGGCATATAGAGCAGTACAATTCAAATTCAAGTTAAGGTGGCCACATTCAAAACAATGACTTAACATCATATCTTCTCACTATTGTTTAATGAAGTGCATTGCATATTGCATATTTAAGACTGCTGTGTATTTAAATGGTGCCTACAGCAAACAGTGCTTGGACATGTCAATATTGTATTAATGACACAAATGTAATTTCAAATATATACATTTGAGTAAAATGTATGCTTGTAGACAATATAAACTAGTACTAGCATTGCAGTTTAGTGTTGATATCCTTATTTGGCAAAAACATGTTGAATCTATGCATACAGTGAAATATACAGTATATTCTAAGAGCATCCATTTGTCTCAAAGTATGGCATTTAAATATAGTTTAAAAATACAAACATTAGTATTAGTACTGTTAGTATTAAGAATTGTACACATTTTGTAATAATTTAAGGCTTCTAGTTTAGGCATATTTAGTACTTTGAGGTATTATATAGTAGTGCCACCTCACGACAGATATAAAGCCACTTTGATTATACATAAAATGTTTTTTGTTGCAAAACTTCAAGAACAATTTGTTGATTCAGACTGACAATAAACCAAATGTTATAAAAGCATTCATTCCTTGTTTAACTCCATGTATGTGCAAAAACCTTGGTGAGGGTTTCATATTGCTTGGACACACTCCAGCAGTGTGACCTTAAAGCCTGAGTGCCCGGCTCCTTCATCAGCAGTTTTCATTTGCCCACATATGAGGTCACCATGACCAGGCCAATTCCCACAGCCAAGCCTGTCTCCTGCGGTTTCACACTGACAGCACCTGCATTCAAGTCAGTGTTACATGTCACGTTGTATCTTGTTATAGAAGAGGGTTGTTGAGTTGTTGTAGTTTTTTGTAAAAGGAAGTCATGTTTTAAGGCTGAATAGTTATTTGGACCATACGGAACTGTCAGTGTTTCGGTCAACACCTCATGCCCTGGGTATGTCACCTAATCACAACAAAGTGACAATAGTTAATTTTAACCATAGCCACTGGGGGTCAGTGTATGATCAAATGCACCTACTATAAAGGTGTAGTTTCCAGGAAGCAGCAGCCTGTAGTACTCTCCATGTCGGTTAGTCTTAAAAGGACACATATTTCTGCGACCAACAACTTCCACGACTGCATTTTGAACTGGTGCACCTGTGCTGTCAAATACACGACCTTTGACCCCTGAAAGTATCAGAATAGTGAAAACAAGTGATGAAGAGGATAGAATGTGTGAGGAAATTTCATCCATATATTGTGTTCAAACTCTCACTGACCCAAATGGACTTGCTGAATGTAAGAAAGAAGTGCTTTTCTGTTGTCTGTCCACATGGCAGGAAGTTCACTGACAGGAGGAAACTTGCAGCAGGATACTTCCAGAGTTATCTCTAAACACTGAGCCCACACATAATTATAGTCCTGCATCCCACCTACAACAATATACATTAAGAATCAAATATCATTCAACACTTTTTGTTCAACTGAGTTATTTTATAGTAATTCATGTAGTTACCTGCAAGAGCGTACCACTTGTATCCATTAGTGATGCCATTCAAGAAGGGTCTGCTCTCTGTACAGTGATTCCCTTTGTGCATTGAGGCATGGTTGTAGGAGTACACCTTTGCAAGGTGAACAAAGACATCGTCATCAGGACTGATGCTTGCTCCATTTATTAACTCACTGCCTTAAAAGGACACACACAAAATGCCATTTTTTTCTAATCTGATTCTGAAAATTGTGATTTTTTTTTTTTTTTTTTTTTTACAAAATTACTACATTATTACAAACTGTCTTAAAATCAGCATTAAAAACATTAACGATAGGAATTCATAATATTTGATTTCCGTAGCTCAACATGTCTTTTAGACTGGTGAATCTTACTGTCTCCTTGAGTTGTAAAAATAAAATAATTTATGTCTTTTATAACAATGGCTCAATCATTTATAATAAAATTACAATATACATATGGCGGTACCACTCAGATTTCCATTCAGTGTTTATATTTGAATATCAGTCATTAGGTATCTATGTGGTTTTAGCAGGCGTGTCAAGTATACCTCCATTACTGTTGTCGTAGGGATAACTGGCCACCAGAGCTCCTCCGTGAAGATTCGCAGAGAGAACAAAAGTCTCAGTCTGCAGCCACCCTATCACAGCTTGGACCTACACAAGGGCCAAATCAAATCTTAATGTGCAATTGTCAAATTTAAGAAGAAGACAAAAGTTTAGGATGTTTTCTAACCTCTGCTTCTCGCTTGTCTTCATCACTCGCCTGAGGAGCGAAGACATCAGGGAAGTTCCTATTCAAGTCAATTCCATTGTGATTGAACCTAAGAAACCCATTGTTATTATGGTGAATGATTTACACACACACACACACAAAAAAAATTAGATTATTTAAAAAATATTCAATATTTATCATTATTTTAACTATTAATTGTTAGACTTATGATTATGCAGCCATTGTCCATAGGTACCCCATTAATTAGCAGCAGAGTAGAATAGATAATAAAAAATATATATTAATTCCCACGAGCCAATGTCGTAAAGAGGTGCATATCATGTTCAGTGTCTGGTATTACAACAAGCTGCAGAGAGGAGGTGAAAAATCAACGCCCAATTTATTTTTCCTTTTACTGCTAGTTTAATTCAAATGCAGCCCTTTATACGCACCTACAAAAACATAAACATGAACAGATAATATCCACCAAATTTATTTAGCGAGTACAGAGCCTGTAGTTAACTGTCTTTTCCATGTTTAACTGTATGAGAGATAGGAATCAACAATGTGTCTAAGTCTGCTTTCCTGTTAATCAACATGTTTTGGGCGTTCATGTATAATAGTGATTGTGCAAAAAGTACCAAAAGTAGGCTACCACTAAAACTGCATGTATCCAGCTTTTTCAAGGCAAGAAATTATCAGCATGGTCCCACAATTTATTACCTGTAGAAATTGGTGGCTTGAAATTAGCATCTTTGCTATAATCTGAAATATTTACACATTACAGATATTTATTAATTTGCAATAATTTGTCTCTATTCAACAAATTAAATAGAGTGTAACTGGGTGACAAAAAACGCAGTTCATGAGACACACTGAGTGACATCAAACCAAGATATTTTCCTGTGTGTTATTTGTTAAGTCATTCCAGTATATGATTGACAAGGTAATCCTGATGGTTAACATGTTATAGGATTGCAGAATAATGTCATGTATGTGTCAACCTTAGTGGTGTTCGTGGTGTTTTAGTCATTTGCTTGTGTCATTTGAGCATTTATATTTTTAGCACCATGAGCAACATCTGTGTTAAATGTCCAGTGTGCCTGTACCTGCCCTGGCTGTACATGCAGTCTGTGTCCGATGAGTCAAAACCATCCGGATTCATCGTTGGCATGATGTGGATTCGGGTGCTGTTCAGTAACTGCAAAGACCATGTTTCATTTTTACGATATCCCTCCACCAAGTCCTCTATGAGATGTAACAGCAGCACTCTCCCCAGAACCTGCAGAAACAGATATTGAACTTTTTTTTATTAGCTGCAGTACATCCAGACTGCTGTCGCTCAGGTCCTGACTAGAACCAGGAAGTACAAGCACATAAGTCCTGTGCTCAGGTCTCTGCACTGGCTTCCTGTGGCTCAGAGAATAGACTTTAAAGCAGCTCAAGCTCTGCTTGTGTACAAGTCTCTCCATGGCCGAGCACCAAAGTACATCTCTGACAAGTTAGTGCCATATGAACCATCTCGCACTCTGAGGACCTCAGGGACCGACCTCCTGCTGGTGCCCAGAGTCAGGACTAAACATGGGAAGTCATTTTTATGCAGCTAAAATTTGGAACAGCCTTCGTGAAGATGTGAGACAGGCCTCTACTCTGACAATGGTCAAATCCAGGCTCAAAACAGTTTGGTTTAGGGGATTATGAGTTAAATGATTTTATTCTGCACTCTTTTGTTTTTTAAAGTTTTTATTATGGTTATCTATGTTTTTCTATATTTATATTTATTTTGTATTGTCATTTTAATGTATTTCTTATTTGGAAATGCACTTTGAATTACTTTGTGTATAAATTGTGTTATACAAATAAACTTGCCTTGCCTTACCTATTTGAATGTAACTTAAAAATAATTACAGTTTATTCATCAGGGCACCATTACACACTTTTCTATGATATTAAAATCAACATTTCCTCTTCTAGGTCATAAATCAAACATGACATGGGAGCTTGATGAGCAACTGTTGTGTGTTTGCTTGCTCCATGGGGAAAGTGTGTGAGGCTTTGTGACTGGAAACACAATCTGGACCTTTGGTTGCTCTTCTGACATGGTGAAGGAGACTACGGACACTTGGTGCATGAATGGGAAACTCAGGACAGAGAAAAAGAGAAGGGTGGGAAAAGTGAGCCCTTCTCACACACGTCAGGACTAGCTTTGCCTCTGGCCATCCGTGTGTTCCTCTATCCTCTTTCCACTCCTCCAGAATCCTTCTGTAGTCTACAGTGCACACCCTTCTCTTTATTTCAGAACATAAAGGATATAACTGAATCAATGGATAGAGCCTTTTAAAATCTAAACCTGTTGTATCTTTTCTTTTGTAATTCAGGAGAGCTTTATTCAAACTCAACTGACTGGTGAATTCTATTGTACTCCTTTTCCATTTGGACTAATACAAGTTATAAATAGTTGATATGTATTATACTGTTTAACAGTGTTTAACTTTACAGTATGTCAGGAACTGTCAACTGAAGCTGAAATAACCAACTTCCTAAACAAGATTTGCCACATACGTGTTATTGGTGTTCTTCACAAAAATGACATAGGTACACTCACAACCTGCATGTATAATTCTGGGCACTAGGTTAAAACATGTGGACAAATAACACAAAAAACACCTCAGCATATTAAACCTGATTTTACATGTTTATACTCACCAGTGCCGATGGAAGTTTGATAGTGGGGTTCCTGGGTGTTTTATTTTGGTGGTCCTGGCTTGAAATTTGGAAACCCTTGCATTAGCACATTTTTTGACGAAAAGATGAGTCTTGTTAGGATCATTTAGGTGAGTCTGTGTACATTTCTTATTTCACACAAAACCTCCAACTCCTGTAAAGGTCTGTACATCTCACTGTAGCATGTGTTCATTTATTTCTTTCATAAGTCTAACTCCCATACTATGTTCACTATGTAAAGTATGTAGAACAGCAAGTAACGTCTTTTCAACTGGAAAATCTAACATGCAATGTGTTACTTATAATGTAGTGTAATAAGTTTCTGGTCTATTTTGTCAGTTTTATCATTAGAGTCCAAGAGTTGTGACTTGTGCAGTGAGAAACACAGCAGAAAGGCACAAAACTATTTTATCTTGAGGTCATAAATGCTAAATTATCTCTTTCTATCTGTACTGTATTCATAGCACACGTTTTAGTCATGATTTTCTGTGGAAGGCCAGGGAAGTTTAAGGTTCCTCCCCCTACAATAACATTTAGTTTGTACTCTTTCTGGGTTTCAGTCTCTGCTAAACAAAGAATTATTGATAATTCATGGAGGCTTGCCTCCCTTATGGTCACAAAAAGTCCCCATGGCATAAATCCTTTATTAACAACATGGTTAAAAGATACACTATATTGCCAAAAGTATTCACTCACCCATCCAAATAACAGAAATCAGGTGGTCTATGAAATCAAGCACCTCGGCCTGCAGACTGTTTCTACAAACATTTGTGAAAGAATGGATCGCTCTCAGGAGCTCAGTGAATTCCAGCGTGGTACTGTGATAGGATGCCACCTGTGCAACAAGTCCAGTTGTGAAATTGTCAACTATCAGTGGTATTATAACAAAGTGGAAGCAATTGGGAATGACAGCAACTCAACCACAAAGTGCTAGGGAGGGGTCAGCGGATGCTGAGGTACATAGTGCGCAGAAGTCGCCAACTTTCTGCAGTGTCAATCGCTACAGACCTTCAAACTTTATGCGGCCTTCAGATTAGCTCAAGAACAGTCCATACATGATCCATACATCACCAAGTGCAATGCAAAGCAAATCACGCTTCTCCATCTGGCAATCTGATGGACAAGTCTGGTTTTGGCAGGTGCCTGGAGAGCGGTAATTGTCTGACTGCATTGTGCCAAGTGTAAAGTTTGGTGGAGGGGGGATTATGGTGTGGGGTTGTTTTTCAGAAGCTCGGCTTGGCCCCTTAGTTCCAGTGAAAGGAACTCTGAATGCTTCAGCATAGCAAGAGATTTTGGACATTCCATGCTCCCAACTTTATGGGAATAGTTTGGAGATGGCCCCTTCCTCTTCCAACCTGACTGTGCACCAGTGCACAAAGCAAAGTCCATAAAGCCATGGATGAGAGAGTTTGACTCTCTTATGACTGGCCTGCACAGAGTCCTGACCTCAACCCGATAGAACACCTTTGGAATGAATTAGAGCAGAGACTGAGAGCCAGGCCTTCTTGTCCAACATCAGTGTGTGACCTCACAAATGTGCTTCTGAAAGAGTGGTCAAAAATTCCCATAAACACACTCCTAAACCTTGTGGACAGCCTTCCCAGAAGAGTTGAAGCTGTTAAAGCTACAAAGACCAACGTCATATTGAACCCTATAGATTAAAAATGAGATGTTCATATGCGAGTCAAAGCAGGTGAGTGAATACTTCTGGCTTTGACTTTTATCCATCCGTTCATCCATTTTCTTCCGCTTATCCGGGGCAAGGTCGTAGGGGCAACAGTCTTCCTTCACCCCGGACACTTCCTGCAGCTCTTCCGGGGGGACCCCAAGGCGTTCCCAGGCCAGCCGAGAGACATAGTCCCTCCAGCATGTCCTGGGTCTTCCCTGAGGCCTCCTCCCGGTGGGACATGCCTGAAACACCTCCCGAGGCACGCGTCCAGGAGGCATCCGGAACAGATGCCCGAGCCACCTCAGCTGGCTCCTCTGGACGTGGAGGAGCAGTGGCTCTACTCTGAGCTCCTCCCGTGTGACTGAGCTCCTCACCCTATCTCTAAGGGAGCACCCAGCCACTCTGCGGAGGAAACTCATTTCGGCTGCTTGTATCCGCGATCTTGTCCTTTCGGTCATTACCCAAAGCTCATGACCATAGGTGAGGGTAGGAACGTAGATTGACAGTAAATCGAGAGCTTTGCCTTTCAGCTCAGCTCTCGATTTACTGTCAATCTACGTTCCTACCCTCTTCACCACAACGGTCCGGTACAGCGAGCACATCACTGCCGACACTGCACCGATCCGCCTGTCAATCTCACGCTCCATCCTCCCCTCACTCGTGAACAAGACCCCGAAATACTTGAACTCCTCCACTTGAGGCAGGGACTCTCCACCCACCCACAGAGGGTAAGCCACTTTTTTCCGGCTTTGACTTTTAAAGTGTATGATATGGATTAAAATAGGTGAAGGATAAGATTTTGGTTAGGCAACAAGTAACTGCTGTTAAGGATAGGATCAGTCTGCAGGAAATGAATGTCAATACAATGTGCCTAAAAAGTATAGAAACCCAATGTGTGTGGGGGGTAGCTTTTTCTGGAAGTTTTCCCTGAGTGACGACACACTCCACTGACTCTGTGTGTACTAGTGTGTGTTCAGCCATGACGTGTCTATTTAAGGACATTTCTTCTGACTTTCATTTACAGTGATCACCCAACTTTTGTGTTCTTTTCACATTTTCTTAGACACACTTACAAAATAATTTTTAATACATAATAAACTGTGTTGGAACAGGGGAGTCTATACCTTGTTCTCTGCAAAGACGTGCATCAGTGGCTCTTGTATGTTTGGTTCACATCACTGCATCATGGTCACAAACATCTGTAATTATAGTCATTACAACTAACTGTAGCGGTGAACAGAATTAGTGCCACTTTAACAGTGAAACAATATTTGTGGTCAGGGACAAACTCATGCAGTATAATGTATACAGAGTTTAAAACGTATTTTTATTTAGTCTACTACTTGTGTCAAACCACATTATCAAGTGTATTTTTAATGGTCGCTTTTCTCTCACAAACAGGCTGGGTCTTTCTCTGACCACAAAAGTATGTATGGAGTGGACTGTTTGAATGGCTTTTGTTGATCTCTTTAGTCCCCTTTTAGCCCCACTTCCTGTGAGCAGGGAGGGGCCAGTGCATTGGTGTGTGTATGTGTGTGTGTGTGTGTGTGTGGGTGTCTGCTCACCTCGTTGCCATGCATGTTCCCCACATATTTGAACTCTGGGACTCCGACGGTGTGCCGGTCAGGGCTGACACCCAAAGCTAACACCCATAAATCTTGGCCTGAGGAAAGCATAAGACATTTGTTCATTAGCAGAATAAATTATGAAAGTCATACTACATATTATTTACTACAATTACAGTAAGTGGTGGTTCCCTTTCACTATTATACAAACTGCGGATAATATTTGCATTAAGGTGGTGCACATTGATAAACACATGTTTGAGCTTGCACACACCACAGTTGAGTAAACTACAGGAGGTGTGAACAGGTTATTGTGGTGAGGTATGAAAACCTATGAGGTAAGTTGCGAAAAATGACTCGACAAGACACATTCAAATACATTCAGATTTGGACAGTGGCCATCTGGTGCCCTAGATTAGCTCAGATTAGCAGTGTGTGTCTGTATGTATAAGTGATTAGTTGGATTAGGTTGTTCCAGACTAAATTAACCCTAGCCTAGAGTCTCGTCATATGATCATACTGTCAGAGCCAGTGTTACTATAGTGATAAGCACCTGATACTTCAGTCAAATGTGATCCTGGGTCTGACAGTTTGTCAGCTGTCGTACCCATGGAGGGCCTATGAGCACAATATACAATCAAGAAAATAATGTTATTGATGTTGAATTATATTGAATGGTTTGATTTTGTACCACAAAGGAAATGATAGTCTAAACTTAGAGTAAAGGCCTACTAAGTTTTGTGTTCGCATAAATTTTAAACTGAAACTGATGACATTAATCATTAGTTGTGATGAGCCTAAATAAGACTCTCTGAAAAATTATACAGGGTTTTTGTTGAGTTGTTGAGTCAAAAGTCTAAGATCATGAAAGCCATACCCATATTCAAATACTAGGCAAAAGCGTACTACCTCTCACAGAATGGCCAATGCTGTACAGATGTGTGATGTGGGGGTTGGCTGTGTTGACTTCATGCAGGTACTCTTTAATCTGCTGGTTGTTATGATAGCGAAACTCCAGCAGAGAAACAGAGGTGTGGCAGAGGATGACGATGAAGAGGTGAGCCAGAAGAATCGTCATCACTTCTGTTTAAAATATCAACATCAGAGAAACATCTTGATTTAATGCTCTATCTAACAAATAAAATCCTTCATTTGACCTGTCTAGTATGGAAGAACAGGCAGATGGAAAAAAACTAAGTTCATGATTACTAATTATGTTGTGTCTGTCTCCCTTAGGACTAATATAAATAAAACTAATATAATTTTCGCTCAAAATGGTTGATGGATGAAGAGCTACACTTTATTTTGCCAGTTTCTTTATATGCTACGTACTTCAATAGTATCTTATATTACACGTTCATGTAAATAGACTGGTATGAAACAACGTAACCCAGTTTATAATGATCAATAGCACAGCTGACACTAAATCTAAATAATAAGGCTACAAGCCTAAATAAATTACATAAATCTATAAATAATACACATAACCAAGCTACCGTTACAAAATGAAGTTTTGTTGGCTGCCATAATTAACTCTAACAGCACCATCCAGTGTGACAGCTCCTCACTTGTCCGACGGTCAGAGGACGTACCTGTCCGCTGCCGAGCCTTTATCTGCACCGACGAGCACCGGCTGACCCGGGACAGATACCACACTGCCGATCTGAGTGTGTGTGAGCTTTAACCCGACTTTAACCTGACTTTAACCCGGCGGAGATCAGCCCGTCCGGCAGAGGGGCGGTGCTAATGACCGGGGACTCAAGGAACGTGCCGTGCGCTGTCTGCGCCCAAATGTGCTCTGGGGTTCAGCCTCATATAAAGGCCTACCAGTAGGTTGGACAGGTTTAAACGAAATATTCATTTAAGACAAGTTTATCGTTATTGTCTTCAAAATAATAAAATTGACAAAACTTGTCTTAAGTTGGCTAAATTCATAGGCCTAGTAGGATAGGTGTTATAGACACTGAGTCCACGCGTGCTAAAATCGCGGTATTTAGTGACAGATGCGTGTTCTATAAAGACCTTGGCCAATATTGCAAACTGATCGATGTCTTGCATTTTAGCAACACTCCAAAAGCTTTCTATATGAGCATCAGGTGTGGGTGTATAGATCTAGACCCAGATTTCTGTGTAAGCTAAACCGTCCAATTCTCAACATGGGCTATTTAGTGTTTAGAGTTAAATTAGGCCTAAAACTTAATAAACTGAACGTCGTTTAGACAACGCTATGTCATCTTTTTCACTTGAATTGGGCCCCATCTAGTGGCCTTTGTTATGAACAGACACCTTAAAAAGGAGCTTTCTCAATTCTGAAGCTGTTAACCTGATGGACTAAAACAGAGGTCATTATGGGGCCATCATATCTGAAATCTTTACTCTTTGTATTTATAAAAAATCTATAGGGCATATTGAGACAAAAGGCTCATATAAACTTAGCACAGTAGAAACTAACTTGCTTGAGAAAGTTAAATTTATATCAATCTATGTAGTAATTAGGGTGGTAATATCCCTTGAGAGGTTCCAGTGATCCTCAACAAATAACTTAAGTAGAAAGATAATAAAGACAAGTTTAATTCAGGCCTATTCAATTGTGCTGTGATAATTGAATTTTCTGCTTTATGTTACTGACAGTTTGTGACGCTTGCACCAAACTGAATCCGCATCTTCCAGTCTTTTTAATTCCCCTCATCTTGTATGTTGATATAAAAATGTCGTAGTAATTGTAGCTCAGGGGCTGGCCGCGCAATTGACAGCTTATTTAAACAGACATGGTCAGTGAGATGAGAGTCGTGCTTTAGAAAAGGGGAAATTAACGAAGGAAGAAACTTGAGTGGCAGGTGCATCTGCAATAGACTCTTCTCTTTCTAGGTAAACAAAAGCTCATTTAGTGAAACATGCTGAACTGCTGTGTAACTAAATAATGTCGAGAAATAGCCCACTGCAATTTGTATAAATCCAGAGAATAAAAGTTTAACTAATTTGATTAACAGAAACAAAACTCTGTTTAAGGGAGTCCTAGCAAAGTTAGAGGTAGCAAAACAAAATATTATTTCTACGGCCATCATACAAGCCACTTTCATGCACATGGTTAGTTTTAATGTGTGAGAAATGTTAAATTAATTTTAGATTAATTAAAGGTTTCAGGTGAGACCCATTAATATTGCCAGGTCCCACATCCTGACTTAGTTACAGAGTGAATATGCAGTTTATTAATTATACGTTTCAATCACATTAGACTGCTTGCATATTAACAGGAAGCTTAGAATCTTGTTGCCACATTGAATTAAAAAAAAAAAAAAAAAATCCAAAGCAAACACTTTTAAAAAAAAATCTTGACAATTTGTGGTAAAATCAATATTCAAACCAGGTCAGGTTCATTTTGATTCCCATCATGCACCTGGATTCTCCCACATTATCATAATCAGGTCTGTGCAGGCACCTTTGTCTGCGAGGATGCAGATTAGCGTGGGCCTGCCTGTACGTCAGATGAGGAAAGTGGGCAGCAGATTTCAGTCTTCACACAGTGCAATACATGTTTGTAAAGTTGTAGAATATTTCATTAGGGATGAATACTCTTAACAGGCAAGGCAAAAAAGAATGTTATAGCAAAACATTTTTATTCAAAGCCAAACACTTATATATTATGGATGTATTTATTGCACTCAAAATCCTTGAAAAACTTACATTCTCACTTTGAATGTGCTTGCATCTGTACAAACCTGACTGGAGTGGGAGGAGTGGCCTTTACCAGCTTCTCATCATGGAAATTTGATTGCTTTGGACCAAATGTTCCACAGTATGGCAAAAATTATATCTCTGTAATAATATTTCAAACTTTAGAATCATTTTATTTTGATGCAGTCATGCAGGTTAAGTGCAGCCACCAAAAAGCTATGTGTTGTTTATTTTTCTTTAAAAGTGGAATAACCATGATATTGTTGGATTTAGATCACAGCCACCACAGCCACAAGTATATGCCTGGATAATTCATAATCAACCAATGTTTTCTTACTTAAAAATGAAAATCAGATTGAAGTAAGCGCTATAGACTGACACATTCAATATACTGAGTGCTGTTTTTGCTTTACTGCTGTCCACAAAGCATACATTGTTTGTGAATAAATTGATCATTTAATTTTATTCAAAAACAACTTCAGTGATGAATGACAAATAATTAAGCACTAAATAAATATGCATGTGTGTTTATCATACCTTCATACCTTATTGGGTCACTCATGTATAAAAGCAGACGAGCATTTCTTCAGAAGGAGGACCCAACTGCTGAGGGCCCTACATTTGCCTCATGGTAAAACTTCTTTTTCCCTTTTATCACTATCTAGATTTTGCTTGGCACAAATTGGCTTCCTCAAAAGTAGATGAGAACATAGTGTAAAATGACACTGAGAGATGTGTAATAATTATATGAGCAGTCAATGCAATGATGGATGGTTATCTGTTGCCCATTAATCTCACAACGCCACTGTGTGATCACTGTATGTGTGTGTTATAAATATATAAATATATGACTAAGACTAAGAAATACAAGACGTGATTAATTAATATAACTTAAAATGTGTAAATGTCAGTGTGTTGTAATGGAAGAAATAATACTGGTAGATAGAGCCATGCATCCAATAGAAGTTGCGTCTGCATGCTCGGTGTAAAGACAAATATTGCAGAAAAGAAAAATGAATTCCACACTGCAGTTCTCTGGAGCCCCCAATTATTATATATTATTATTTTAATAGAACCACAATGTGACTTTCTGGGTAAGGCCCTTCTTCAGACATGAAGGATTCAGTTTCACAGTTGTTATACACAAGCCCAGGTAGTCACCTGACCAATGACAGGAAAGCTTATGAATACAAATGACAGTTTGAAATAAAGGATGAGATTACAATTGTTCAATGGAATCCTATGAAATATAGTATAAATATTAATATGTTCAATAATATTGTTAAAGTGGTGTATTAGTTTGCCACAGTCAAATATTTTTATTTTTTTTATTATCCCTAAATTGTCCTCTACATTTCACCCATCCTTTTTCAGGAGCAGTGGGCAGCACATGAAGACATCTGGGGACCCATCTCCATGATCTTATTGCTAGACTTGGTCAGGACCTCAGCTGGAGGAAACTGGACTGCCCGGAGAAAGCCCACCCAGACACGAGAAGAACATGCAAACTCCACACAGAAAGGCCCGGACATATACAGATATAAAAAAACAGAAGAACACAATATTAGCACTAATTATTAATTAACACTAGCAATGTATTATTGGAGACGAATATACAGCCACAGACTGGAATGATGATGTCAACATTTAGGAGAGCCACAGAAAAGGTCTCAGATCAAAGTCTTCACTGAGGCCTTTAGGAGCCAGAGTCCCCAGACTATTGATCCGCGATGCTTCTCTTTTCAATAGAATGGAATTCACATTGGCTGGGTTGTTTTATTTGTTCAGTGCCCACGTATCTGAAGGAGCTCACATTGTGCTGCTTTTGAGTAAAACGCACTGCCACAGGGCCTCTGCTGTCGTTATTTGGGGTGTTGGATTTGTGTTCCTTGTTTTTAATGGTCTAGTTGTTTTGCCAATATATGCCAAACCACAAAGACTTTTGAACATATACATGCCATTGTTGGTGTTGCAGGTAATAACTGCAAAATAACTGCAACACCAACACCAATGACTTAATTTTGTAAGGTTTGTCAGTACTAGGATGATTGAATGTTTGTGTTTTATGAGTAAAGTTGCACTGTGTACATTGTCCACACCGGTCGTTGCCTTCTAGGACAGGTTGTAAAGAAGTGGGGCCAAGTGGGTGGTGGCAGGTGGGCTCACCAGCATTTGGTTGAAGTTTGGAAGCCTCTAGATGATTTGAGGTGGCAATGTGAAACTATTTAGAGCTGCATCTGACTGTATATGTACCAGTGTTTTTCAATTATTTTGACCGTTTCTCTGCAGATGGGTCAAAATTAATCTGAATTTACACTTGTCACTGTTTTTTTTTTTTTTTTTAAATCCCACTACTTTCATTTTATTAATAAATGTATGACTGTTTAACTGTTTAACTCTTGCACTTAATATGATTTTAGTCAATTTCGGGCAATGTAACATAGCATAGTGTAGTAAAGTGACTATTCTCTTTTGGCAATATTGATTTGTGTATAGCACTGGATATTAACGAAATTGCTTTTTTATTAAATGTTTCAAAAGTGCAGTATTTTTATTTTTTTTTTAATAAATTAGCTTAACCTATTTCCAGTAGTACATCTGTATAATTTTATTATAAGTTTATTCATATAAGACTGTTGTATTGAATTATGAGCTGTTCCCAGTTGATCCCTCCTCTCGGTCTTTAGACATGTATGGATTATTTTTGTTATTTAGAGAATAGAGGCTGAAAAACACAAAGGTAAGCCAAGCCACTTCCCTGAGGCCAGACTTTCACACCAATTCTGCTTGACCAATTGGATTATCTGACTGCACAAATAAAGCTTTAATCAATTTTGCAAATGCTTTATTAGGTGCTGTCTGGACTTGGTGATTGATTTATTCGAAACCTGCTTAGACATTGACAATACAAATGATGGCTGGGAGCTTTAGCTATGAGTTGAATTGTGGACTATTAAAAAGGGGCAGTATTTTAAGACCTTTTTCTTATTTTTGTTGTTGGCTCCTCAGTTGTTCTATTTTTATGCCAATGTCAATCCTGTGTCACAACATGGACCACATGAATGACACGCTTGTCTCCATGGAAACGTGTTTATCTTCATTACTGTACGTTGGATAGCTTTTGTGTCTGTGTCCTTGAGCCAAGCACAGCATCACAAAACAGATGTGTGCAAATATCTAGACAGAGGGTCATGGCTCTTGAGAAAAAGGGACAAATGATCCAACATAAACAACTGAATGATGAAGCCGTATAGCTGTTGACCTTTAATATAATAAACTAATATCATAAGACCCTACACCGTGAGCATAATTATTATGAGAATTAATTTTATAATTGAACAACTACAGTGCTCTCGGTCAATCCAAAATATGAATAAACCTCAAACTTGAATATTTAAGAAAGTAAAGGAGAAGTTTTGGCTTACTTGGGAGAAAATATGAAATAAATATGAAAAAAATATGAAAAACTACAAAGGATCTTCAGACAACATGAAATCCCAGTCTATTTCAAACCCACAAACACTTTAAGACAAAAACTGGTCCATCCTAAGGACAAAACACCGAGCCACAAACAAAGCAATGTGGTCTACTCCATTCAGTGTAGTGAAGACTGCAGTGAGCGCTACATTGGAGAAACAAAACAGCCACTTCACAAAAGGATGTATCAACACAGACGGGAAAACCAGGGTGGGCCGCAATCTGCCGTACATCTCCACCTAAAAGCCACAGGCCACTCCTTTGAGGACAGTGAGGTCCAGATCTTGGCCAGAGAAAAGAACTGGTTTGAGAAGGGAGTTAAAGAAGCTATTTTTGTCAAGAAAGAGAATCCTTCCTTGAACAGAAATGGGGGTCTC
The DNA here is from genome assembly GCA_029959045.1 of Taenioides sp. WSHXM2023. NCBI lineage: Eukaryota > Metazoa > Chordata > Actinopteri > Gobiiformes > Gobiidae > Taenioides > Taenioides sp. WSHXM2023. The sequence goes on from CM057085.1 coordinate 21,287,126, forward strand.
AGACATCATTTGTCTCCCATCTATAACTCTATCCTCAAACCTAAATCAAAACAAACAGAGAAAACAATGGGACTAGCCAGGTCAAGTCCAGAGGTGTGAAAACACCATCATGGCCCTGAATGGATATGCTAACTACTCCCCCACTCCCACTCCATATTGAATAGACTCACATGACTAACAGAAACTGTAAACAACTCCATATTGAATAGACTCACCTGACCAACTGAAACTGTATTTAAATATGTGTGTCTCAGAGTAATTTTCATTGTAATTAAGCTCCTCCCTTCAAGCAGATATAAGGCAGTGTCCACCAGCATCTGACCAGAACTGAAGAAGCAGCTTGGATGAGCTGCGAAACGTATTCAACCAAATAAACTCTGTCCAGTTGACAAATTAAATTTTTCCTTTTGCTATTTTCCATTATCACTTGTTTATTTTCATCTGTCTGAATAGTAAACAACTCAAAATGTACATATAAACATTTCTGACGTTTAAAAAAAAAAAAAAAAATCTGTGACCAATAGAACCACCTTTTAATGGTCATAAGCCTTCTGTTCATAGAGTCTGTCAGCTTCTTGATCTGTTGACTTTTTGTGCAGCAGCAACCACAGCCTCACAGACGCTGTTCAGAGAGGTGGACTGTTTTCCTTCACCGTAAATCTCCTGTTTAAGAAGGGCCCACAAGTTCTCAATACGGTTTAGGTCCGGTGGGGAAGGAGGCATGTCATTATTTGTCATCTTTAAGGCCTTTACTGGCTAGCCACACAGTGGAGTACTTCGATGCATGCGATAGAACATTGTCCCGTATATAAATCATGGTCCTCTTGAAAGATGCAGACTTTTTCCTGTACCACTGCTTGAAGAAAGTGTCTTCTAAAAACTGGCTAGGTTTTGGAGTTCATTTTGAGTCCATCTTCAACCTGAAAAGGTCCAACAAGTTCACCTTTAATAATTCCAGCCCATACCAGTACCCCACCTCTACTTTGCTGGTGTCTGAGTCAAAGTGGAGCTCTGGACCCATTACTGATCCAGCCATGGGCCCGTTCATGGCCATACCGGCTTGTCAAAGCCTGATCCGGTCAGATCTCAGAAGCTCAGCAAGGCCGGTCCTGGGTAGTACTTGGATGGGAGATCGCTGGGAAGAACACCAGGTGCCACAGTGGGGCTCCAGTGGCAAAAACTGTTGTTGTGTCCTTAGGCAAGACACTTTACTTACATTACCAAATAATTTCCCTTGTGGATCAATAAAGTTTGTCTAAGTCTAAGTCTAAGAAAGTGAAATGTGCATGAGTGATGGTGGTGGTCGGAGGGGCTGATGGCGCAGATTGGCAGTCCCACTTCAGTCAGTCTGCTCCAAGGCAGTTGCAGCTACAATAGTAGCTTGCCACCACTGAGTGTGGAGTGAATAAACAATGAACTGTAAAGCGCTTTGGGTGTCTTAAAGGTGCTATATAAATGCATTGATTAATTAATTAATTAATCCATCCGGTCTGTCAGAAGTCACTCTCATCTCTTCAGTCCATAAAACCTTTGAAAATCTGTCTTCAGACATTTCTTGGCCCAGTCTTGACGTTTCAGCTTGTGTTTCTTGTTCATTGGTGGTCCGGTTTCAGCCTTCTTTACCTTGGCTATGTCTCTGAGCACTGAACACCTTGTACTTCTGGACACTTCAGGTAGTTTACAGTTCTGAAATATGACTGCACTGGAGGATAATGGGTTCCTGGTAGCTCCACGTTTGATTCTTCTCAAATCTCTTGCAGTTAATTTGCACTGTTTTTTCACAACACATTTCTTACAGAGATACTGTTGACTATTTGCAACAATATGTTTGATGGTTTTGTGATCATGCCCCAATATTTTCAAGAGTGCTGCATCCCTCTGAAAGACTTTTTATAATTTTTTTACTTTTCAGAGTCAGTTAAATCTCTTTTTTGGCCCATTTTGCCTGGGCTAGGGTTAGGAAAAGAAGGCTAAAAATGCCTAATAATTCTGCACACTTTGATATGAGGATGTTGATCTCTTTAGGCCACACCCTCCCTCATTAGACAAATACACATCACTTGGTATGCTTAAATTCAATAAGAATTCAAGTTTATACAGCTTGGAGTTGGAGAATATGCATAAAAATCATAATAATTGTATACAGGAAGTGTTTTTTTGTGTACTATAGCCTGTAACTTGCTATATATACAGTGGGTATGGAAAGTATTCAGACCCCTTACATTTTTTCACTCTGTTATATTGCAGCCATTTGCTAGAATCAGTTAAGTTCATTTTTTTCCTCATTAATGTACACACAGCACCCCATATTGACAGAAAAACACAGAATTGTTGACATTTTTGTAGATTTATTAAAAATGAAAAACTGAAATATCACATGGTCATAAATATTCAGACCCTTTGCTCAGTATTTAGTAGAAGCACCTTTTGAGCTAATACAGCCATGAGTCTTTTTGGGAATGATGCAACAAATTTTTCACACCTGGATTTGGGGATCCTCTGCCATTCCTCCTTGCAGATCCTCTCCAGTTCTGTCAGGTTGGATGGTGAACGTTGGTGGACAGCCATTTTCAGGTCTCTCCAGAGATGCTCAATTGAGTTTAAGTCAGGGCTCTGGCTGGGCCATTCAAGGACAGTCACGGAGTTGTTGTGAAGCCACCCCTTCGTTATTTTAGCTGTGTGCTTGGGGTCATTGTCTTGTTGGAAGGTGAACCTTCGGCCCAGTCTGAGGTCCTGAGCACTCTGGAGAAGGTTTTTGTCCAGGATATCCCTGTACTTGGCGACATTCATCTTTCCTTTGATTGCAACCAGTCGTCCTGAAAAACACCCCCACAGCCTGATGCTGCCACCACCATGCTTCACTGTTGGGACTGTATTGGACAGGTGATGAGCAGTGCCTGGTTTTCTCCACACATACCGCTTAGAATTAAGGCCAAAAAGTTCTATCCTGGTCTCATCAGATCACAAAATCTTATTTCTCACCATTTTGGAGTTCTTCAGGTGTTTTTTTTAGCAAACTCCATGCGGGCTTTCATGTGTCTTGCACTGAGGAGAGGCTTCCGTCGGGCCACTCTGCCATAAAGCCCTGACTGGTGGCGGGCTGCAGTAATGTTTTTTTTTCTACAACTTTCTCCCATCTCCCGACCGTATCTCTGGAGCTCAGCCACAGTGATCTTTGGGTTCCTCTTTCCCTCTCTCACCAAGGCTCTTCTCCCCCGATTGCTCAGTTTGGCCGGACAGCCAGCTCTAGGAAGGGTTCTGGTTGTCCCAAACGTCTTCCATTTAAGGATTATGGAGGCCACTGTGCTCTTAGGAACCTTAAGTGCAGCAGAAATTTTTTTTTTGGACAGATCTGTGCCTTGCCACAATTGTGTCTGTGAGCTCTTGAGGCAGTTCCTTTGACCTCATGATTGTCATTTGCTCTGACCTGCACTGTGAGCTGTGAGCTCTTATATAGACACGTGTGTGGCTTTGCTAATCAAGTCCAGTGAGTTTAATCAAACACAGCAGGACTCCAGTGAAGGTGTAGAACATCTCAAGGATGAGCAGAACAAATGGACAGACCTGAGTTCAATATACGAGTGTCACAGCAAAGGGTCTGAATACTTATGACCTTTCAGTTTCAGTTGACATTTCAGTTTTTCTTTTTAAATAAATCTGCAAAAATGTCAGCAATTCTGTGTTTTTCTGTCAATATGGAGTGCTGCATGTACATTAATGAGAAAAAAAAGAACTTAAATCATTTTAGCAAATGGCTGCAATATAACCAAGAGTGAAAAAATTTAAGGGGTCTGAATACCCACTGTGTGTGTGTGTGTGTGTGTGTGTGTGTGTGTGTGTATATATATATATATATATATATATATATATATATATATATATATATATATATATATATATATATATATATATATATATATATATATATATATATATATATATATCTTCTTAAATGAGCTGGATTTGTGATTTTGTTTTAGATAATAATAACTCATCTTGAACTTGGACGCAAATTTTATTTTTTTGAGAAATTTGATCTTCGTTTTTAATTGTTCACTGAACTGATGGTTGGCAGTTCCCACCATATCACATTGTCATTCTGCCCTTTGGTGAGACACATGCATCTTGTATCCTGTGACTGCATAGAAAAATCAATAAATGCATGTTTGTCAGTGTGAATTCAAATGTATATTTTTTACAGTGCAATGAATAATGTGGAGTCCCTAAAAATGAATGATAAAATTAGATTAGACAATTTATTTATTTTCTTTCAAACACAAGTGACTGTGTCTTTGAAATGCAAATTTATGATCTGGAGCTAACTTTTCCAATCTTGACAGTTAAAATTTTGTTATTGAGAACAAAAGATGCAACCAACAAATAAGTAAAATGGACGGTCTTTAATGAGAAGTTTAAGTCTTTAAAGGGCTTGTCAAACTGAAGTAAACTTTCTTTTCTTTACTGAGTGGTGTGTGTATGTGTGTGTATAACATTAGCATATCAATAGTTAGGTGCTGATAGCGTCTGCACTCCCTTCTTGGTCCTTTTTGTGGGATATAATTGTGGCCGATTATCACAGCTCCCTGCACAGAGGAGACGCATCAGAGGTGAGGTGGCACAATGAACCGCTTCAGCGAACATTTAGATCAGGAAAAGACCAGAAAAATACACTTCAGCTATTCCTACCTGTTCTACCTGTGTAGCTATTATTTAAAAAAATAATAATAATAAAATAAAAAATAAAGTAAATCAGTGCAAAAGACAATTGTTTTTTTCAGTAGTGACTGGCAGAAAAAGTGCAATAGAAAACAACAAAAATTAGGCGACTTTTAAACACTGATGCACACAAATCCATTTACTATTTACATTATATTTGTATGACACTTTACTATTAGGTGTATTAAGTACAAACATCACAGCTTGTTTTGAAATAGCATAAATGGACCACTGCTTACTTCTTTGTGCAGTTCTTATGTGAATGGTGGTTTTATATGGTTTTAAATAACTTTGCAGTAAATTTAATATTTAAACAGTAAATATATAGCAGAAGTTTGGATCCACAGGCCGTGAAAAACAAAACAAAACAAAAAATCAGTTATTTAAAGTTTAAATAACTTCAGGCCAACATAAAGGTCAGTGTGTGTTTATGTATTGTCGCGTCCAGTATTTGCCTCGAGAAATACAAAAGTGAAAAATAAATTATGCCACTCACTAAGAAACAAAACAAAAAACAGGCATGCATGTGAGTGAAGAAGATTTACCAATTGAAGCAACAGTTGTGTATCAGTTGTAATTGCCTCACTATTAACAGTAATAAGATGATTTATGCTTTATTAATCTGCCCTTTTATCAATATGCAGGGCTGGTTACCATGTGACCAAAATCGTTGGTGGGAAAAAGACAAGGTTATTATTCGTAACCTGTGTTCAGGGTGATCAGTGATAATTTTTAATATGTGGAAGAAACCTACTCTTGCACTGAAAAGGAGAAGATGATGGACAAAGAGAGAAAGATGAAGCTGGTGAACAGAGGGGACAGGGCAAAGGTGTCTGTTGTCCCAGGCGACAGGGTTTTAGGGACCCACAATTGAACCCTCTTCTTATTAATTTATGTTAGAGGGAGGCCCGTCTAAGGCTTCTTGCACCAAGCTCCTAAATTTCTATCGACAGGCCTGAGTGGGACCATTTTTATTTGTTTTTGTCTGCAGCTGTTTGCATGTCTGAATGTCTTTTTGTATTATTTTTTGATGTTGCACTTCGTCCTCTGTTGTTTTTGTGAATAATGGTGTTATAAATACTTTTTAATTGATAGGAGAGGATATGGGGTTGAAAGATTGGTGGTTGGGAGTTATGAGCTGTATCATTGGAGAATGATGTTAATTTTTAACACATATTTTGACTTCTAATAATTACACAGATTTTTGAGTTATTTTGGTTACCATCTTGGCAATGATTTCACTTGCACTTGCATATTTCTAAAATTATGAATTGTGTTCATAGTATCAAGTATTTGGATTTTAACACGCAGTTGATCTAGTCACACAGTTGCAGCTTTTCTCTATATTTAGTCACAGGGTTGTTTGTGTCCCCCATTGCACCTTATCAACCCCTGAAAATGTATGAAGTGTGAATGTGCCTCTGTGGCTTGTATGTGACGATATGTGATTGAAAATAATTGGCTCCTGCTGGAATTCCACAGTTTGAGGGAAAAAACACAACTTCGCAAAAAATATGTGAGCAGCACCAATAAGCCATTGTTTCTTTCCCTAGCACCGATCAGCATGATTGTTCACAGTCAACATGGCACAGTGGGGACACAGGTGAGGGGAGATGCATCAACTGAATGTTATTAGATATACTCTTAGTTCAGCCATTGTAAAGAGGGAGCCATGTTGTTATTGTCAGTAATCACATGTGATTAGACCAAAGTGCAGTGTATTTGTCCTCATCCATCAAGTGTATTTTCATTTTTCTATCCGTCCCTCTTAACCAAACAGATGCTTTGACCCATTTAGACCTCTCTCACATTAAAGTGTCATGGCCAATCACAGAGCGGATCTGTCAGGGTAATGAATACCGCCAGGGGGGTGGCTCCTTCTTGTTGGTTGGTTTCACTCATATTTTCACTGTAGCTTCAGATCATCTGTCACACTTAAACCATTGTGGTAAAATGCACACTGCTTTTTCAAGTTTAAGGACGTGTATTTAATGTTAAAAAGTCAGTTTTGTAAAGTCAACTGTGCAATTGTTTTTTTCTGTTTTTAAAAGTGTGCTATGTAACTTTTCTGGAGGAGAGTCGTTCTGCTTTTCTCCATTGAGTTGCTTGATATTGCCACTGTCTGTCATAAAACTTATCCTATTTCCACGGAGACAGCAGGTAACACCACCAGGCCAAATTACATGTCAGATCTGTGGAGATGTGACTACTTGGAATAAGAATACAAGTTTTACAAGATATTTTAGCAACAAAAACAGCTGTAATTGAATAAATGCATAATAAATAAGTTTAATGCCATATAGTGTAACATTTAAGGCAAAACAATAACTCCATAATAATCATTTTACATGTGGACCAATGTATACAGTCCCTGACAAAAGTCTTGTCGCTTATCCATTTTGTAGAAACAAAAGCTTATAACCTGACTTTAAATTAATCGATTGGTTTTAGAAATGTCTCATATGAAAGCTAAAACCCTCCCAAATTATGCTCAATATACTAAAATAAATTTGCTTCACTGAAGAAAGATTGATCATTTAATGAACACAGAAAGGTCAGATTTTGGCAAGACAAAAGTCTTGTCGCCTTGTCATATGATGCACCCAATCCTAGATTACAGCCTCACCTGTGATCAGTTACTGATCAATCAATTAGTGGGTGTGTATAAAAAGAACCCCAGCACACCAGACCTTCACATCAACTGCAACTTGACCTCTGACAACATGCCTAAGATCCACCCTGAGACCAAAGCGTTAATTATCAAGAGGCTGAAGACCAGATCCACTGCTGAGGTGGCTGACACCTTCAATGTGTCTCAGCGTCAAGTACAAAGAATAAGAAAAAGATCTGAAAAGACTGGAGATGTTTTTGACAAGCCCAGGTCCGGCAGACCCCGCAAGACAACTGCTCAGGAGGACCGTCTGTTGATTCGAAAATCCAAGGCCAGCCCCTTTTCCACTGCAGCAGAGCTCCACCAGGCCTGGTCACCTCAAGTCCCTGTGTCAACCAGAACAGTTTGTAGAATTCTGTCTCGAAATGGCCTCCATGGTCGAATCAGTGCACAGAAACCAGCACTAAACAAAAGGCAATTAAAAAACCGTGTGGCATTTGCCAAGGCCCACAGCCTGCTAAAAGGATGGACACTGGAAAAGTGGCAGAAGGTGGATTTCTCAGATGAATCCTCGGTTGAATTACATCACAGCCGCCGCAAATATTGCAGGAGACCTACTGGAGCCCGCATGGATCCAAGATTCACCCAGAAAACAGTTAAGTTTGGTGGCGGAAAAATCATGATCTGGGGTTGCATCCAGTATGGGGGTGTGCGAGACATTTGCAGGGTGGAAGGCAATATCAATAGCCTAAAATATCAAGAAGTATTAGCTACCTCTTACATTCCCAACCATAAAAGGGGTCAAATTTTGCAGCAGGATGGTGCTCCATCGCATACTTCTATCTCTACATCAAAGTTCCTCAAGGCGAAGAAGATCAAGGTGCTCCAGGACTGGCCAGCCCAGTCACCAGCATGAACATCATTGAGCATGTCTGGGGTAGAATGAAAGAGGAAGCATGGAAGGCAAAACCAAAGAATCTTGATGAACTCTGGGAGGCATGTAAGACTGCTTTCTTTGCTATTCCTGATGACTTCATCAACAAATTGTATGAATCATTGTCGAACCGCATGGATGCAGTCCTTCAAGCTCATGGAAGTCATACAAGATATTAAATATGGATCTCACAGCACCATTACTTAATTCACTGACGTTATGCAACATATTTTTGTATTTGAAGTAAATTATTTGTTCAATTTTCTGTAGGCGACAAGACTTTTGTCTTGCCAAAATCTGACCTTTCTGTGTTCATTAAATGATCAATCTTTCTTCAGTGAAGCAAATTTATTTTAGTATATTGAGCATAATTTGGGAGGGTTTTAGCTTTCATATGAGACATTTCTAAAACCAATCGATTAATTTAAAGTCAGGTTATAAGCTTTTGTTTCTACAAAATGGATAAGCGACAAGACTTTTGTCAGGGACTGTAGTATTTTACTATACTTAAGCTGTTTATTTTTCACATATATATTTTTATAAAATGAGGATCATATAAGAGAGGAGAGAATTAGCTAGTAGGCAAGGTTTTTATATTTATAAAAGAAATGTATACGAATGGCCACATCAATGGCAATTTGTTCACTCACAGATTTGGGTCTGAGCAGTGAAAAGAACCATCAGTCTTCCCAGAATCCATTAGCTTTTTATTTAGAGCGAGACACTCCTCATCAGAGACTAAGACAAACACAACAGAGTGAATTAAGTCCATTAGTGTAATCAAGGGGAGCTTTGATGTAAGTTTAAAGTTCATATATCTTTACCGATACCACAGAGGTGGGCCGGATATGGCTCAATTGGCTACCACAGGGAGGCGCTACACTTCTACTACCACAAGCTCAATATTCTTTGAACTATCTGTGATGCGCTCTTGTACTACTCCAGATCCCATTATCTAACACAACTTCGTTTTATATTCTTGTTCCATTCATTGTTAATCTTGTCTATTCCACATGTGTTCACATCTTTGTGCTCCTCACAGATATTCAACTCTCCACATTATAATTACACTGTATTTGTGGATCAGTGAATCAGACCAACCAACTCTTAGTAACTCAGCTTTCAAATGATCAATTTAGGGTCTGTATTTGACTCAGTTTTAATGACTACTATAAAGGCAATCCACCAAAAGAACATTGCAAAGGGTCTTCGGGCTCTCCATATTTTTATCAGTGTTGAAGCGATCTTGGTCAATAGTATTCGATTGGTACCTATACCATGTATTTTTGAAATAGACATTCCCAGACACAGTGACCACATGCCTACTCCACAGAAACACAATTCTTTACCAATTTCCCACCCACCTAGACAATCGCAGTTGCTAGGATTGAAATTACTTTCAGATTGCAGATTTTTTTTTTTTCTCAAAGATTTAGTAAACTATAATATTGATTTACATTTTGTTAATTCTAAATGGTTCAAAATTGCTGAACTTAGAATCAACTTCTCTTCATAGTGGCATTTTACTGTGGCATGTGGCAGAGTTTTCTTTTTTATTGTTTATAAATGGACCCTACCTGTAGCTGCAGTTTTTGTAAATGTATTTATATAGGTGAAAGCTGAACTGCACTAATGCAATGTAATGAATATGAGTAATCAATAATTTTATTCAATAATTTAAGTAATATGGTTCCAGATGTGGATTTTTGTTGTTGGATATTGGCTTGCAGAACTAATCAAAACAGACAGTTGTTGACATCTACTGTATATCATACACTACTGTACCCTAATGTACAAATGCGCCTGCCATATATAAATGACTGGTTAACACATGCATTCTGTTCATCATAATAAATGTTGCTCTGTGTGCTATTTTCCTTTGGTCTTTTTCCTCCTCATTACCCCTTCATTTCCTGCTGCCCATTTCCTCTCTGTGCTCCACTTCCTCTGTGTGTTCCTCGGACTGTTCTGCTCTAATCTATGAGAATCCTGATGAATCTCACTCCACAGCAGACAACAGATGAATGAAGAGCCTGAGCTGGTGGGTGGCCTAGTTTCAGCCTCCCTCCTCCCACTATCGATTGATCCACATGTGCCTCATCAATAACCCATCACACTTCCATCATTCTTAAAGCCCTGGTAACTATGTGTAATGACAGTTTGGACAAAGGGGTAGGTTTATTTGGGAAGTTTTGGTGGAGATAACTTTTTAGATAATGGAGGATTATTGAATGATTGTATTAGAAGAGAGAGAGAGAGAGAGAGAGAGAGAGAGAGAGAGAGAGAGAGAGAGAGAGAGAGAGAGAGAGAGAGAGAGAGAGAGAGAGAGAGAGAGAGAGAGAGAGAGAGAGAGAGAGAGAGAGAGAGAGAGAGAGATTAATTATCCCAAGGAAATTCAAGTTTTGCTACAGCAAACTGTTGCAGTTTTGCAGAAACATTTACACTGTGCTTCTCAGGTCTCAGTGCAGTTTAACAGGAGGACTGGTCAGGTAGGGTCAGCAGATCCTGTGTCAGGGCAGTTTGAGGGGAGGAAGCCAAAAATGTCCCTTCTCTGTGTCCTGCAGCATCATAGCAGTGTCCAGGGAAAACCAGGTGAACACAACAGGAAAGGCCTAGTTCTTACTCCCTCTGTTGTTTCAGCTGGCTGCAAAATTATCCATTCCCTCAAAGTATTTCCTCTGGAAGGTCTTCTTACACATTTTCTGCCACATATGGTGGAAAAAGCCTTTAAAATGTCCATAGCTAGCTTCTTAGCTACACTATATTACCAAAAGTATTAGCTCACTTGCCTTGACTCGCATTTGAACTTAAATAATATCCCAAGGGTCCATCTCCAAACTGTTCCCACAAAGTTGGGAGCATGGAATTGTCCAAAATCTCTTGGTATGCTGAAGCATTCAGAGTTCCTTTCACTGGAACTAAGGGGCCAAGCCCAGCTCCTGAAAAACAACCCCACACCATAATCCCCCCTCCACCAAACTTTACACTGGGCACAATGCAGTCAGACAAGTACCGCTCTCCAGGCAACCTCCAAACCCAGACTCATCCATCAGATTACCAGATGGAGAAGCGCGATTCGTTACTTCAGAGAACACATCTCCACTGCTCTAGAGTCCAGTGGCGGGGTGCTTTACACCACTGCATCCGACGCTTTGCACTTGGTGATGTGTGGCTTGGATGCAGCTGCTCGGCCATGGAAACCCATTCCATGAAGCTCTCTACGCACTGTTCTTGAGCTAATCTGAAGGCCACATGAAGTTTGGAGGTCTGCAGACTCTCAGACTCTGCACACTATATGCCTCAGCATCCGCTGACCCCTCCCCATCAGTTTACGTGGCCTACCATTTCGTGGTTGAGTTGCTGTTGTTCCCAATCGCTTCCACTTTGTTATAATACCACTGACAGTTGACTGTGGAATATTTATGAGCGAGGAAATTTCACGTCTAGACTTGTTGCACAGGAGGCATCCTATCACAGTACCACACTGGAATTCACTGAGCTCCTGAGAGCGATCCATTCTTTCACAAATGTTTGTAGAAACAGTCTGCAGGCCTATGTGCACCTGATTTCCATTATTTGGTTGGGTGAGTGAATACTTTTGGCAATATAGTGTATATGTGTATTGCATGGTCTCAATGGATACAGAAAAAACAGCTAATTTCACAAAAAACAAAAAACAAAACACAGTTTATTACTTTTGTCCTTTGAACTGCTCATTCTGCACTTCTTAGTTGGTTAAAATCCCATGATATGATGCTAAAATCTGAGCTAAAAAAAGTTTAAAAATCTCCTGTGTGAGCCAGGTAGCCACAAAAGCAGACAACCACTTCTTTGCCATGGGGTGATAAAAGTACCTTAAGTTTCACTGTGTTTAACCTTCTTGTCTCATGGAGATGTTATTGCTTTGCCTGGAATGTGCCACAGTGTGACATTAAACCTATGGAAGCAAACAGGTGAAGTCTGACATCACCAAGCCAACTCCACAGGAAGAAGTGGCAAAAGGAGAAATTCAATTTGTCAACTGGACAAAAGTTTATGAAATGAGTAATTTCATTGTAGTTAGCTCCTCCCTTCAGGCAGATATAAGGCAGTGTCCACCAGCGTCTGACCAGAACTGAAGAAGCAGCTTGGATGATCTTCAAAACGTATTCGACCAAATAAACTTTTGTCCAGCTGACAAATTGAATTTCTCTTTTTGCCAAGGTTTCTACCTGGATGACTGAGGGATTTTACACACATCTCCACAGGAAGAATGCATGTTTAACAAGGTCATACCTTATATGGTGGAATATTATAGGCAAAGCAGTAACCTCTCCATGAGAGGTGCTGGTCACATCCCCCCACCAAAAAAGTTATTTAGTACAACTTTAAAACAAATTCAAAGTAATGACAAGCCTTTTAATCTTCTTTAAGTCTATTATGATATTTACAAACCTTTCAGGGCAGACATTCCTTTTGTGTTTTATATTTTATTCAGTATTTTGGCTTTCCAATTCTAATTTACAATGAAAAATATGTGATACAGCTTGCACTTGAACACAGTGGACCATCTCAGTCTGAACTCAATAATCTGTTAATTGATACGGATAATAATTACTTTCTATGGATGATACACATGGCTGGTAAAGATAATGACTTCTGTGAATGAGAAAATGCACTGGATTCACTCAGTCAGATGAACCTAGATTTCCATTTCTTGTGGTGTCTCTGCAGAGGCCTACATCTGAGTGTAAGTGCGCGTGTCACTTACAGGTAATCGGCTCTGCACAGGGCTCAGGGACCTGTCCTGGAGGATTGTGGGTGTTTTCTTGAGTCAATTCACATCAGGTTCAACATGAGAGGGTCTATGATCCACACCTCTTTTACTCTCTCTCTCTGACACCTCATCCTTTTATGGGGTTTTGGGTTTTCAGGTGTTTAATCTTTCCAGTGAAGACTCAGCACTCTGTTTGTAAGGCCGACTGCCATGCCATGTGTAAGCATAACAAAATGGAAAATGTAGCATATACTGCAAGATGCATAATAAACAAATTTATCTCTCATATCAATGTAAGCCCGTTAACCATGTTGTTTTTGTAATTTGATTAAGAAAAAACACAATCTCAGGGCAGTTCCAGCATAACACACAAGTTATATCCAAACATTATCATTCTCAAGTTTAAATCTTCATTTCAGCTATTTCAGCTACATAACAGTTTTAAAGTCTATTTTATGCAATAGGCTATTACATATTCATTTTACAGACAGTTATTCTAATTTAATTTGGTGAGACTTACAGTTTGCATACTGTGTTAAATGGATTTATGTGTCTGTTTAGACTATTCCCTTTCCCTGCCTTCCCCTGAGAGACCATCATTTAGCACTGGGGGGCTGCTGTCCATCATATCCATATAACGTTAACACAGTCCGCTTGCAGCACAGTGAATAATTGTAACCACCGTATCATGCAGAGGTACAAACTGTTCATTTTCTGGGATAAATCTCTCTAAATTGTCATTTTGCCGATATATGTGTGTGTATGTGCCGTGGCAGTTTCCTCCTCACACATTTACACCATGAGGTCCAGCAGCAGGGGGCAGCGCTCAGCAGGATAAGTGCTGATTGGCTCACACATGTGCATCAGGGCATTAATATGTGATGTTCAAACCTCCACATTCATTTACACTGACTCTGTGAGGTAAAGGGATCAGATGGCCTTAACTTTATAACATCATATTTTACTGTATTTAACTGTTAAATTTTATTAACCGGGCTATAGTTCATTAATCTGTTAATTCCCATAAAGTTCCTGCAGGTTTAGGCTCGAGATTCTAGGATGACTGGTGAGAGAGAGAGAAAGAGAAAGAAAGAAGGAAAGAAAGAAAGAAAGAAAGAAAGAAAGAAAGAAAGAGAAAGATAGAGAGAGACAGAGACAAGCAGATGGAGAAATGTTTCCATTGTTGTTGCTGTATTTATTAGTCATATATTGAGTCACATATTGGGTTACATTATCTTGTGGAATTGCAGGTTTTCTGACTGGTAAATAAATAATTCCATATTCAAACAGCCTGGGTTCAATTACCAGGCAGGTTTAATGGTTTCCCTTACCACTAAAACATGTACAATATCGTTCCCTCTTGGGTTACATAGATAAATAGATAAATTAATAAATGGTACATGATACAAAATGCAAAATATAGCGTGACTGAAAAAAGATGTAAATGTGCCAGAGCCTCCCACTGGGTTACTGTGCAGCATGCATCTTAATCTACTTTTGAACAGATTCCGTTCAGATGTGTGGCGTGCTGAATGACTTAATTTAGATGTTCATTTGGAATTGAACCAGATGCCCAATCCAATCTGAGTATTCAAATTTTACATTGGTTTTGCTTGTTCTCCTTCCACTTTAAAGCTTTTTTAGGAATAAGAAAATAATTTTCAGCACCTTTCCTTTTGTGCAAATTAACCCTTCCCTTTAGGCTACATATAAAGCATGCAGCCTCCATTTCCTCATACTTACTGGTTTGTCTCTCAGGTGGCAGGGCATTGGCAGTATCTATTGATTTTTGTAGAAGATTAATAATTACTTCTGCCTATTTGATAAAAGCCTTAAAATCTCTGCAGAGTCACGCAGTAGCATCAGTTAAACTGGCCAACTGGGTCTACCACCTCATCCCGGAAAAAAACCCAATAATCCTTTAATACATTTCAAATATCACAGGACTGCCTCAATTCCCCTCAGCAACATTAAAAGCATGAGAGCTACAAACACATTAAAGCCAAGTGAAATCCCAGAGCAACATAAGAGTCAAATGTGTTAAATTAAAGAAAAAGCCTCCATACTGGAGAGACCCCATTTAGATCACGAGTTATACTACGGTGAGACCGGTGATACTGTGACATTTTTATGCTGATGCATTACGATGGATGTCTCTCTTATTGTTCTGTTCAATTGATACAGTATTATCCAAATGAATATGTAACTTACATACAGTATCTCTATATACTCAGAATCAGACTACAGAATCTGTTTAAGTATGTTACAGTTCACCAATCCAAAGGTTGGTGTTTTAAGCACCACTAAGGCCATGTGCATTCTATACTTGTGTCTTAGGCAAGACAGAGCCCACATTGTCTGTGTATTATTGTGATAAATGAGGTGGTCAATAGTTGGTAGTGGCAGCCTTGCTTCCATCACACCCCAGGGAGGCTGTGGCTGCATTATCTTACCACCATGTTTGAGGAGAGAATATCCTATGCACAAAATGCACAAAAGCGACTTTTGGGAAAGCGCTATATATTAAAGATTAAGATTTTATATTAAAACAATTGTAAAATACTTTTTACACTTTAACTTTAAGACTTTTGTGTGTTTCCTTTCTGAGGTCATTATTAATTTCCCTTCAAGCTAACTCTATTTTTTTTTTATTTTTTTCACATCATGAATCTTTTCAAATCTGAACATGCCCTCACTGACAGATGAGTAGCTCTGTTTCATTCTAACTTCAGTCTTACTTTACACTCCAGGAGAGAAAACTTCAGCATCTTTAACTGGCTTCCTCCATGTTTCAGTCTTCATGTTTTATGTCACAAGGCCCTTCTGGCACAACCTTTTGCATTTATCTGAATTTGGACTCAGCAAAAAAGTTCACAGCTTTATAAAACTATTACAATGACATCAATTAAGACATTATAAGACTTTTTCTACTCATCAATGTATGCAGGCAGAACAAGACTCACCAGTGACCTTAAGATGTGCAGAAACCTTGAATAAATGGGCTCCAAGAGACATTGTTAAAGCTACCTTTTGTACTGCTGAATTCAACTGTATTTCTTTTAGTAATGATTTATAAATTAAGCAAGAAAAATTTGTTCCTATGACTATGTGTCTGTGATCTTTTCAAAACAGGAAGTAAACTGAAAAATCTTTTTTTATTATGTTGAGATGTTAAACAATATGGCAAATAGAGCCTTCCAGGAGTGACATGTTTTATGATGGGCTAAGCCTGGCCACACAGCGTGGTTGTACATTTTTACTTAAGCAGGGTTAAATTCTATTGGCTGAATATTTCTATGAGACCTTGCTCTTCCTGTGTAAAATTTAAACATTTAGGCAGCCTATTACCATCTAGCAGGAGGACATCCGATGAAAACTAGCCTTTTGGCTAATTCGGGTACATTTACATTTTTGTAATGTTTATTAAGGTACACTGTCCCACTGAAAACTAAATAAATACATAAAAAATAAATAAGCAAAAATAGAAATGTTTTTTTTCCTCATCAAAAACATACCTGGAGTTGTGTTCTGTTTCCTTCACACATGTTTAACACATAATTTCAGCATATTTAGGCTGAGTTCTTATGTTCATGTGGTAATACAAGAAATGCTCCACTGTGTTTTTAAACTCCATACAGCTTCACTAGAATCATCTGGATAATTTCAGCCATAGAATTGCCAATTTCTAAACATAAATGTAGCTGTTAACTTGAAAACTACAGCTTCATGACATCACAAGGTGAAACAGAGCATTTTGAGCTTTGTGTAGACAGACTATTAATAAAGAATTACTCAAACATGTGTGAATGAAACAAAACAGGTATGTTTTTGATGAAATAACATTATCATGGCTTAAAGCTCACAAGTCAGCTTTGTGCAAAATAGGACCTTTAAGTTGTGACATACATTAAATACATCTGTGTGGCCGTACTTGTCAATGCCCGATCTTATCTGATCTCAGAAGCTAAGCAAGGCCAAGCCAAGTCATGAAAAGTGCTAAACTCCAATGCATTATTAAATCTCCAATAAACCAACAATTTAGTGATTTTGTGAGCCTTAATGGTGCAGAAACTTTAACCCAGTCAGTATCAATTCATTTATCAATTATACTGTACCAGTCTTATCACAGATGTTGTGTCTATGCATTTTCCCCCACAACCTTCCTTCTCCGGTGGTCGACCTTGGATTCCCTTCCTTCCCTCTTTCCTCTTCGTCTTGTGATTATCTCTCTGTATCAGCTTAATTATGGCTCATTCATCTTCTCTGCCACCACTCAAGGACGGTGCTTACACATATGCACGTCAGCCATTCCTCGTGTTTCATACTCTTCATTTGAGAAAATATTTCTCTAATTATGATTCATATCTGAGTCATTCATATCCATCAGCAGTCTCAGGTGCGATGTGTGCGCGTGCATATAAAAGAGAGGGGGTGCAAAATAGCTCAGGAGTTTTCTATTGTCTCAGTCAGAGGATTAGCAAACCATGAAATCACATTATGTAGCATCATCAAGCCTTCATGAGTATTGATATGTGGAGGAAAACTGACTTTTTGACCTGTTATAGGCTATAGGCTATAGGCTCACTAATGCTGAATATAGATCAGATACTGCACACATTCGCTGTGGGCTGTTGGTTCAATTGAACTTGTAACTATTAATTTTCACCCTTTTTATACAGAGAAGAAATTTGAGCAGGATACCCAGACTTCCCTCTCCTCCAGCTCAACCCAAGGCATCAGTCCAGTCTGGAAACACCCCTTCAGCATGTCCCGAAGAAGATAATATCTCCACACATGGTCAGTCATAAAAGTGTGATGAAAAGTTTATTGCTCAATATCACATTTGTGATTTTCTTTGTGCGATGAAGAATGCAGTACTATTATGCAAAATCAATTTTGCCCACAAGCCTGTGTCAATTTTATATAAATATAAAAAAGTAGGATTATAAAACAGTACACAGCAACTTCCCAGACCTGATGGGAATGTGCAGTAGTTTCATTAGTGGAAAGCATACGGACTGAAATGTGATAGCTCTCTGAACAAGAGAGAGAAAAGGGAGAAAAGGGAGGGGAACAGGTGTGACAAAAATGAAAGTGAAACTTACAAAACATTTTAATACATTATTTTCAAAACAGTAAATGGCAACATGGTTATCTAAATATGCTATCAGGTAAAAAAAAACAAAAAACAAAACTCTTAAAACTCTATGGATTTGCTTGTATAATGTGAATTTTACACTTTCTTTGCTGTTGGAAATTATGGATTACAGTGACATAAGAATGAAGTGCATCACTAACTAACTAAAAGTAATTGTTGTTTCTCTTTGGTTTGATCTCACTATAAGACAAAGGCCATATAATGTTTAATCCTGTAGAATAAGGAGAGATGAATAGGTGAAAAGTAGTATATGCAGAGATAATGAATGTTTAGTCTGGAAATGTCTAGTTATCAGGCCTGTAGACTCTTTTCTGTTTGATAACTTAAGTGTACACCAGAAGCCTTCCCACTCCCCAAAGTATTATCTCCACGTTTGATTTGTTAAACGGCAAAACAAGAGACTCATCTTCCCTTATCATAATTCATATAATGTGTGACTAAAAATGAAAACATTAAATAAAAGTCAATATATTTAAATGTGGAAAACACAGAGCATTAAGACACCACATCCAATCAGAGGCGAGCATCTGGCCCCAGGCTGAATTTGATTGGCTGACAGCTCATTATTCACATGAGTGGGATTCATACAGCGGAACTGACTGACTTGCTGAGGGGAAATTGGGGTGTGATTGGATCAAATTAAGGGTGAAATACAAACTTAATGGTTCAGGTTAAACAGGGACACTAAAAAAGCAATGTATTCCCTGTTTATCACTGGTGTCTTGTTCCTTTTCAGTTCTTTAAAGCCATCATTGTACAGCAACTCATCTGCCTTCCAGCGTGTAATAATGCAGTACGCATTCCTGAGTGCTTTATGACAACCTAAATGATCATTACTTCATATCTCTTTATTTGTCTGATCTCTTTGTGTATAGTTAATTGGAAAGGATGCAGCTTCAGTTCTTCTTTATGACTTCAGGACTGTGCTGTGATTTAAATCCCAGACACTCATCTGCAAAGGTCTTTGTAACTGCAGGAAAAAAAAAAAAAAGACATATATGAAACCAGGTCACAACATACAGACATAGACACACACCCACAGTCACTACTGTTTTGTATCTTTCTTTTGGTCTTTGTGAAGCTGCCATAATTTATCCTTTTTGACTCTAAATAATTTATCCTTGTCTTTCACTTTTCATGTGTGCGTATGTGTGTAACACATTTATGAATCACGACACATTTTACACATTTCAAGTTCACCTTGACTTCAAGAATGAGTCAGCCGCCATGGTGAGTTTTCATTTGATTATCTTTTTTTTTTGCAGATCTTTTGTAATGTGTTCTTTTCTTATCTTTTGACTTTTTTGTCCCACTTTTTTGTCCCACTTTTTTTTGTTAACATCTAATAATCCACCTTCCCTCTGTTGAACATCGCAACACGCATGGCTTCATTATTCAAATTATTCAAATTAACTATAAGATTTAAACTAATATGTGAACAAACTGAGCAGCATACATGCACCTCTATTAAATTATAGTTCTCGTCATACCTTCTTAATGAGATATTTAGCCGGAGAGTGACTGTCAGAAATAACCACACATGTCTTTAATGATTATTCATCATGTTATTGTCTAACAGCCTAATATATATCTATGTCTCTTGTATTTGTTTGTTATCACACATTATTGTTGCTTGAGGCTTTAATCTTGATGCTCCCTTTTGTCTAGGGCATGTTTGATCTGCTTAAATCAGTTTGTAATAAGATATGTGGTTGGCCTGGTGTGTGTCGCACCACTGAAAAAGAAGAGATAAGAACTTTACAGTTCAAAGTTGACCACAGAATATGTTAATTAACATTAACAAATATGCCCATTTTTTTTACATGCATTGAAAAAACAACTTCTTCAAAGTTTCTGTATCACTCTTTCAGTGTCATTGGCTGTTCTGCCTGATCTGTCACTCTTGTTGAACTCAGTTGTCTATGGTCCTTATAGCTTAGCCCATAGGCTGGATGTACATTGTGTATAATTACATTACATTATGTATTATATTGCATAAGCTCCATTCACATGCTCTCATGCCATTAGAGTAAGGGTTTTCTTTGACAGGATTAGAATCAGAGCCAGAAGTCATTTTCCAATAAAATCCGCAGGGCCAATTTCCCAGATCATGAGTTATTAACATTATTATTATAAAAACATTGTATTTGAATTACATGAGTAACATCATATCCCTAAGAGTACTTAACCATTTCTATGGAGATACATGCTTTGCAACTGATGCAGAATTGAACCGCTGGTGCACACAGTGAAAACTGCTCCAGAAAACATTTCTCAGTGAGATCTCTAATGCTGATTTATTCTTCATGGTGATGTCCCATTTATTTAAGGTAAGGTTACTTTATTGATCCCTCGTGAGGGAAATTCATTCTCTGCTTTTGACCCATCCTTCAACCAGTGCCACTGGGACAACCTGCCTGGAGCAGTGAGCTGCTGCCATACAGCGTTACTCAGCTCCAGGTCTTGAGCTCGGCTTGGTCAGGACCACCTGAGCTTGAGAAAAGTAGAGTGCCCAGAGAAAACCCACCCAGACACGGGGAGAACATGCAAACTCCAGACAGAAAGACCTGAGCAATCCAGGAATCAAGAGAGATGTATTGCCCATTCCTTTGTTGAAATCTGATAATCCATTGAAAAACAATATTTTCAGCTCCCTCATTTGCCTGTGTTCCTATTTTGGACTTGTGTATTTAAATGGTAATAAAAAGCTTTCACTTTACTGCTTAACAGATTGTTACAGATGTCCATACCAAAGGATATAGTCCAATTAAGTTTCCGTTCAGACTGTCTCAACGCTGATTGCATCTTGAGGAAGAGACTAGACAGAAGGGGAGATCATTACCTCAAATGAGAAACATCTGCCATCAGCTCAACTCACTTCTTTTGGTCCAGTATCTACATTTCTTCAGACTACATTTCAGCGCCTGCCGCTCTCTTCTTACTCTATTAGTCAGTATCCCTCTCACAGTTATTGGTATAAATTTCTTTCCTCAAACTTGTTTCTTGCACACACAAATAGTCTGCCATGCCGCGATTAGAGGATGAGGAGGAAGAGGAAGAGGCAAAAACGCACTCAGAGCCCCAAACACTGGTGATAAAGTGTGTGTATTTGTGTGTGAGTCCGGGCACAGTTTGCAGACACATTTAAATAATTCAGTTGAGTTGTTTTGCTTATTTTGTCTCTCCAGGCGCACAGATGTACAGGTGTGTCAGGCTGATTGATTTCTTTTGGCCGAAGGGGAGACTTTCCTCTTCTCAATTTTCCTGCGTTTCCTTTGCTCAGTCCCTCCTGAAAATACAATAGAATGCCCACTTCACCGCCCCCTGACCTGGGACCAGTACAAGCACTGCAGATAATAAATGAAACAGCTGGATTAAAAAAGGTCCATTGATTAAAGTATGATCAAGTTGTAAAATGTAAATTTTAAAATTAACCTTTGAATCAAACTCATTGCCTCAAGCCTCACCACCCACAAGTGACATTCAGTTCCCTTTTGTTCATAATGTGTGCATGTTTAAGCATTACTGCAGGTTTTGCACTTTACAGCAGTTATGAAAAGTATTGTATATTTTATTTAAATATGCATGTTGTATATGTATTTCTTGAAACGTTCAACTGTAACATTCTTTGAGCCAGTGCACTCTTTGTGGTTGGACCAAGTGAAGATGCAGGGGATCCAGATACTTTTTTTTAACACACCATTTTCGGTGTGTTTTGTGTTTTTTTTTAACTGCAGTGAATCACCTCTTGGTCAAATTGGCTCTATAACAAGAGAAGGGAAAAAGCAGAATACATCTGCCTGGTCCGTGTACAAAGTATAATTCATTTTCAGTTATTCAGCTGCCTCACTATCTGATGCTTATTAACTTACAACACATTCTCCTTCACAATGTGCATGTGTGGCACACCGTTGTCTGTGAGACACGTCTAAAATGAAACAATTGTCTTCTCTTAAATAAATGAGTTTTATATTACATGTATTATGAGACCTGCATTTTCTTTAACCTTTGTAAAGGCCACTTGGTTGTGAAGAGAGCTCCTAAAATGCCAGTAACATAATGATTTAGCCATTACTGTTGATTTGTAGTCTTTAGATCAGCACTGTGATTTGTTTAGGAGTAAATGCCAAATTTTGTTTGTGAACTAGGCCCCACAAAGCAGGCTTGTTTTTTTATTTGAAAGCAATGTGACATTTTAAAATAAGTCTTATTGTGGTCTTGCACGGCTGGATGCTCTAATGGAAACACACAGTGCTTTGTTCTTGAAAACAGACCCAACATTGATAAAAGACGTTATGTATAATACACAACTTAATTTACAAAGCTCTTTTTCGCCTGCAGTGACTCACCATTCGCAAAAAAGTAAATGCACTTGAAACATACAGCAGATTGTGAAACAAAGAAATCTGAATCCATGACACATAATGTTTCAAAACACAACAAAGAATACAGTCACGACCAATAGTGTTTCGACTGACTGAAATGTTTCTCTTTGTGTGATAGTAACTGCACTGTCAATGCGAACTCTGGATTATACACACCTCGTAAGTCCTGCTGTGTGCAAATGTATGCAGGGTGAAGAGTGTACAAGCTTCACGGGACTTGTCCACATTGGGGACAAGTATTTTTTACATGTTTAAGATGTAGGTGGTGCTGAGGTGCCAAGTGCTGCCACCAGGCAACCTTTTGTGAAATCCGGCCAATCGGAAGCAAGAAGCTACAGAGACGCCACTTCTCAAGTCAGCATTACCTTGAATTTATGCATTTCCAAGTAATGCTAGCTGAGTCCCTGAATAAAAAATATGCAATGTGCAGAATGGGTAAAAATAAATATTATATTTGCCAGAGGTGGAAGTGACTGAGATATGTTCAGTTGAAAACCTATAGCTTTTTCCAGGATCAACAAATATTTCAGTATGTCTTGTAAGCCGAGGTTTTTTTTGGCTAATAGTGGTTGGTGTGAGGCCTGATATTTTCAGAGTGCTTCTGCTGGAAGTGAGCAGTGTGCACTGGCAGTATGCATGCTGGTGTTATTCCTGCACAGCAGCATTTGTCTTCATTTTGAAGCAGCTCAGAGGAGCTTTGGGCACACAAAGGGATTTCACAGGTTTCTTACAGCTCTGCTTATAGAGTTCAGTTCAAGTGTCTTATGTGGCAGCCTATAGGATCCACTCACTCTGCAGATATACTCTATCTATACTCTGTCTCCTTGTGTGATAGGAAAAGTTCAACTTGTTGCTGACAAGATTTCAGTCAAACATGCGTCCACATGGATAGCACAATGCCACATCAGATTTTAACATTGAAATGACATGTTTATCCAAAGATTCTACAAAATCTGCCAACAAGAGTAATGCTGTGTTTATGCAGCGTGAAGTTTGAGGAGCAGAGTAGTGGACGTACTGGACCACACTGAACTGTTATCACTGTCATCACGTTCCATTAAAGAGCAGCTCTTATCAAGACCCCCTCTCCCCCCTATGTACCCATGTGCTGCCCCTCTCAGTCCCCTCTCTCTCCCCTCTCTCTCCTCAGACACAGTCACTTACTATGATGTGGTGGTGGTTTAATCCTCTATCAGGACTAAACAGATGAGAGCACTCACACTTTGGCAGAATTCAATTTGGGAAACATGCCTGGCAAAAAGATTAGGTTAAAATTAAAGCTAAAACTACAAATTTAAATTATAATTTCATTCAATTGCTTGCATTTCGATGTCCACTTTAGTCTAAACAGACTCTAACTGGATTAAAAGAGTTAGGAGTAAAATGGTGAACAAACAATTTAGGTGAATGACTGGTCTTATGTCTATTGGATATAGTCTATTTGCAGATATCTGATTCTTTTTATTTATTATATTATGATCTTAGTGCTTCTCTGTGTAACTGTTTTGGTGTTTTAGTCATGCATAATAATGTGTTTCATCATTATATACACTTTCTATAATATCCTATATCAACAACATACCGAGCCATAGTCCACGCGTTATATCTCACAAACACAATTTCACAAATAGTGGAGTGTGAAATTGAAAAGCACTTTTGACAAGCACTGGGACTGTTTTCCACCCATGTTATCCCAAGGCTTCACTGCTGACAAGTTTCTGCCAGTTACATTATAGGTCCACAAAGACTCAACTATAAGCAATGTATAGCTGGTATCAATGTAAAAATCTATATGTCAGGTATTGGTGCAGAGGAAAGCATAGGTATTGTTGTTTGTAAATACATTCAGCTCAAAAAAAAACAAAAAAAACCCCATCAATTATTATACATCAAAAGAGACAGAAGCAGCCATGCCCACTTTGCTTTTTCCGAGACATCACTTGAATGTTACAATGAACAAAAACCTTTCTTTTGAGAAGAGTTGACATTTGAGGTGTACGCTATTATTCAGGCACAGAGCTTTCAAGCAACAAAAACAATGTATTATACTGTTAGAAATACAGAAAATATTTAATATGATTTATGATGTGTTTTTGTTTTCACACCTTTTATTGATATTGCTGTATTACACATCTACAATTGTGCAAAAGCTCAAAATGGATCTTAAACAAGGACTATTACATCTCTAAAAGACCCGGAAATGGCATCTGTGATGGCTTCTGGGTCTATAATCTCTATGAAAACGAAATCTGAAGTTAATGAAGAGATAGTGAAGAATTATTATGGTTTAACATTTGAACGTTGACAAATTTAGAACATTTTCCCAATCAAATTCTGAATGCATAAGGATGGAAATATTATCCATACTTTTCTATTGTTTATGGTTCGAAGATTGAGAGTTTGAGCTTCCAAGAAACTTTTTTGCCAGTATATTCGAGACAGTATAGATAACAATGGCTGTCTGATAATCATCCACAATTACGAGCTCACATAGGTCGAAACAAGTGGGTGTAAGCTGAGGGAGCTATTCACATGGTAATAGCCCTAACACACACTCACAGCTAGAAGGTTTTTTGTCACTCAAACCTTTTATTATGGACTGAAACCACTCATTAGAGACAGATTGAAAATCAATTCAAAGTGGAAATGTGCAAAATGACGTAAAGTGGGTGACATGCCCCAGTAATATGTAATTATCATGATCATTTGACAAGTTTAAGCCCCCTGAAGCATATTTAACACCACATCAGGTTTGCAAAAAGACATCTTAAGAATCACTTTGAACTCACACAATACTTTATTTATAATACCAGACTGTGAAACATATGGCTATACAGTACATGATTCTTCTCCTTTTGCGTCAGCAGGTAACAATTGTCGTTTAGCACAGCATTTGTTGCATGTTTAGCTTCAAACTGCTGGAAAAATGGAAGCACAAGTTAAGAAAAAAAAAAAATCTAAGATCTAAAATATAATCTAAAATATAAGATCTAATTAGAATGCCACAGTGAAACATTTATTCAAAAACAAACATGAACATAAATGATAAAAATGTCTAATTTACATTCAGTATAGAGCAGCAGATATATAACACATGATGTTATCTTGGACCTTCTGTGATACAGGCTGTTTGGAATGGCAAAGCATGTCTCACAGAGGATAAAAGAAAAATGTATGTGTCACTACATATTATACATTTAAATTAATCCTGAATGGTACAGTGGTACGTGAAGCTGGTACTGAAGCACATGAGAGAGCTAAGCAGAATGATTCAAAGCTGTTAATATACTGCCACTCTGTATGAAGACAACTTAAAGGTGCACTGTGTAAATTTCTTAGGGAGGGTCTGCCACCTGTTTGCCTCTGTGATGATGTTATTGCTTTGTTTGGAATATTTCAGAGTACATCATTAAATGTGTCCATCTTGCATTCGTTCAATTCAAGTTGTTTTTATGGCTCGAAAAACCTTGAAAAACATCCTTGTTGGCTTCACATGCTTGTTTTTTATGAAAATAGACTAGTCTCATACCATATTGTGGGATATTCCATGCAAAGCAATAACATCTCCATGGAGACAAGCAATAAGCGAACTCTCCACCAGAAAAGTTACACAGTGCTCTAATGCCCCTTTAACAACATAAATAAACCTGGAGCGAAATTATACATTTGATGTATTTTTGGGTGATTAAAAAAGGAAATGTTGTATAGAACCCCTTGAGAGAAAGGGTTTGCAAAAAATGCTTTTAAATTTCCTCTATCTGAATAGACCCAAAGTTCACATAATTTTAAAGTCGTCGGCAGAGTGTTAAAGAACTGTAGACTGTACCAGCACAGAACAGGATGATCTGGGGGGAATTAGATGACCTGGAAACATTTGCTGGAGCTATCTCTGGACATCATCTAACATTAGAAAGAGTTAGAGCAGAAGATATGCTACCTGACCACTGCACCTTGTTTTGAACCTGAGGCAGAAGACTCAAATAAACTCAAATGTTCTCAAAGGACACTGGTCCCAGCCCACTGCACTCACAAATCCATTCACCCCAGTCCAATGCTTAACTATAGTAAGGGGCCAGGTTAGCACTTCTCAAAGCCTCTTTTTAAAAGTCTATTTCCAGATAATACCTTAATTATTCAGTGATTTGAATGCATTTTCACACTCCAGCAGCACTGAGCATTTCGGCTCAGATCAAGAATGTAAATTCACCACGCAGGAGCTCTGGGAAAGCAAACTCAATATTTCAGTTTTCCACAGAGACACCCTCTGTCTGTGCATATTATTTATATGCAAAATATACTATATGCATTAAAAAACAGCATATAAAAATAATTGTTATTCACCATAGAACAAATCCCCAGAGAACCACTTCAGTTTCAAGATAATACTATAAAGTGATGATTTCTGTTTTTTCTGCATGGGTCTGGGTGATGTCACAAATAACATCAACATTCTAATTTCACTCTATTAAATAAAAGCCAACAGTGTGACTTTGATTGTGGATTTTAAGTTGGGTAAGGTGTCGGGCCTGTTCTCTGTGGTAAACTTTGATTGAATAGACGTTTATGAGTTACAAACTCTGAGCATATAATTTACAACCATTCAGGAGCAGCAAAGAACAAGAAAAAGAGAGGGATCGGAGGAGGGAGAAAGAGCTGAGCTAAATTGAAATGTTCTGAGGAAATTGGTTGTTTCCTGGAGACAAGTTGAGAAAACACAGCAAAATGAGTCTTTGTATGACTGTGTGTGTGTAGTAATTATATCAGCAGTCAGGCTTGATGGATGCTCCGAGTCCTATCGGCACCCTAAAGCTCAAACTGCTCCACACAGCACTGTTCATCTGACATGCTGCTATACCCCCTGAGTGTGGAGCCAGAGATTCTATTAATGCGCCTGCTACTTTTTCAAGCAGAAAAAAAACCCCAAAAAACAAACAAACAACAACAAAAAAAAAAAAGAACATGTCTAAAAACTCTCAACTTAGAGAAGCAGCAGTTCTACTCTGAGCTCCCTTAGTGTTTCTCTAACTCTTGGTATAAAGAGAATGTCCAACCAAACATTTGAAACTATTTGAATTGCATAATCCTGGTACCATATGCTCTGACACACAGGACTGTATTTTACTTTTCTGGAGTGCCCATCAAATGCTTTTCTTTGTGTGGATGTTATTGCTTCTGTCTGGAATGCTTCACAGTTTGGTATTAAACCTTTCTATCTTCATGGAAACCAAACCAGACCAAGATACAGGTCAGATCTGCAGAGAAGCGACCCCACTCACGGTCAGAATGCATGTTTTTCTAGGTATTCTTGAGCTATATAACCACCTGTAATTTAATAAATGTAAGGTAGAGCTGTTTGATGTCATACTGTAGAACATTCAAGGCAGAGCAATCTCCATAGGAACAAGAAGGTGACGGACCCCCAGCTAAAAAGTTACATAGTACACCTTTAATGTCTCCTACTGAGTCCTTATGTGGTCTCTATACGTCTTCCCTTGATTTGTATAGTGATTTTATGTCCTCTCCTTTGCCAGACAAATTCCCTTGGGGCAATAAAGATTTCAGTTATATATTCAGATCATGTCTTTTGCGTCAAGACACATATATATTATTATGATTGTGTCAGGGAGTGTTTGCAAATACGTGGAGTTAATATGATTAACTGGAGCTGGACCACGCCTCAACCTCCTCCCCAGCCAACCACAACTCATCTCGACCACGCCTTCAGTTACCCAGAAGCCCTATTTATACAGCCTATCCTGACAACACCATCTGTGTCAGCTCACTCGAGGTGTGGTCCTTGCTAGTGAAACTGAATTAGAATCCACTTTGAAACTTTGACAAACTTTCACTTGATCTGCTGCTTGCTGTTGCATGCGTATTCTCTTGTAAATATGTAAAGTCTTTCCATGGTTTTCCGGGCTGAAGATGTGGAGGCAAAGTGCTTGTCCTTGGAGCGTCAGATTTGTGCATGACGCATGAGTTTGTATTGTGGTTTCACACTGACTAACATTAACATGCAAATCTTCTTTTCTTCTTTTCTTGTTTTGTGAATCAAACCAAATCTCCGACTGCCTCCTCCAATCAACTGTTTTCATGCTGTTTCCCTCTTTTAGTAACACACAGCAGCTTTTTGCCAAAACAAATACGTTTTTTTTTTTTTTTTCTTATTTAAATAAAACACTGTCTGCGATGTCTGTGTTTATATGCACAAGAATAAGATCAAGATCAAACCTTATTTTAGCTTATAGTAATAGTGGAAACTTACAACTACTACAAGATTAATATTATTGTGATCATTTATTTATTTTGTATTTATTTATTTAAAGCCACTGTATGTACATTTTTGGCCAAAAAATAAACTAAATTTTTTTTTTTTTTCCAATGTGGTTGTTTTTATTGCACTGAAAAACAGAAAGACATCCTATGCTACTCTTTGTGCACAAACCTGACCTGGGACTCCTCTTGCTTGTTTCCATGTAAATGCTTTTCCTATATATTCCAGTATATCTGTTTCCATGTAAATGCTTTTCCTATGTATTCCAGTATATCTGTGTAATTCCTCAGTTATCCAGGTAGGAGCTATAGCAAGAAAAATTAATTTCTGGTTTTAACTTTCTATTTTCATGGAATCATGCAGGTGAAATTTTGAGGTAAAGAGTATATTCTCTCAGTGTATTTGACCATTTATCGATACAGACGCAGCAGTGGACTTTTTAATAGTCTTGTCATAGACATATAGCATCTGTGAAATATTTGCAAGATCGCAGTATAGTTACGGACGTAGGAGTTTATGGAACATTTTCTTGTGCAATGTTTTCTACCCTTGTAAGGTAAATAGAATTTAAAAAATGTAAATGTAAAAAAACAGATTAACAAAAACACAACAAAAAGTGAAGAGCCCAGTGCACAGTGGGTGTCCATAAAGCCTGAGCGTCTCCTGACATTTGCATCATTTTGGTTCCTTAAAATTCAATATAGTACCTTTTACTACATACTATGTACAACACATACTCTGAAGCATTATAAGGAAAAACATAAATCTAAATGAATATTTAGTAGAGAGAGTCACACCAGGAGGGAGATAAGCTCAAGTTTCATTCAGATTGAAATGAACCAGTGGAAGGTGGAAAAGGGTGGATTAAAAATAAGAGAAAATCTGACAAACAGGTTTAGGAATATCTGTGTTCAAGGCTGCTTTCCTAAATAATAAATAAGGGATTATACAATTTTTCTTTTTTGCTTCATTCATGTGAACTTCAAACAGGCCCCAGTTTTTTAGTTCCAATGGCTTGGCATATGACCAAAAGTTGAAATTACAAACTCTCTCAACTTGAAACAACAATACAGAATAGTAGAAATCACAAATTATATTGTAAAATTGTTGTGTAGGGAGTTAATTTCCTGTAGCGACATTATGAATAAATAATAGATCAGTACACACACAATTCAGCATTTGATTAAGTTGCATTATAACATACATAACATACTATATATATATATATATATATATATATATATATATATATATATATATATATATATATATATATATATATATATATATATATAAAAATGTGTTCCTCACCTTCCACGGTGGTTGGTCTCTCTCACCCTCATCAGCTCGGGCCCTCTACCAGAGGCCTGGGAGCTTGAGAGTTCTGCGCAGTATCTTTGCTGTTCCTAGTGCTGCACTTTTCTGGACTGAGATGTCTGATGTTTTTCCGGGTATCTGCTTGAGCCACTCCTCCAGTTTGGGGGTTACAGCCCCGAGTGCTCCGATCACCACGGGCACCACTGATGCCTTCACCTTCCAGGCCTTCTCCAGCTCTTCCTTGAGCCCCTGGTATTTCTCTAGTTTCTCGTGTTCCTTTTTCCTGATATTACCATCACTTGGTATTGCAATGTCCACCACCACGGCTTTGTTCTGTTGCTTATCCACCACCACTATGTCTGGTTGGTTCGCCATCACCATTCTGTCAGTCTGTATCTGGAAGTCCCACAGGACCTTGGCACGCTCATTCTCCACAACCTTTGGGGGAGTTCCCCACCTTGACCTTGGGGTCTCCAGCCCATACTCTGCACAGATGTTTCTGTACACTATGCCCGCCACTTGGTTGTGTCGCTCCATGTATGCTTTCCCTGCCAGCATCTTACACCCTGCAGTTATGTGCTGGACTGTCTCAGGAGCCTCTTTGCACAACCTACACCTTGGGTCTTGTCTGGTGTGGTAGATCTGGGCCTCTATTGCTCGGGTGCTCAAGGCCTGCTCCTGTGCAGCCAGGATGAGGGCCTCTGTGCTGTCCTTCAGACCTGCCCTCTCCAGCCATTGGTAGGATTTCTTGATATCAGCCACTTCAGTTATGTTTCGGTGGTATGCCCCATGTAGGGGCTTGTCCTGCCATGATGGTCCCTCCAGCACCTCTTCCTCTGACCTCCACTGTCTGAGGCATTCCCTGAGCACATCATCTGTTTGGGCCTTATCCTTGATGTACTTATGGATTTTGACTGTTTCATCCTGGACAGTGGTTCCCACACTCACTAGTCCTCGGCCTCCTTCCTTCCGGCTCGCATACAGTCTCAGGGTGCTGGATTTGGGATGGAACCCTCCATGCATGGTCAGGAGCTTTCGTGTCTTAACGTCTGTGGTCTGTGTCTCCTCCTTTGGCCAGCTTATGATTCCTGCAGGGTATCTGATCACTGGCAGGGCATAGCTGTTTATTGCCTGTGCCTTATTCTTGCCATTGAGCTGGCTTCTTAGGACTTGCCTTACTCGTTGCAGGTATTTGGCCGTAGCCGCTTTCCTTGTTGCCTCTTCAAGGTTGCCATTTGCTTGTGGGATACCAAGGTACTTGTAACTGTCCTCAATGTCTGCTATTGTTCCCTCTGGGAGTGAGACCCCCTCTGTGTGGACTACCTTCCCTCTCTTTGTCACCATCCTACTACATTTCTCGAGCCCGAATGACATTCCAATGTCTGTGCTGTAGATCCTGGTGGTGTGGATCAGTGAGTCGATGTCCCGCTCACTCTTAGCATACAGCTTGATGTCATCCATGTAGAGGAGGTGGCTGATGGTGGCCCCGTTTCTGAGTCGGTATCCATAGCCAGTGCGGTCAATGATTTGGCTGAGGGGGTTCAGACCTATGCAGAACAGCAGTGGGGACAGTGCATCTCCTTGGTATATGCCACATTTGATGGCCACTTGTGCAATTGGCTTGCCATTGGCTTCAAGGATGGTCTTCCACAACCGCATTGAGTTTGCAATGAACGCCCTTAGAGTCCGACTGATATTGTACAACTCCAAGCACTCAGTGATCCATGTGTGTGGCATTGAGTCATAGGCTTTCTTGTAATCAATCCAGGCAGTGCACAGGTTGGTCTGACGGGTTCTGCAGTCATGGGCGACTGTTCGGTCAACCAGGAGTTGGTGTTTGGCTCCTCTGGTGTTTTTGCCAATGCCCTTCTGTGCTGTGCTCATGTATTGATCCATGTGCCCACTTATCTTAGCCGCAATGATGCCTGACATGAGCTTCCATGTTGTGGAGAGACAGGTTATTGGCCGATAGTTGGATGGGACTGTACCCTTTGAGGGATCCTTCAGGATCAGGATCGTACGCCCTTGGGTTAGCCATTCAGGGTGAGTCCCATCCCTTAGCAGCTGGTTCATTTGTGCTGCCAGGCGCTCGTGGAGTGCAGTGAGCTTCTTTAGCCAGTACGCATGGATCATGTCAGGGCCAGGTGCTGTCCAGTTTTTCATGCCTGAGACTCTTTCCTGAATGTCTGCCACTGTGATGGTGACTGGATCTTGTTCAGGGAGGTTGCTGTGGTCTTCCCTCAGAGCCACCAGCCACTGTGCATCGGTGTTATGTGATGCCTCCCTCTCCCATATGCCCTTCCAGTACCTTTCAGTCTCCAGCCTTGGTGGGTCTGCTCTGGTGTTATATATATATATATATATATATATATATATATATATATATATATATATATATATATATATATATATATATATATATATATATAATACTATATTCATAAGAGGATTTTCGTTATTGTCAGCAAGTTTGAAACAGCAAGTTTCATTTCATATATTACTTTATTATGTTATGAGTCTGTTATATTTATGTTATAAGTCTGTAATAACCTGTTGTGCACTAATGTAAAAGTGAACACTGTCTTGACAAATCAAGAAACAATTCTGGAAAATAAACCAGGTCAGAAATTCCCTATCCATGCTTTGGAAGAATATAAAAAACAGAAGTATTGAATATGACATTACTTATTTTATTAAAATTTTATGTTTTGCAAAAAAATCACTCACTGGAGGTGGAAGTACAGGTGTATTTTATTTTCTTTTGGACATTGTACATTATTAACATGCGCTGTGGGCACTTATATGCTGAGATGACCCTTGACTTCCTTATCCAATCACACACTATACATGCAACCTTAGTGAAAAAAGTGAAGTCCTTACTACAGTAAGCCTGGATTATACTTGTTATCAGAAAATTAACGGCCAGTTTTCACTCTCAGTGTCGTCCATTAAACTGCAGTGTGTGTGTGTTATCTAAAATGAGATTCTCAGACCGGTGCGAGAATAACCGCTCTGTCCTCCCACTCCTCCTTTAGCCACTCTTCATTTCCTGAATCTGTCATTTAAGTCTTTTTCCGCCACTATTTTAGTACTTAACATTTTCTCATTTTTGCACCATGTCAAGTAACACTCTGCTGTACCAGCGTAGCAGGGATGTAATTATGGCCTGCAGAATGTACAGCACTAGACAAAGAAAGATAACTTTTTCCGGCACACTTCTGGAGAAAAACAGTTATTTAAAGTACTGACGCTGTGGTTGGACTGGACTAGACCCCGAAGTCATTTGTTTTGAGAAAAATGGCTGGCTGATGAAGTTATTGGCTGGCTAGCCGGCTCAGCCAAAACCTAAATGGCTGCTGCAGCCGCCAAAATGTTCATGGCTACAAATGGCTGAAGCTGTCATTTCATGCCTATAGTCTATGTTCTACTGATTTACAAGATCTTATTGTAGTTTTTCTGAAGTTGTTGGGGCTGGTTGTGAGCGGTGTGTTACATTGTGTTGTTGGATCAGGTTGTACTGCTGGATAAACTTTGCACTTGGCTGTACTCTGATATAGTTCAGAGTGACCCAAATGACAGTCTATTTTTTATATTATCTATTTGTTATAATACTATATAGCCTATATATAATACATATATTTATAATATATATTTATAATTTTGGCCTAAGCGCCCGCCCCAAAAAAAAAACAAACAAACAAAAAAAAAAATTATACCACCAGCCGCCACTGTGTGTGTCTGTTGTTCCAGTGTGCAAAATTGATTTAGTTTGTCGTTTATTTTTCATGTATGTCTCTATTTGATGCACATAATTCTAGCTGGCTCAGCCAGATTTTATTAGTCCACTTTTGACACTGTGACCATGGGACATCAGCTGCTGTTGAATAGTTGGCTCCTTTTTTCCAACACCAAATTTGACTATTTAATTTTTGCAGCTGCCTCCACTATTTTCTTATCAAGGTTCCAGAATTACTTTTTATTTATGTCTTATGTTTTCCCCCCATCTACCTTCTTACTTTTACTCATTTTTAATGCTTTAAGACGTGTTTTCTAAGGTGCTTAAGTGAGGCCAATCACTGGAATGTATTAAAATTGAGCTGAAGGTTCTATTCGGAAATGTGCAGCTTACAGGTCATATATTAAACAAAACTGACTCTTATGAGTTTGAGTTTTAAGCCACGCTATAACATTGTTACCTCATCAAAAACATACCTGGAGTTATGTTTTGTTTCAACCAAACATGCTTGAGAAATCCTTTATTATTAGTTTGTCTCCAGACCAAGCCTAAAATGCTCTGTTCCACCTTGTGGTGTCATATAGGGGTAGTTTTCAGGTTAACAGCTACATTTTACCTTTCGTTCAACAGAGAGTAGAAATTCCGGGGCTGAAATTATCTAAATGATTCTAGTGATGGTGTATGGGGTTTAAAAACACAATGGAGCATTTCTTGTATTACCACATGACATCACAAGATGGAAGATGAGTTTTCTGTTTGAGAAGCCCAAATATGCAGGGTTTGTGTGTGTGTGTGTGTGTGTGTGTGTGTGTGTGTGTGTGTGTGTGTGTGTGTGTGTGTGTGATAATAAAACAAACACAACTCTTGGTATGTTTTTGATGAGGAAACAACATTACAAAATAGATCAGAAAATAGTGTAATATGGGCCCTTTAACTATCAAATTAGATGTTTTGTGGTTTGTATCTATGTAATTACTGTCTGGCCCTATGTCCACATAAAAACCAGCACACTGTCTAGCATCTTCTCTGTTAGCAAAAACAAGAAAAAGCTAAATTATTTTTCAAAATAGCTACAGAAAGTAGTGCTATCATTCATCCCTAAAGTTGAAAGGACTTCAACATGATTCATTTTAATAATATGGCAAGTATGTGGAGCCTGTCTCTAACAAATAATGATTGTAGGTTGTGGATTATAAGATTGGACATTTATTTCAAAAACAGCCTTGACATTCCCTTAGAGGAGCCAGAGGAATTGTCCAAGGTGAAGTCTGGGAGTCAGTTGGGTCAGCTCTTCTCCAGGTTTGTGTCATGTGAGTAATAAGGTTAACATTTCATTATCACAGTTCATAGTTTTGTCCCACATCTCCCCATCTCTGTGTCCCCTTTGGTGGTGTTCTTTTCAACATGGATGACACCTGCCTTCACTTGACCTCTGTTGGGTGTTCACTAGTAACCTTTTTTTCTCAAATATGAATTTTCTTTATTTATTGTGTTATCATTTTCCCCCGGAGTGCACCTTCTTTTCTTTGGCGAGAACAGATTTAATTTAGTTGTGGGGTAAACTGCCCAGCCTACTCCCCATTCATAAAAACACTCCTCCATCTTCCCACTCTCTGTGTTCAGTTTGGCTCATTTTTCTCTCTGTCACATTCTTCTTCAGCTCCATTTATCTCGGGCAAAAGTACACACACGCACGCACATGCACACACACAAGTGAGGGCGGGGCGTGTGCCGTGATTTCCCATGATACTCTGGGACACATGGTGGAGTTATTCATCACAGGAATGATGTCACACCTAACAGTGACACCGGCTACAGGTTCATAGAGGGAATCTTTTGTTTCTATGGAGACCGGGAATCATCACCAGTCCCAAGATCACAGAGGGCAAAAACTATAATGCAGAGTTAGACATTCTCACTAAATAGTATCAAATGGTGTACATATTTAACCTAATAATGACAGAGAAAGAAACATTGTTTTTTTAATCAGGTTTATAATGATATAATATATATTTCTGTCAATCGCTTTGACACTGAAGTTTAAATTTCATCACAAATTTTCAAAACTTGCCACCGAAGGAGCAAATATGTTCATGTTGGCACACCCGTATATCCATTTTCAAGCTAAGTTTGTGTACCTAAATACTGCACACTCTTCCCAAAGTCCACACAATAGACAAAGCTGAACAGGAATCACAATAGGAAAAGATTTTATAGACACAGAAGACTTTGGTGGCGAAAACCTGTGAGAACCAGATTTTCATTCTGAGACTTTGAGGTCCAAGTCAGACACAGTTCAGTCACCAACTGCTTAAACGCACACATTTAAAAATGGTGCTTTTAGGTTCTCTAAATAATTGTGTAATATTTTACACATATTTACAGCATTTACTCTCAAACCATCAGAAACAGTGTGATGCAGATCCTACAGGTCAGTGACTCTCTCACACTACACTACACTGAAAGTGTGTGAGCATTCTCCAGTCAGTGCCTGCATAATAAATCTGTTGACTGTGTTTATAGTTTAACCACAAAGTGTCCTTTTTTTTTTTTTTTTTACAAGTGTTTAACGTTTTGTTCACAGTTGATTTTTTTAAGGATTCTGAATTGTTTTGTGTCTTGTGTGAATTGTTTTGCAAAGTGCGCAGAAGATTTTCCAGATTTATAAAAACTTTGCCAAACTGAGTATTATGTTAGAAAATCAGGGAAAACAATCATACACTTGTTGTTTGTGCAGCCAAACTATTTTAAACTGCACTGCACACAACAGTAGAGCAAGTTAAAATCTGATAAAATGCCCCTAAAGTCAATGAGGCTGGAATTCCTTCAACAAAAGTTATTACATAATCATTTACGCAGTTGCATTATCTTTATCAGATAACAATAACTTTCTCACTCTTATTTCATTGTTTAAATGAAAAAGGGCTGCTGAAATGCTCAAAATCTCTTGATGGCAACTCTTTGATAAAGTAATATTTTTGTCATCACTCAAATTAAAAATGGCTGTAATAAATAATGTAAACTGCCTGGAGGCTTTGATTGATCATTTGGGATGGTTTTGTTGGTAAATATTTTATTTGAACAAAACATTTCCCCTCAGTAAAGTCAAACCTATTTAGTTACTACAAACGGGAGTCTATAAAAAAGTATTTTATGTTTAATTTCTTTTGAATTAGTAACATCATATGTAACAAAATGAATGGCACACAAGGTTAACCATTTTAATATTATCTGAAAACACAAGCGATAATTCACAGCAGTGAGGACAGTAAACATCCAGGTCATCTGCATTCACATTTGGTCCCAGAATTACTTCATTAAGTCACAACCTTTTATGAATAAGCACTTTACCCATAAAATAAAACAATCCCTGACCTTTTGAGAACATTTTTGATTAACATGTTTTGAGAAATGTCTGTTGTGCCGAATTGTCCCCCTGGCAGAACTATTCATATTCATTATCAGCACATAATAATATTAATTTGCCTTTTTTCACATCATTTACAATTACATTTACAACTCGGCCACCGTCATCAAAGCTCATTATAACAATGATTATAATTATCCTCATTCAATCGTTATAACTGGCTCCACTGCTGCTTTCACACGCACACACGCACACGCACACACACACACACACCCTGTTTCACGCACACACAGCACAGGACACATAGTGAAGAGAGAAGCAGGCAGGCCCATTACTTCATATATGGCTCAATTATCAACATCAAAGCCAGAAAAAACAGAGGAAGAATACCAGAATAAAAAGTCTTTGCGCAATTGGACCAAGATTTGACACAAGGTCTGACTCACAGCACTCACTTAAGAATTATTTTGATTCATCACGTCCATTTGTAGTTTATTTTGTAAAGTCTCCCACCGTAAAAGTAACAGAGGAGCTCTTTTGTTGTCTGGACCATTATAATATTCCAGTCAGTGTAATTTACATTTTCATCGCTAAAGGGGAAAGCAGACGCCCACTCTTTCACAATCCATCTTCTTTGCAAGACTCCATTTCGTGTCCAGTTCACATCTCTTACGCTGTATTCTGTCCTCAGTTTATAATTGTACATGGCTGCTATAATGTACATTTGCTGTGTCCACAAATCCAGTGAAGAAGACAGTATGCCAAGCTCTAGGACAATCCCTGCTGAATTATGAATCCATCACTCTTTTCACTCCGCTGCCCGGAAATTTGCCGCTTTGCCGACTTGCAGGTTTTCCATCGCACTGTGGATTTTCATCATGCTGGAAAGAGGACCAGAAATAGTTCGCAAAAAAAAAAAAAAAAAAAGTACAGTTTCGTCAACCGATCAAACTCTCCACTCAAGACCCTAATATATAGCCACATCATTTATGAACGTTTTAAAAGCTCCATCTCCGCGTTTAATGACACTCACTCACATTTTTCCAACAGCCATAAAACCCATTCAAGTGCCGTCGCCTGGGAACAAACGGCAGGCCACAAATGTCATGGTTAATGTGCTTTTTCTCCCTTCAGTGTGCTTTTACATTAATAGATGGTTTGATAAATCAAGGGTATTTTTTTCTGTACAAGACCTTTGATATCCCATATTTCTGCCTGGTAAAAAATAAGATTTACTTTACTCTTGTTTTGGTAAAGGGAGCTCAGTTTGTAAAAAATAAATAAAATAAATGATCCTCTCCTTGCCTGTAAGTTGTATGTAGAACTGAAACTATGTGTGTGGTTGTATTGTATCGTCAGCTTTAATCTGTTTGTTGTTGTTTGCCTTTAAATGCTGAAAACTACCTCCCACCTAAATCTGTACTGGACATGTAAACAGTTCTCTTCAAATACACAAAGTAAGTAGTAAGAAAAGTTATGACATCTTGAATGAAAAAGATAAAATAAAATGTATCCAATCTTAGAATTACATATTTTTTCCTCAAGTGCAAGGTCTGTTTTCATATTTCATATTTTTATGTTTTCCACATTTTATGGGCATTGTAGTAGAGAATTATGAAATTGTGAATGAAGGAGATCAAACAAAATTGTGTTTATCCAATTTTAGAATTAAGTCCTCAAGTGCAAGGTCTGATTCATGACCTAAATGTACTTGTTGTCCAATTACGATTCAAAGAGTGCACCAATAATTGTGGGGCTCTTTAGCTGTTCTGGAAACAGAAAAATGTGATTCAAACAAAACAAAGTGCTCTGGGCTACAACAACTGCTTTGAATATTCTACTTTTGTCGTTTTGGCCAGAACCACATAGCCTAAGTCATTTTTCAAAGTTTTCGGGGAAAAAATAAAATAATAACTGGCTATGTCACTAAGATGACTGCGTCAATTGGTGTATTTTTGGCTGTACAAATCTTTCTGATTGGCCAAGGACAGAGCCAAAGATACCTACAAATGAAGCAGGATCTGGAGAGAAGAATAGACTAGAGACAAAAAAAAACTGGGTAGTTGTGACAAGAGGCTGGGATTATGCTTAATACGTATATACTGAAATGTAGAGCTTCACATCCATATTAAATCACTTAGAGGTTAATACAATCCCATAAAATACTGTGTGTGCTATTTGTTTGAGACAGATTTTTTGTGATGTTGTCCCTTATACTTTTGTAGATTGTCCAGGCTTGTTACTCTGTCATATAACTCACATACACATATCAACTATATCAACATGTCACGTCGCATTTTTGTATGGGGAACTTGTATAAAATTTTGTTCCACAAATTACACTGTGTTAATGCAATGAATATTGAAATGCTGCCAAAGATAGAAAGTCAACATTTTCTATTATAATATGATAAAATGTGTTGTCAGTATTTAAATATCTGCATTTTGCTGGGAAGTAAGTGCTCAATCACTTGTGATTAGGGCTACCGTAATTAGCTTCTGTGTACCATTGTAAATGTAAATAATGTAAATAATGTTATATTCCGGCTTTTGTATTCTTTCTTAATCCAATGGAAAAACAAAATTGTCTGAAAAAGTGTATTACTGATTAGGTTCTACTTTTATCATACAAACTGGCTCCTGAATTACGCAAGCCACTCTAAACAGTTTCAAACCCCCTAAAAAGCTTAATATGTAAACTTGCTGTGATTTGGTTCAGTTCATGTCCATTGATTCAAAACAATTTCAAAACTATAACAAATTCTATAACAAATTCAATTCAACAGATATATGAAAAAATAGAGTGAAAACACATCCTTTGTTTCCCCCCTGTCTTCTTCTGTATGGCTGCATCTATTTCACATCACATCATTAGACAGCAGTCATGTTTTTTTCCTTGTCTTTGTTATCCATTAAAGCCATTCGAGTTTTGAGGTTTTCGGAGCCACTGGTAGAACGGTCGCCGATGGAGACGGTGCCAGCGGACATTTCCCTCAACAATCTCCAGCGCCCGGGGCAACGCAGGTCCTGCCCCAACACCACTGTTCTGGATGAACTCTTTTAACTAGGAAAACAAGAGAGGTTTCGTTTAATGGGATCCTCATTAATCTTAACACAAAGAGTTCAATTAAAGGTGCACTATGTAAGTTGTGTAGTAATCTGCTTTAATCCATAGATATGTTACTGCTTTTGCCTGGAATGTTATATATAAGTATAACTTATATATTTTTCTAATTTTTTTTTTTTAAACCATGCATTCTGTTGTCTCACCACCTTGTCTCACCCAGATCTGCCCTGGCCTGCTGATGTCACCTGCTTGTCTTCATGAAGATAATTTAGTTTAATACCATATCGATCCAGCCAATCGATATTATGGTCGGGCCTTTAATTGGATGTAATAAAAGGACAATGTTGATTTTGGCCTAGAGCATCTCATAATATTCAAACTTTTATTCATACAAAGCTGTTCAGTAGTGATTTGAAGGATAAATAACAGTTACATAACACAGATCTCTTGTGTAATAAGTTAATTGTAAGGAAATAAGTGCCATTTTCCATTCGTACACTGGTATCAGTTAATATTGGGTGCTAGGATATACTTAAAGTATCAGTATCAGTAACAGAAATATTGGGAATGAAAAGGCTGGATTAGTGCCTCCCTAACTTAAAGTAATGATAAAAGTTACTACTTGTTTCTACCTATTAGGCTACTATTGCACATAACACAAAATGTACTCATATGACCACTGTCATAATTATAACCTGTTTAACTAAAGTCATACATCTTATCTAATTTTCCATTGTCCATTTTATAGCCTGGTTTTTGCACTGTGAGAGAAAATGAAGTTACATAACAGACTTCGCATTTCTTTTGCAAATGATTCATTGTGAAAGCTGCCATGTACCTACAGGGGATCACAAGATTCAACATCAGTCCTAAAGTTTCAGAGTTTATATCTGTAAGTTATTAAAGCCAACTTTGTCTTAAATGGCGTCTTTACAGCTGCAGTCGTGTGAGGTGAGGTATTAAAAGAAACTTTGTGGGGCTGGATAAACTTTGTTGGGGAGAATTATGAGGAAACTTCAGCTCCAAGTTTGTCAGCTTCAGTGGAGCGAAAGAGAAAATCCATCTCTTCAACTCACTTTCATACTCTTCATATTGTTATAACTTCACTTTTCTGCAGCTTTGTCATACTTCCTGTCCCATTCTTTTTGTATGACCATCATCTTTATAAAGTATTTTTGTTTTCATGAAAAATTTCCTCAAAATAAGGCAATTTTTAAATAAATACAGGTCAACAAGAAAATTAACCGTGAGCCTGGAGGAATAATGTGCTGGCATCTGTTTTGCATGTGGTTGTTGTTGTTTCCAACTTTGTCTGAGCCAATAACTGTAATTGAGCAGAATTTAAATGAAATAAAATGTGATAGAACAACACAGAGAACTGAGAAAAAGAAAAATCTATTGGCAAAGATTGAATAAATTTAAGCAAATTAAAAAAAGTCAAAAACATGATTTGTATTAACCAGATATTCACCTCATTTAGTTCCTTCTCTGTGTTGAGAAACTCTGTGACTCCACCAATCAGCTTTGAGATCATGAACAAAGCCTCTCCATATCTAAAAAAAACAGTCATAACATTACAATCTTAAAGTGTATTTGACCCATGTGTGATTACAGTAAACACTTGTCTGACCGTGCGTTCAGGATGTCCCACTTTTCTCTGAAGTATTTCCAGGCCAGGTCGCGTCCCTGAGGGTTTCTGCCCACGTGGATAATCACATCAATCACATCCTGCTCCGGGACCAGGTCAGAGCTCAGGGACAGGTTCAGTAACCTAGGCAACGGACAAATTACACCTTATCACATTTGTGCTGCAATAATGGCTGTTTACTAAAAATTGGATCGTTATCTGGAGTTACCGGATTATTGAAATGTCATGTGAACAGTTCCCTCTGATGTGATTTCTATCCGACTGAAAATTATACACAAAGTGCAAACTAATGTAGCAAATACAAAAATGAAGGAGAAAATCCATTGCAGTAATCTGATTATTTAAGTTAACTGTTTTTACTGGGCATGTAAATGTACCCAACTCAAAAGGAGGTAAAGTTAAGTTTTAAGATGTGAGTGAAATAGAAAACACCTTTAAATTATAAGGAACGGAAACATTTCTCCATTTGTGTGCCTTCTGCTGTGTGCAAGACTGTGCTGTTTGTTGCCCCTGTCTTTTCATTAGACCCCCAAATCAATTTTCTCTCTTTTCCCACAATCCCTCTGTGCTGAAACCATTTCCTGTGTGACCAATCAGTGTTTGGCGGCGTGCTCTTTGATTTGTGTGTGTGTACGTGCAGGTATGTGATAACAGCTATCTGAACATGCAGCAGCCCTCACATTGCCGGGCAGTTTACTGGGGTTGCAAAATCGATATCATCTTGCTCTTTCTAGCCAAGGTGCACAGATCGGTCTCACTGTTTGAGCGCACCAGACATCTATCCCCTATTTTTTGTTCAATAAGAGATAGTGGGCACTTAGCTGGTGATAAAATAGACCCCAGTCAAAGCGCATCCTCACCTAACTTGCACCTCAAAGGGCATCAGTGGCCAGGTTAACAGATGTTCATATGGATATAAATGCAGACAGTTGCTACTATGGAGTATGAAAAATGTCAGGCCATTTTATTAGGCATATACCCCGTGCCTAAATCTATGGCCTGGTAACACTTTATATTAACACTTTTATTAGCCTTAATAAAGCATGAACAAAGACTTAATCCAAAAAGTTTATCAAGAATGTTTCAGGATTAATATCTGAATCCATTAATTACTAAAATTGACTCATTTTAACAAACTATTTGTTTATTATGACTTTGTGACTTTATGTATGTCTTTGTTCTTGCTTTTTAAAGGCTAATTAAAATTATTATTACAAAGTGATTCCCTTTTGCCCTTCATTCGCAGATGCTTGATTTGAGC
Source organism: Taenioides sp. WSHXM2023 (assembly GCA_029959045.1). Lineage (NCBI taxonomy): Eukaryota > Metazoa > Chordata > Actinopteri > Gobiiformes > Gobiidae > Taenioides > Taenioides sp. WSHXM2023. The sequence continues at coordinate 21,330,355 of CM057085.1, forward strand.
TGATGTTGGTTGTAATATTTTTAAGACTTTCTGCAATGTGATTATACACTTACCTATTTGCTTTAACAGGCAAATGGGTACACCTAAAATGACCAGTCAGTGTAGATTCTTGTTCCAATTATGTAAGCGCCTAAGTGCTCATTCCATAGTACACACTTGGGGCTGCGGCAATGCCAATGTACAGCCTGAAGCAACATTTTGACTGTAGCCACGCTTTAATTTGCGATGTGTTTCAGAGTTAGCCACATTTATATAGTGTTCACCATACGTAGCTATAAGGTTAAAATGAGGACAAGACTTGGAGTAGAATATGTAAGCCAGACTGGGGCCATTATCTGTAGGTATTATGTAGCTATAGTGGGTATAATTACAGCATTTTCCAACAGTCACAGACATTGGAATCTGTCATTGTAGTTTTGTAGCAGAAATGTACATGTTTTTAAATGATGCATTTGTGTGAGAAATTGGACATGATGCAACAATGGCTTTATAAGGGGGCCACACCCTTTACCAAACTAAATAAGTTGCAGGATTCATATCTGCTCATTGTGGGCCTCAAACAAACCAATTTGCCCCTATATGATACATGAAAGAGTAGAATGTTTGCTTATAGCAGTTATTTTTATCGTATTAATCCCAATGGGAGTGCCTGTCACAGATGGAAGAGACTTTTAGGTTAATCAAAGGCAGATAACATCAACTCACCCTAACTTTATTTACAAATATATAACTGTGTTTCCACCACTTAAATTTTGATAGTAAGTATTGCATTAGTAACTTGGCGTGTAAACAACAAATATCACATTTACAACCCTTCATTTGCATTGAAGTTTATATGCTTGCTTGTCTGTATTAAATATCATTAATAATGTTGTTTTGCCATCTGAAACATATAATACACCATACACTGTAGCCACAACATCTTGCATTAACCCATGTTTTGTACCTGTTGAGGAGAAAGGTGTTGTCTGAGCAGGTTAGAGCCTCCAGGAGGATCTTCTTCTCAGACACAGCTCCAGACGAGTGAAACTTCATCCAGATAAACTCCCATACATCCTCATCCATCAGACTGACCCCTGTACAATACACTATGTCTCTGATGTTCGGAGGGATCCTGCAAGACAAAAAAGAGGAAATCAAAAACTCCATATTCCTGCCATGGGAACTATAACTATTATAATTGGCTCTTAGAAAGAACAGCATGAAGAGTGATTGAGAGTTCGTAAAACAGTCAAGGTAATAAATGTTAAAAAGACACGCTTGGGATTAAAAATCACTCTCTCAATTTTTAGGCCTGTTCATCTTATAAAGAATACATTTCTAGCCTCAGGTATCTGATTAGGCTGATTTCCATTGTTTGATTAAACTGAGCGATGTGAACCAAAAGGACACGGGTGACATTTTGTAGCAGAATTATATGTGTGCAATGGGAGCTTTTGATTAGCTCTTCTAACAACTGATGACCTACAGGACCACTTTATTTGTAATGATTTCACATCCAGCAGCAATCAGACAAGACTTAAATAGTGCCATAAGTGCATTAAGGGTGGTATTGTCCCATCTGAAAATGTCAAACTTGATTTCAATACTAAGAAAAAGGCTCAATATGTATTTCTATACTATATTCATAATAAGAACACTTTTGTGTGAATGGAATTTTCAATAGCTCCTTGGTGGCAAGGCTCCAGGGGTGGATGAGATCCGTCCTGAGTATCTTAAGTCTCTGGATGTTGTGGGGCTGTCTTAGCTGACACATCTCTGCAACATTGCATGGCAGTCGAGGACAGTACCTCTGGACTGGCAGACTGGGGTGGTGGTCCCTCTGTTTAAGAAGGGGGACCGGAGGGTGTGTTCCAACTACAGGGGAATCACACTCCTCAGCCTCCCCGGTAAGGTCTATTCAAGGGTACTGGAGAGGAGAATCCTACCGATAGTCGAACCTCGGATTCAGGAGGAGCAGTGTGGTTTTTGTCCTGGCCACAGAACACTAAACCAGCTCTATACTCTCCATCGGGTGCTCGAGGGTTCATGGGAGTTTGCCCAACCAGTCCACATGTGCTTTGTGGATCTGGAGAAGGCATTCGACCGTGTCCCTCGTGGGGTCCTGTGGGGAGTGCTCTGGGAGTATGAGTTCCGGGGCTCTTTGCTAAGGGCTGTCCGGTCCCTGTATGAAGAGCTGTTTCCGGTGCATGTTGGACTCTGCCATCGCTGCCCTTTGTCACCGGTTCTGTTCATTGTATTTATGGACAGAATTTTTAGGCACAGTCATGGGCCGGAGGGGATCCGGTTTGGGGACCACAGGATCTCATCTCTGCTGTTTGCAGATGATGTTGTCCTGATGGCTTCATCGGACTGGGACCTCCAACGTGCACTGGGGCAGTTTGCAGCCAAGTGTGAAGTGGCTGGGATGAGGATCAGCTCCTCCAAATCCGAGGCCATGGTTCTTGACCGGAAAAAGGTGGCTTGCCCTCTGTGGGTGGGTGGAGAGTCCCTGCCTCAAGTGGAGGAGTTCAAGTATCTCGGGGTCTTGTTCACGAGTGAGGGGAAGATGGAGCGTAAGATTGACAAGCGGATCGGTGCAGCATCTACAGTGATGTGGTCGCTGTATCGGACTGTTGTGGTGAAGAGGGAGCTGAGCCGAAAGGCAAAGCTCTTGATTTGCCGGTCAAGCTACGTTCCTACCCTCACCTATGGTCGTGTGGTCATGAGCTTTGGGTAATGACCGAAAGGACAAGATCACGGATACAAGCGGCTGAAATGAGTTTCCTCCGCAGAGTGGCTGGGCGCTCCCTTAGAGATAGGGTGAGGAGCTCGGTCACACGGGAGGAGCTCGGAGTAGAGCCGCTGCTCCTCCACGTCGAGAGGAGCCAGCTGAGGTGACTCGGGCATCTGTTCCGGATGCCTCCTGGATGCCTCCCTTGGGAGATATTCCAGGCATGTCCCACCGGGAGGAGGACCCGGGGAAGACCCAGGACACGCTGGAGGGACTATGTCTCTCGGCTGGCCTGGGAACGCCTTGGGGTCCCCTCAGAGGAGCTGGAGGAAGTGTCCGGGGCGAGGAAGTCTGAGAGTCCCTGCTTAGACTGTTGTCCCCACAACCCGGCCCCGGATAAGCGGAAGAAAATGGATGGATGGAATTTTCAATACAATATAGGCTAATAATAGTTTATTCAATATTATCACCAAAAATTATTATTGTTTTATCAAAATGTCATACCAGTACTATCAACTGACTTTTTTGACAGCCCTAATTTTTAGTGGATTCTGTGTTACTAATGCAAACCTTGACATTTCGGCGTGTTAACAATACAAAGAATAGGCTTTTAACCTGGCTAGAGAAAACATTTCTTAAACTTGACTAGACTAGGCATGTCAAAATGTAGTGGGCAGCATGATGTGCAAACTACCTGAAACATGCTTCTTGACCCTGAAAACAGCAGCACAGCACCAGTTACATGTTAATAGAATTTCCTCCTCACACTGTTTCAACATGTGCTGCCCCAGCTGGTCACTGGCCTGGATCAGCAACAAAGAGAGGTAAGCCTATTTAGGCTCTGACCTGTGCATGCGATGGAGGACACATAAACTTAGAATACACCGCATGTTTGATCACAATCCAGTGCTCTCAGCTAGAGAAGACACAAAAACTGAAGGAAATCATGTGTGTTTATGTTGAGGGTGAATGAGGTGATGGCACTTACATCATTTAATGACCTGGGAAATCATTTTAGAGATGCTCCACTTAAGACTGAGCAGTAACACACATGAACACACGCTAATGCTGACTGAAGCAGAAAGGGCCTTCTAAGAACATCTGCCAAACAAACTGTGTGGATCTCTCGACCACTTTGCTGTCCAGAGTTGAAAACTGGATCTCTTCAATCGGGGATGATAACAGTGCATGTGGACCATCCTAAGAGACAATTTTATTGTGCAGATGCATCAATCATCCAATAAATCAATTAGTTATGTAACTGTCAGTAGAGGGTGCTTTCACATCACCAGTTCCACTAGATCTCACAAGAAGTTCAGCACTGCTCTCAGACTTGCTGTAAATACATAATGGTTGCCACCACACAAAAACAATGCTGAACTTTGTTAAAATCACCGAAAATAACAATTTGCAGCCCTCAGAAAGATATGTGTTATTGTTGTAAATACAGGTGGACAATTTTTGTTTAGTATTGTTTAGTACATTTTTGTAATATTTTAACAATTTTAAGTGTCAAGTGGTAGCAACATATGTGTTAGCATATTTTATTTTATTTCATTGCTATGCCATTGTATTTTCTGTTTATTCTTTCCTGTGTAATTTTCACAGTGCTTGCTTCTTATGTTTGTGTTGCATTGAAAACCAGTAATAAGAATGTCAAGAGATAAATGGCTTCAATCAATAAAATATGTACACTTCTCGAAACGCTCTGACTTCTCATTCATGCTGAGGGACTGCAATAAGTTATGTCACAATACCAACACTTCAGACAAAAGTTTGATTAATAATACATGTGTTCTTATACTAGTTGTATTATTAATTAAAATCATTCAGATACATTACTAGAGGACACATTTTAGTATGTCCTATTTATCTATCTACTTTTAACATCAATTGGTATCTTGGTTTCAGTGTTGTCACAACTTCAATACTGCAAAAAGATAGCAATTCATTAAGACTGTCTAGAACTTAATAATGCATGTTGTTACTTATATGAAAACAATTTCCACAAATGTAATTTAAGTATGGTCGGTGCTATTGCTGTGTCTGTGCTGTCATTCAGAAACATGTTGGAGAAGACTGAATCCATATCTTACCACAACATAATAGATTCTAGATCGACTATCATGAGCCCCGAGGACATCCTAGGACTTATGCAATGAATGAGCTAAACGCGGTGAAGAACATTAACTATTCATGCACAAAAATGTAGCACTTCAGCAGAACCACAGTGACCTGAGAAAATATTATATTCTTTGTCCAGTGCTCCAAACCCAAGGATTCATGGCGTATTGCGTAATATCGAATTGACTATCACTTCCAGATATTAGTAGATATATTATATTTCTGCCAAATCGTCTTATTTTGATGAAGGATAGAGACTGTAACAACAACTACAGGCCTTAGGTGGAGAGTTCCCACTGATGATTCATGGCTTTATTGTGGCCAATACTTGGACTTTCTAAAAAAATAAACTTTGCAATACCCAATATATAAAACTTGCTCGATAGACATAAAACTGATGAAACTGCCTTGCCGTACTGCACTGAAAATCATACTTTCTGCTCCTCCCAGCTCTCAGAGATATAGATTAAATTGTTATGACAGACAAAGACAAAATTCCCCATTTTCCTCTGCAGGCGGCAGTCACCCTCTTCTCACACTTTCTTTCTATGTGTTATCTTTGACTGGACAAAAATAGTTTAAAGAATTGCAGGGTTACATGCTTGCAATTTCTGATGGTGGGTGCCTTCTCTCTTCTCTCTCCTCCCAATTAGACTAGCACCAAAAAGACTGTGAATTCTACCTGTTGAGCTCTTTGTTCAAAGTGTAACTGTGAAATCTTATTTGCAGTAGACCCATAATTGCTACATTATCATAATGTTACCATTCATGAAATTATTCATGAATGGCCGACTGCGGCCGACTGAGGCACCCTCAGTGTAAGAAGGAACGCTACCGCAGGTCCTTCATCCCCACTGCTGTCAGACTGTACAACTCCACTGTATAACACATGCAATAGCCCGTGCAATAACCTGTGCAATAGCCCGTGCAATAACCTGTAACCATGTCACCTCATCAGTAACCGCCTCCACTGTCCTCAGATTATATATTTATATATTTGTATATTTGTATTCTTTTACATATATATATATTATATAAGAGATATGTTTTATTATATATTTACATTTCTTTCACTCCCTGTACATAAGAGCTACCTGATGTTGTAAATATGTTAATATTTATTGTGATTTTATTTTTTATTTACTTATTGTTCTGAGTGTTTGCACAATTTTTCACAACTTTTTGCACTATACTGTCCCCTGACTGTGAGCTTCTGTCACGAGTGAATTTCTCCTCTGTGAGATCAATAAAGTCTTATCTTATCTTATCTTATCTTATCTTATCTTATCTTATTCCAATAATGACAGCGTAAAAATAGATTAGTATATACACTTGTCCAGATGGCACTATTTTCATGAGAAGATTGTATATGCATTTTTAATTGTAAAGAGTATAATTCACGTCACGACGCTTTATTTTCTTTATAAATTTACTCTCCCTCTTCTCTGTCTCCAACAGTAAGCACGTTCGGCTACCATCTGCTTTCTGTCTGAGAGTTTGTATAAATGCCAGTCATAAAATGTTGTCTCACTGATAAACCACTAAATGTATCCTCAGCTGCTTTACTATAATACACCTTTTGTTCATTTCGGAGACGACCTCATCAACATTCTATAGTCGTGCATGTGTTCTGTGTGTCTGAACGGTTTGTACACAATGATGGCTGTATGAATAGAACAAGACGACACAGGTAATATCCTCCAGCTTAAGTAGTCCGTGGAAGAATAGGTCAAATGCTGAGGATAAATTTCCCTATGGGACCAATGGAGAGAGTGCCAGGGATCCAGAATACACACTTCTTCAATACCTCACAAAAATGACAGTATGGTCACCTGTGAATCTCCCCATTTTCAGATGGGCGTGATTGACAGGTGAATTAGCCAGTCAGGGACACGCATGGTCGGTCCTTATCAGAAAATATAAAGGAAAAAAAAATATCACAGGCGGCTGAAAAACGTCGCGGAATTTTGCATAATCAATGAGCATAGTACGGAACTTTCTTAATCTGAGGTGAGAAAAATTAGATTTGATTGATAAATGATGGATGACCAAATCTTATTGCACAATCATGTTTGGCTGGGCTGATATAAATCTGTATACAAAAAAAAACAGAAGGTATCTTTCTGATGACCGATGACACTTCTCGACTCAAAAACGGTCTGTGCATTGATTTATGAACTAAGACTGTCTGAATGTAGTGCAAAAACTATGCATACTATGTATACAGAGATGTAATACATATGATATTCAGTCATTCTCAAAATAGTAGCTTTCACTGGGCTTGTTCATATAAATCCTTTTAATCCTAATAAAATAATTAGTTGACTAATAAAATATATGGTCAACTAAGACACCATCAACCAATTAATTGACAAAACAACAAGGAAATGAATTATTTATTCATATGTGATCAATACTGCTGTACACTGTTACATGCGATTCGAACATAAAGTCAAATTTGTTGACTGGTGACTATAACAAGATTAATAGACTGAAAAATCTAAAACGATACTAAAATATAAATAAAGAAATCATAGCATCATACTTCTAGACTAAGCTCTCACTGAGAGAACTCTCATTTACAGGCACAAAGCCTGAACACATTTAGCATTTTGAGCATTTTCTTGAGCACCTTAAAAGTTGCAGCTGCAGTTTTGAGTAACTTTGACTTAGAACTAGACTCAGTCACAGAGGACTTGAACTGAAAAGCTAGACTTGACAACAAAGCATCTGGTGCAATATGTTAATTTTCAGTTTCAAAGTTATTAAACAAACACTCACTCATCCCTATATCTTAAGCCTTATAATTATAGTGTTTAACAAACAATAGAAAAGGTCACATATTGAAGACTTGCTATAAGCCATGTGCTGTTTTTAATAATCACTGATAATTACAAAGCACCTTTTTTCTGATTGTTCCGGGAAAAGGAACAAAAACCATAATTAGCCAAATGTCAAACAGTTCTTTTCAGTTCAGGACCTGAGCTTAGTGGCACCAAGTCTAGGCGTCTGCTTCCACAGATTCTGATTAAAAGGATCTTTCTATTGGACACAAAGCTGCTGAAGTGGGTCTAGTGGGAGAGGAGGCTTTTGTTGCTCAAACCCCTCACTAAGATAATCACTGCCGACTACAATTGTTGCAAAAACAAATCAAAAAGTAATCTTTTGATCCATTCACACATATCACAATGAAATCACAGTTTTATTGTTAAAATAAGCAAATTGCCATGGCGATTATCACAGTCTGTTAAAAGGAAATTTGGTCTTCTATACACTAGGAGGTCTAGCACTTTGTCAGAAACTCAACCATAGCTCAAACATGAACTGTATTAATTAAGTAAAATCAACTAAAACCAATAAACTGCTAATAATGTTGGAATAAGAAATGCATTATCGCACTGTCATTCACAACTCTAAATATACCAGACTCTGATTTCACAAAAACAAAGTACCACTTGAATGTCCACAGTTACATAAGCGGTGCAAGCCCCCTTAACATCTAATAATTAATGTAACTGTAGTGAATCCCATACATGAGCGAGGCAGATGGGATTAAATGACTGAATGGAGCATGAAATATTGAAGTGTCACCCGTGGAGATGTCAAACCTGCATGAATGTTAACGTGGGCGCCATTCCCCACAGCAGAAAATGGGACATTTTCAAAGTGCTTCTTACACTTTAAAGGCCTATGCTGGGATGTGAAAGATCGAGAAGGAAACTTGTGCCATATGGTTCTTATGTGAACTGCTCCCATGATGCTTTCTACAAACAACACTCACACATTGCATGAAAAACAAAGTCAAGTAGAGAGTTCGGGGAAGGATATAAAAGTTATTTATGTTCTTCTACAAAGAGCTATCATTTTCCATTTGGGTTATGTCCTATGCCAAGAAACGAACCACAGTTTATAATAATGTCTGCATCTTATTATAGAGCCTTTTATTGCATGATAATTAGGAACTGTACATTAGCATGCTAGTTGCTTTATAGACACAGCAAAACTCTGCACTAGCATCTCGGAATTGCGAAAAGTGCTGGTAAACTAATCGAGATGACATATTAGGATATATATTAGGTTTGGATTGTGTAAAGTAAGTGAAGAATAACTTTAGACTGCTGCAAACTGCAAATGAACTAGCTAAATCAGGCACAGCATCTTTAAGACATAATGTAGATTTGGTTTGGTCCTGTTCCAATATTGATTTAATGCTAATTTAGTCAAGGATTAGTTCCAGATTTAGTATGAATTTAGTCCAAATTTTGATGTGGGACCAAACTGTTTGTGAACGCAGCCATAGACTTGTTTTACTCCCAAGCTCATATGCACAAGACATGGAGAGCCTTTAATGTAAAAACCCTTTACAACATACAGTTTTTGCTGTAGATAATTTCATGAGAAACTTTAACACTGTGATCATAGCAATACAGCTACTACAATGAACAAGTATTTCTATAATAGCTACAATAGTGACAGGCCTACATCTGTCATCACTGCACAATTAATATCTTTTGTGTTTATTTTTAGAGCTAGTCTTTTCATCTTCTCCCACTGCCCGATGCAGCATCTGCTTCTATTTAAATTGCTGTTTGAAATCTAATTTAACAGATCTCATAAAAGACCTCGAGGGTGAATGAACGAGCCCACAGTAGTGTATAAAAGGACCACTGCTCAACAAAGGGAAAGACAAAATCAAACAATGCATCAACTTGATAAGCTGAATTTTCTGTAACATACAGTATGTATTATTGACCCTATATCCAGACAGTTGCCAAAGTTGCTGGAGTCAGATGTGTTATTTGGTCAGTTTAATAATAAGAAGTTGGATGTATTTCTTAATAATAATTGCATGTGTATTTTGGCACCTGTTCTTGTTGCTGGAAATCCAGTCAGAGATGTAAGCCACGGCCTGGCGGTGACACTGCTTGTTCCCGAAGCTGCACGCTAACATGATGAGCTCTCGCTGTAGCTCCCTGCAGGTGTTCAAGGACAACAAGTTAAACAGCAATCAATAAAGCCCATAGAGTGAAGTCAAATAAGGTGGCAAAATGAATTTTGTGAAAGCAAAGTCTGGGCAAGGTCATCACGGCTACATTAATAAATCCAAACGCTACCCACTACACTATACAGGCTTAAAGACTAATGGATTAAGTAATTATAGTTTTTGCTGAACAAAAAACAGCAATATTTTGTGTATTGTGTTCTTTGTGTAGAACAAGTTGAAATTTATTATTTCATATTTTTTTCTATAAACACAACAAAAAAAACATAGTATCTAAAATGTAATATATTTTTTTCTATTTTAAAAATAGAGCATCAGGAGCCATATAAAACCACAAAATATGAGGATATTAGGGAATAAAGTATACCTTGAAAATAAGTACATTGACTCAATAAGCGGTTATTAAAAAATGTATGTTTTTTTTTTTGTTTTTTTTTTATCCCTCTATTGCATTTGTTTTCTGAGTTGTGATGTTGAGGATGCATACTCAGTCTGGTATGATGCCTGCAGGATGTTGCCCTCGTTGCCAGGTCCTGTGCTGGGCCAACCCATCTGATGATAGCGGGATGCCACCTGCTTCAGCACATAGTCCTGCAGACACAGCCACCATTACACAGTCTGAATGTAATGACTTAACACTGACAATAACATGGACAAAGTCTGACTACACTCAACATGGGGGGTTTTCCATGAAGTGAGCTAAAGCAAAAGCCTGGCTTATTTGGGCAATCCAGGCTTGTCAAATCCTGTGTTCTGTTCCATCAAAGTGACTAACCAGAGTTGTACCGTAAAGCACCCAGGCACAAACCTGGTCACGACCAGGTTAACTGTCAAGATTATTTGAGCTTGGTCTCCAAGAAAGTCAAAAGAAACTGTTTAATTAAAAGTTTCAGCACACACACTCCCCCGTCTGTGTCCACTTGCCACTGTCTGAATACATTTTTAAATTATCACTTGCAACTTAATGACCACCAGCCCTGTGCTCTTACACTGGACACACGTGTGGATGCTGCACTCATCAAAAAGGCACAAATCATATGGCAACTTATTAACGTATTAACAAGGCTCCTCTCTGAGCCACCGGAAGAGGAGGGGGGAGTGAAGAGGAGAGGAAGGGGGAGTGGCGTCTTTCCTCTCGCTCCTCAGATCAGAATGAACAGAAAAATTCCATGTTCCAAATCAAACTACTGTCTGTGTGCATTGTGGCATCTCTCTTGTTTAGTCAGATCATAAAAAAAACATCACTTTTTGAGCCCATTTTCAGTGATGTAGTTGCTCCATTGATCTGGCCTTCCCAGACTCACCAGAGTCTGAATTAGCTTTGGTTAGACTCTTTCATGGATTTCTTTCATGGAACAACTTAAGGCTTAAACTGGAGATGATTTCAGGATAACCCTGGACTTGTTAAGCGACTTTGATGGAATACCCCGGTGGACAATAACATGGACAAAGTCTGAATGTAAAGAAGAACATGGATATGGCAGTGAGTGTGGTCTCATTTACACTGAACAGGCTGTACTCGTCAGTGCGGTCCAGAAGTTTGTCCAGCTGGTACAGCACTCGGCTGGCAGCATGCCACGGCAGGAAGGACGACTCCTCCGGCAGGTAGCCGATCAGCTGCAATGGAATGTTCTGAGGGAGGTAACCTGCCCTGCAAGTCAGAACAATATAAAACATTAGTCGTTATTACAGTGTGTGTATTATTATTATTGTAGATATTTCAACAACCAATCATAATGTAATGTTGAGCTAGATATTTAATACAAAGATTAAAACTGGGACCAGGGCAGACCCTGTGACCAACAAGAAAATAAACTTAATGAAAGCCTAAAAGAGAAATACATGAATATGCACTACAGGTGGTATATGTAGGACACCAAATCTTGAATTGTCCCTTTCAGTTATTTTAGGGAATGCATTTAAGCACCGCAAAAATAACAGTGTTAACAAACATAAGTAAACACAAGGCCTGCCACAATTTCACTGAAATAAAAGTCTGAAATGAATACTGTACAATGCTTCCTGTTCAACAACAACATCTGATAATAATGAACAATTGCCATGCTGGGACTTTTCACTTTTTAAATGCCAATTAAATAAATATAATAACAACATTTACTCAATAAAATCTCCACTCTTTTTATGTGTCTAGACAGTTTAACAGTGTCAGTCTGGGCATGAATCTGCAGAAAAGTGGCCTCTAAACCGCAGCACAGCCCCCCACAGCTGAGGGCAGCCCCAACTGCTCATGAATAATAACCTCTCCTTTGTGCATTTGTTGGTATTCATGATGTTTTGGTGGAGCACCGTGCTGCTTCCTTATATGATCTTCAGCTCCGCCCACCAATCATAAATATTAAAGAGGTGGGCAAGTGAGAATGCACCGTCATCGTACACAAAAGTATTCTCAGTTTTTATTGGCCGTCATTATTGAATAGGTGCAGTTGGGAGTTATGTGCAGGGGGTGATGAAAAGGTAATATGATGTGATCAATGCCACAGTGGCACATCTGTGACCTCCTTAGCAGCTGTCAAACTCTGGAGCTCCACAACATGAAGACACTGTCTTATCTCATATTTGGAAATCAACAAGTGAGGTGTGCAAGAGATTTTAATTAGTATTTTGTTATTTTATTTACACAGACCAAAGAGCTAAAGCAAAAGCTAAAACCTTCTTCTGAAAACTACTGTGTTTCAGATAAGTCTTTTCGCGGCTGAGGAACCTGGATTTCCATAATCTGCCTCATGCACAGCTCAAACCAACCTCCACACATTCATCTCTATTCCCATCATGCACCTGGCCTATGAGAAATTACCATAATCCATCCAGCCTGCAGAGACTTCCTGTTTACAGCGCTCTGAACTGAGCTCCAAACAGTGTGATCCTGGGACAGTGTTGCTGTAGCAACCTGATCCATTTGTGTCCATCTCTGTTTTCCACTTGTCCACTCCTCATCTATCCTGCATTTGCTCCTGCAGATGTGGACTGTCACATCACTATTCTCACGTCATTCTTTGCCATGGAGCCCACAGTCACAATAAAAAACCTCTTTAGGCTGTCAGTCCAAATCTGACAATTTTCTATAAGTCTGCTGCAGTTTTTTCCTCACAGAGGCGTTATAGTGACTCTGTAGTGAAGGACAGCCTCTAGAGGTTGCTGGACAAAGTGTGTGTGCACTCAGCATGTTCCCTATAAAGGCGATTATAGATTATTTAATTTCCTCCCACTCTCTGTGACAGTGTCTCTGTGTCCCTGCCTGAGCCGCTGCCTTAACAAGCTCATTAACTCTTTAACATTGTTAAGGCTCTGTTAATTGTTTGTCCATTAGCCATTAGCAGGGCTCACTGGAGAGCTAACAAGTGACTGCAGCAGCCATACAAAGGCTTCATCCATCACTGTTTCAGTGTATACACGCAGACGCACTCATTTATTTACGCTAAACTAACCGTGGACTGTGGCACATACACAGACGACTGTTTTGTCACCAATCAGCATTTACTGCGAAGAGGATTGCTCACGTTTGACTCAATCGAACTGTGCGAGTACAAGGGCGCAGAAGATTAGCTGAGATTAAAGATCACTACCATTGTTTTCAATTTAATTAGAGGAATTAGGAAAGTAGAGTAGGTGGGAAATCAAATGGTTAACTGTATTTACAGGAAAGTAAAAAAGCAAAGACAGCAGTTTCCCCACCACTGCTAAGCAACTCAGCACATGTAGCATTTTCCATCTCACCTTTAATTTACCACACAGAAAACATGAAAGTAAGGATTTTTAAAGAGTTTACCAGATCCTACAACCAGATTCATCTTTTTTCAGTGTATACCGAGGCCTATATTGTATTGTGTGTTTAAAATTCATCACAATGTTATCTGCTTTCGCTATGCTGATCTGCTTTAAAGTAAAACAAACAGTGCTGCACTTTGCTAGCAGGCTAGACTCCACATCTCATGTTGTTGCCAACAGAACAGCTCACTCCGTATTAGTACTGAGCAACTGCTGCAACTTTAAGTTCTATATCTGTATGTAGACACCATACAACTGTCATTTTATTTTAATGGTGCATAATCATTTCACTTCACGTCATCAGTGGTATTAATTTAACAATTTAGCAGGTTCACTGAATCACAGAATGAAACACCTGCCGCTTTAGCTCAAATTTAGCACTTTTATAGATGAACTCATAACAGGCACGCATTAATCCACATTAGCCCTGGCTCTAATTAGTAGAATAAATCTACTCCCCTGCGAGAATGAACAAAACAAACCCCAAAAAGTTTATCTCGAGTTGCCATAGCGACAGATGCAGGGCTGAAGTGCGCACATCTGCCCTCACTACAGATAATGACGGATGTGTAGTTGCGTTTCTTTGTTGTTTGAATGGAAGTCTCCTGCTGAACTTTTAACTGAAATGCACACACACGCCGACTGACAACGCATTTGTCTCATTCGACATGACGGAGGACAGATGGCTGCAGAAGAGATGCACATGCCTCTTCTCTGAGTTGAGTTATCGAGCCCATGTCACAGTAGATTTTGGTTACAGCGCTGAAAAAACCTTGGGGCAGTAAACATCACATATGAGGAATGAGGGGCGCCTGGACCTCTTTGCTTTCTCTGCGGCGATGCACTCACTTATAGCTCATTCATCAGCCTGTGTTTGCACGCAGAGAGGCTGGAGCAATGGGGATGTGAGTAATAAAAACCCGATCCACAAACTTTAAACAGCTAAAGTCTAAAATCTTAATTCCTATTTTGGGATATGAACACTGAAAGGAAAGACAGGAAGAATTTATCAACAAACATGTTTTCCAGCTTTAAAACAAATACAATAGTTCTTGGTATTTTGTGAGATTTAAAGATATAACCTACACAGAACAACAACTGAATGCAGAAATCAAGACCACATATTTAGAGAGAGAGACTGTAAGATGAAACCAGATGCGACTGACCAGATATGAATGTCTGCTTGATTGCAAATACAAAGGTAGAAGTAAAAAAAAGTAAAAAAAAAGAAAAAGAAAAAAGAAAACAAGCATTAAATTGGAATCTCTAAAGACTCCCTTTTTCAGTTCACAGTCTAATAAAACATGGCATTTTTTCATTCTCTCACAAGATTAAGGGATATTCATTTAAGCGTCATTTCCGAATTAATCCGAGGGCAGAAAAGTGCAAATACCATTTAGTCTAGTAATCAACCATGGATGCAGCATACCAGAAAGCAATCAGACGATACAGCACAACACCAAATAAAAAGGGTCAAATGGAGAATAGGCAAACTCAAAGTTCAAATGAGACCGTTGTAAGAGCTTCAAACTGTCCTTGTCTAATGTTTAACACTGGCCTCACCATTGCATTTTATTGTCAAAGCCCTCCGTCATCCAGGAGGGTCCAAGAGTAAAAAAAAGTTCACTTAGATCACACATTTCGTACTTAATATCACTGTATAATGCTTCTAATTGTAAAGTTTCTTATTCTTGTAGTTGATCAGACCTTCCCTGAACTGACAAAAATGACATGAGACAGGCTTCAAAAACAGACAGACCTTATTGGAAATCAATAATGAAGTGAGGAGAGCAGACAGAAACAGTGGGCTGGCCTGGGTAAACAGGCTGTTTTACAAGCTGAAGTATAGACAGAGGAGCTGACAGGGGATTACCTGTATAAACATCAAATAAATGAGACACTAAAGAAGATGTTAGTGCAATGTTAGCACTCACCTGGCCAGATTGAAGGCATCATCGATCAGGCCTGCTCTGTTTCCAACGGAGATGATCTGAGAGACAGGTGGTGGATGTAAGTTTGACATGTAAATATCCACAGGTTATCGTCATAAAAAAACAAACCATGGCTTTAGTCGATATGTAAAGGCAGATTAAACTCATTATTCATAAGTTTAATCTGTTTTTTTCATAATTACATTGTTTTCTAGTATTATTGCATTATCTCCCATGAAGTTATAGTCTTGTGAGTGCAGTTTGGGTCTGATACAAATATTTAGAGTATTTTCAGAGCTTTTGCCATGTCCCCTTTTTAGTTAACTAATCGATTGGCAGGACATGTCTTTAGTCGACTACAGCTCTAATAAAACTGCATGCAGACAGAAGCAGTCGCTCACCTGGGGGTTGGAGTGTAGCTGCTGAACGAGGAGTTTCCAGTTCTGAAGGTCATAGTTCACTCTGAAATAACCCGTCTGATTGATGTTACCGAGCAACCACGTGTTCTCGTGTATCTCCCCTATTCTGTGCATTTCTGCAAACATTTAGCAGACAAATGGCATTGCTCATTTTACTCTAAACAACCTCTATTTGTTTAATTACAATTACTACAATGGATTTTAATCAGAGAACAAGGTAGCTAGCTTGGCATTTTTCTTATCCAGCCAACAAAACAGCACTTTGACACAAACTTGGCTGCACTGTGTGCCCGCAGGGTCAGACAATATCATTGTAATCAAAGTTTATTTATTCTAACCATCAATATGAAACAAAACCAAAGTTCTTTATTTGGTAATATCACAACATTCCTGTTTTTCTTTGGAGGTTTAGCATAAAGCTGTATCTAAAGGTAAATTTAGGCCACTCCAATAGAGATGGAAGACATTAGCTGAGTGTATCGAACAAGTGAAAGTAGACCCTGTTCAGGCCAACTGAACACAATCACACAGTCTGAAAGGAGCTGAGAGGATTTTCTGTAAATGAGTATATGTGATGTACCTACTTTAACACCTGCCCTGTTTTGTTCACTAGTCTAACATCACTTTCCTGGAAAGAAAAACGCCTTTCTCTTGAGAAAATGAGGTTGTGAGCTTTAGTGGAGCAGCGAGTACAGTTGTTTGCTGCAAAACAGCCAAGAGAAAAAAAGCAGTTGACCTGAGTTTTGACCTAGTTCCTAAACTTTCTACCTGTTGTTAAAATTAAACTGTGTTCACCTGATGTGGGCTTTTTTTTATTGGGGAACTACTCACAGATTCTTACTACTGAGTGTTTATCTCTACAGTCTTCAAGAATATATATGTGTGTGTGTGTGTGTGTGTGCATGCGTGTGTGTGTGTGTGTGTGTGTGTGTGTGTGTGTGTGTGTGTGTGCGTGCGTGCGTGCGTGCGTGTGTGTGTGTGTATAAAATAGATGAGTTGTATATGAGCTGTACCTGTTTTGTTATTGATCCAGATGAGCTTCTCTGTACAGATCATAGATGTGTTTCCCACAGCGACTGTCAGTGGCACTTGCCACTGTAAACTAGACAGAAGAGGAGGATGTTGTAAATGGACAGGAAAACTGCACAGACTTTTAGAGCAAATACATTAGCACTAGAGAAAGATGGTCTCCGGAGATGTTTAAACTCAAATGTGAGGATGTTAGGAGCTCTGGTATGAACACACAAAAAGAGAGCGATAGGACCAAATGGAAGTGCAACCATAGCTCTCACAATCAAAGGGAATTAATTTATGTTCATATCACCAAAATTAGGTGTAGTAACTTTTCAAGACAACAGTTACAAAAATAGGCCTACTTTTGTTAAGCTTTGCTGGTGTCTTTTAAATAGTTCAAAGTCCCATAGAGAGAAAATTCTTTAGTTTAACAAAAAACACTATTCCTTTATTTTTTCAGTATTTTTCTATTTATATCTGAACCTCGGGAGATGTTTTAAACAATAATACAATACATTTTATTGGCTTGATATTCAGGATCATCCCCTGTGAACCCAGCCTGTGCAATGTTGAAAGTGATTCTGTGCTTAGTTTTAATTCTCACCATTTTGTATTCTGTGTCTCAAGGTGAACTGCAGGGTTTACACATTTTCTGACAGTTAAGGATTATTTTTGGCTATTTTTGAGTAAATTTATATTTTTACTTGAAGTAAGCACTTTAAAAAAGTTAACTCTAACACAAAGCCCTTTGATGTGTATTGTTTGGCGCTACAGAGACCCATGACCCACTTTTACTACACAGTACATTGTTTATTTTGTTTATATTGAAATAACTAATTATATTTACAAAGTAACTTCATAGCAGCAATGCAGTATTTCTCATTTACCCTGGACCTAAAATAAAAAAAAAAAAAAAAAAAAAAAAACTTGAACAGTCTCAGTCTTACCATGTCCTGATTAGATGCATGTAATTAGTGTACAGTGCAATTAATATCTTTCACCCTTTTTAAAACTTGCTACAATGCATGAAGCAGTGGAATAAATAACTGTAACACGCAGTCCAACATGAAGAATGAAGATTGTCATTGGAATACACATTCTATAATTGCTTTCTCTAAAAGCACCATGTTGGCTTTATTTCTCATTAGTATTTTAATTAAAAGAGGTTTTAATTACAGATAACAAACTTGGAGTAAGTGTTTAAGACTGTGATCAATTTATCCATTTGTGAAGTGGGGAATGAGTGGAAAATAAGCTTGGGTCAGGTGAAACAACTGTCCAAGCAAAGTAACATTTAATAATTCAGCACCGCTATCTGTCACTGGGGGCAACGGGAGATCGATGGGGCTGCCTGGCAACTGAAATTATTCTGATATTCATGTGTGAGTGACAGAAAAGGTCAGCACAATCAGCACTGAAATGTTTGAAAAGACATTTGGTGAAAAAATGTATAAAAAATAATGCATTTAAAAGCACATTTCTAGATGCCCAAGGACCAGTTGTGTTTTAACTCCTAAGTCACAGCTGCCATAGACCAAGCTGATGGACAATAGCTGTCTCTGACCATTACAGTTGTTGTCTGTTATCAAAACATTTCTTTTTTGAAAATGTATTGCTGCCTGCTCAGCTCACTGCACTGTTACACAAATCTTTTAGTTAACCTTTCTTGCGTCACCTACAGAAAAAAAAAAAGCCTACTTTTAATTAAGGCACACTAATAAATCATCTCCTCCTCTCTCATTTGCTCAAAGATGCTTCTGCTCATTTCATGCAGCTTTTTAATTATTTATCTTTGACATTAACTAACTAACTTTACTTCAGAATAAGAGATATAAATAATACAATTTTCCTGAACTCATAATAATGAATGTCTCCTCCAAGAGAAGCTTATTATATCCCAGTGTTTATCTGCTGCTGTAGCTTCAGTCACAGAAGTGGACTGTGACACAAATCCAGTTTGATTTCTTCTCTGTGTCATTACCCCGACCTCGACGTCCTCGGGTTTGTCCTTGTCTGTGTTCTTGTCAGCTCAGTTCTTTAAAGAGCTTTTATTTCCTTTAGTGTCATGCCTGTTTGATGGGAGGGGGTGAGGGGGGGAGAGGCAGCGTGATAAGAAATAAAATAGAAAAACAATGGTCTCTGTAATGTCACCTTAACACTCAAAGAGCAATATTTCTTTTCTTTTCTTTTTCCTAAACTGTAAGTTCAGATACCTCCTATGCAGCACCATAAAAAAAAACAAAAAACTTTACCAGATACGTTCCAGATGTTCTAGTCTACTTATCAAAGGTTAATACATAACGACTAAACTACAGAAAAGAATAACTATATTATTAGACAGCTTAGAAAAACATATTGACGTAACATACCTCAACAGGTTGGCAATATTATAGTCTACAAAACAGTGGATGTGATACTACACAACCCTCACAAACTGGAACACTTTAATCACAATGCCTCCAGTATATCGTACTTGTATTTGATCAACTATGAATGCTGAGAAAGCTACCACCAACAAAAACACTCTAGCTCTATAGGCTTCTCTTTCACCGAAGTACATCAGGATCTTGACTTTCCTGAAAGAAGCAATGAATGAATGTCAATGAGTCAGTAAGTGTCAGTGTGTAATTGAATGATGTAACCACTCTGCTGGTCTGTTAACATTATGTAAAGGCTCATTTGATGCTCTAAAACTTAAAGGTCCAGATTACACTATATTTTTATGTTATAATATTGTTTCCTTATCCAAAACATACCTGGAGTTGTGTTTTGTTTCATTTATGCATGTTTAATACCCAAATCCTGCATATTTATCCTGTGTTCTTCTCTCAAACAGAAGAGAAGAACTCCACCTGTGCCACCTTGTGATGTCATTCCACTGTGTTTTAACCTCCATACACCTTCACTAGAATCAACAGAATAATTTCAGCCCCAGAGTTGCTCATCTCTACTGAACAATAGTTAAAAACTACCACTACATGACATCACAAGGTGGAACAGAGCATTTTGAGCTTTGGAGATGTAGAGGCACTGATAATAAAGTGTTACTCAAACATGTGTGAAAGAAACAAAACACAACTCCAGGTATGTTTTTGAGGAGGTAACAACATTATAACATGGTTTAAAGAGTTCACTTTTCATAACACAGGACCTTTAACATAGTGATCTGAAATGTACTGTAAGATAGAGCCTATGTCATCTTGTTCTACCTGTCTATGTAATTCTTTTCCAACACCAGTATCCATAGAACCTTGATTGCCTGACTGGAGTCCCAACATGTGTCCAGCAGATAAGAGAAAGTCTAAATCTAGTAAACAGCATGTAGCACTGTAGGGATACTGTGCTCTTGAATACAATATTACAGGGTCCACAAGTCCCTTCAGATTTCACTCACCACAACCACAAACGCAATGATGAAAGTTGAGCTAAAAATCACAGTCACACATTTTGTTTTTATGAGCACCCCTGAGTGTGTGTCTGAGTGCCTCCTCTAGAGACTCAACACAAAGAATAAAGCGCAGTGATAACAATAAGTTCAGTTCATCAGATCACCGATACCAAGGGCTGAAGTGCAAGGGAAAATACTTCAGATGAGAATGGAAAAAAAGTAACCATGAGCTCAGGGAGCAAGAAAGAGAGAGATAGAGAGGAAGAGTTTGTACAAAAATATAAACAAGAATTCAGAAATTACAAAAATTATAATTGAAAAAGAGGAAGGCATGTAATGAACTATTGATGCCGAAAGAGAGGGTCGATGAAACAGCAAGAGAGTAAACTCCAGAGGTTGTGAAAGATGTGAATAAAACATCTCCAGAATCAAATATAAATGAAATATAAATGATGTAAGGTGGTAAGAAATGTGCAGAAAGGGTATTTTTTTCAAATGAGGCTGCAGCAAGATCAGTAAGAACAAACTCAGTGCTTAGTGAGGTGTAAAAGGGTGAAACCAGGAGGAGGCATGGGCAGCTGTGGCAAAGAGAGTAGAAAAATACTGATGCAAGGGTTGGGACCGGCCACATAGTTCAATCATAGGGTCTATGTAGTTACGGTTAGGGGTGGGATGAGAGACAATTCCAAGAACGAGACAAGACGGGATTTTTTACATAATTTCTAATACAGTGGAGAAAATAAGTATTTGATCCCTTGCTGATTTTGTAGGTTTGCCCACTGACAAAGAAATGAACAGTGTATAATTTTAATGGTAGGTTTATTTTAACATTGAGAGATAGAATATCAAAAAGAAAATCCAGAAAATAACTTAAAAGAAAATATATAAACTGATTTGCATTTCATTGAGTGAAATAAGTATTTGATCCCCTACCAATCATTAAGAGTTCTGGCTCCCCCAGACCAGTTAGACTCTCCTAATCAACTCATCACCTGAAGGCCCACCTGAAGTTTGCCAATGAACATTTGAATGATTTAGAGAGTGATTGGGAGAAGGTGCTGTGGTCAGATGAGATCAAAATTGAGCTCTCTGGCATTAACTCAACCCATCTGGAGGAAGAGAAATGCTGCCTATGATCCCAAGAACATCATCCCCACCGTCAAGCATGGAGGTGGAAACATTAGGCTTTGGGGTGTTTTTCTATCAAGGGCACAGGACAACTTCACCACGTCAGTGTGAGGATGGACAGAGCCATGTACCGTTAAAATCCTGAGTGACAACCTCCTTCCTTCCACCAGGAAACTGAAAATGGGTTGAATGGGCCGAAACTGAAAATTTTTTCTCATGTGTGCACAATCTCGTGGTAATTTTTGTCTTGTGCCACAAGATCTTGTTCCATCCCTAGTTGTGGTTCAAAACTATGGTCCCTTATTTTTATCATTGTGTGCCATAAAAGTAATTCCCACTCGCTGTACTGTTATTTTTAATAGAAAAAAAAAAGATAAAAAATGTGATTGTAGCTAATGAGTCAGTCATTAGAAACATTCTGGACCCCTCCAAGTTATTATAAAGTTTAAAGTCATAAAGAACACTTTATAAATAACAAGGCTGCGCTTTTCTCAACTCCCTATGAGCATGTGAAAGACTCACACTCACACTGTTCTCCTCTGTTGGCACATGGAAGGACTAAACACTGGTTCTGTGCACAGTACATTAAGTAGCTCAAGTGAATTTTCCTTAATCACCCCTTAAACTTTATGTAGATTATCACCAGTGTATTCAAAGACAATATAATGTACGAAGAAAAATTACAGACTCTAACCTATTGTTAGTCCTGGGATCCTGTCCATACAGAAAGTGCTCCTGGCTCACTATGATGTAATGCGTCGGGAGCTGCTCTGATTGGTTCTTGCTGATGGTTACGACTGGATATCCCATTTGTAGAGTCCACCTGTCCATCATCTCTCCAATGTCGATGTCCCGCCCCTCGGATCTCATCGCCTGATTACAAAACACAGCGTGGCATACAGTTCATTTAAATGACTGACATGGTTAACCCTTTTGAGTGGTAGCTGGGACAAACTGAACAAGAGTTGACAGACTGCAGGCGATTAGAGCTGTGATTGGCTGTTGGATAATCAGCGAGGTGGGTCTCATTATGGTGGAACTTCATCTCTTGTGTAATCGGCATGGCAACAGAGATGACTGTAATTAGTGGAGTGCTTTTGTATGTGTGACAAACAACACCGTGACTCTCATCTCCACATGTCAGTCAGGAACATGGGTCTTTTTAATCTCCTACTCATTACATGTCCCTCATTAGAAACACTTGTACTGTCATTAACATCTGCGGGCATCTGAGGTTTTTGTGTCCTGGCAGAGCGTGGGCAGGTCACAGGTTTGAGTCCTCGCTAATGAGCAAGGCACTGTCACTACTGTACACTATAAAAGACAGCTGTTGTATTTTCGCTGAGAGGTAATGAGGAGAGGTATACTGTGTTACCTGGGACAGTTTGTTCCACAGGTCGTCCCGGGCTGCGTTGCTGTACATATGACTGAGGAGGTAATCCTAAAGACAAACAGGGGGAGAAAAGCGTGTCAACTTTAAATGCAGCTACACAGCAAAAGTAATCTGTACAGTGTGTTAAAACTGCTACATATCAGCAGCGTTAGGAAGACTATGTTGACAATATATTTAATTACAGAATACTATATACCTGCATTAAAATGTATTTTGTAACATAGATGGTCCAATCAGAGTGCTGTATTACTAAAGTAACAGTAAAGGGGAAAAGTTACAAACTGGTTACTATAAAAAATTTAAAATTGGTAAATAAATAGGTTCTACGGTAAGCCTAAAAAAGTCACATTTTTCTTGGTGCTTGGCTCCTTTAGAAAGTCAATGCAACATGGCTCTTCACAACTTAACTGTGCCCCCCGTCACCTTCAATAAAATTGTTCAACTTCTTTTCATTTTGTTCCTTCATGAACTTGGAAAAGAGAAGGTCATTGGTTAATTAAGAGCAAAATAGGAAGACTATGTTGACAATATATTTAATTACAGAATACTATATACCTGCATTAAAATGTATTTTGTAACATAGATGGTCCAATCAGAGTGCTGTATTCTGAATACGTAAAATACTTTGCCATTAACTTGAATTATACTGTAGTGTAAAAACGCAACATATTAAAAAGGGCTTTGTTTTCTTTGGTACCTTTTTATACCTTTTATTTATTTATCACAAATTGGAGAAGGGAAAATCACACATGCATGCACCACATAAGAGGTGTTCTCCTTTATGTTGCAAAAACCATGCAGTTTGAAATCCAAATTGTCTCATCCATAACCATAATGTATTCTAGATACATGTATTAGTGGCGTTCCAACAATGCATTTCAGCCAAAATTGTATAATTCAAGTAGGTTATTACAAAGCTAAGTAAAACTACTTCGAATTTTTGTGGGGTCAAAAGGAAAAGACTGAAAGTGTAAGGCCAGTCGAGTGAATAAAGTCTGACTCACAAAAGGCATGTGGAAAAGCACAAAGGTCTTGAGATGTGCAATTATTTTCTGTCAGTTTTAAGCTATAATATGGTTGCCTTAGTTTAAAACCCTGCTGCTGTTCAGCTTCCTTTGGCTGTTCCTGTGTAAAATGTGTGCGTTTGAAACTGAGCAGACGATAGATATGAACTGACAGATGCTGCAGAAATGTATGAAAACCCCCAGCTGTTTTCTTGATGCGCAGCGCCATTTCTGAGGCTGAAAACTAAAAATCCTGCAAAAGCTGATTTAAAAAAAAAACAACAAGAATGGTGGAATTGCAGCGTGTTTGTCTTGTAAAATAGGCAATCAGTCATAGAGTGGTAACTAGTCATTTGTACAACAAGTACAACCTCATCTGTTTTCTGTGGTCAAACTCATTTCCTCTGAAGGGAATTGGGATGTGTTGAAGGACCTTAAGAAGAGTAAAATAACATGAAATATATGAGGGAATTACTAAAGTAACAGTAAAGGGGAAAAGTTACAAACTGGTTACTATAAAAAATTTAAAATAGGTAAATAAATAGGTTCTACGGTAAGCCTAAAAAAGTCACATTTTTCTTGGTGCTTGGCTCCTTTAGAAAGTCAATGCAACATGGCTCTTCACAACTTAACTGTGCCTCCCGTCACCTTCAATAAAATTGTTCAACTTCTTTTCATTTTGTTCCTTCATGAACTTGGAAAAGAGAAGGTCATTGGTTAATTAAGAGCAAAATGGTATTACCAGCCACCATGGTGTAAACTTATGTATTAAATCCTTCATACATACACAAATTACTGGCAAGGAGAGACTTCTATTGAAAGTAATTGTTGTTTTCCAGTTTTGTGGTTGAACTACCACCTCTCTATTTTATAAAACTGGGCTTCTCCAGGCAGCTGCAGAATCTAGTTCATTTTAACGCACAGTTTTCTCTAGGATTAAAGAATTTCAAGTGAAATCACACAACACAACACAATAAAAACAAACTATTACACAGTTATTTTTTTTTAAAATGAATGGAGACTTTGTGAAGCCCTATTATGTTGTGACTTTTACCTGAAAACCCTTTTGTTTTGACTGATAAACACTGCAGACTGGTTGTAAAACAGAATGTCTTCTTTTGCAACAGTTCCACACATAATACCAACTTTTTTATTCCTCGGAGTAAATACTGAACTAATGTCAAGGCTATAGGCACACCATAACAGAGTTTTCCAAAATGCCCTTATGATTTAATCATATTACTCACTGTTGTAAATGCTCTGTGCTTACTGCTCACAGAAGAGGTGCATTGTGGTGGTGGTGGTGCTGGTTCAGCAGTGTTTTAAATAGAGTCTCAGTGAGTTTCAGGTCAGTGACAGTCTCTGCATAAGAATCAGGGCATGTAATGTGTGGGCGGCTGGCCGTGGGAAATGCTCATCAATACATTTACATGATTACAAAAATCAATATTAAGTGCACATCTACATCAGTACGAAGAATATTAACACACTACAGTGATGGACTACAGCAGCAGCATGTTTAAATAGCTGTAGTGTCAGGCATAAACCTGCTCCCACAGCCAAAGCCCCAATATAAGCTCTGCATAAAACCTGGGCAAACCGTCTTTCTGGAGGAAAATGATTTGAGCAGAAACTCCATGGGCCTGGCCATGTCCAGATAAGTGAACCTGTCACACTAAACAACTCACACTGCACTACTTACATTGATTCCTTTCTGGAACAGCGGCTGACCCATCAAATTGGCCAGCATCCGGATTAAGGCAGCCCCCTGCAAGCACAGTCCAAGTTTAGATTACAATTTAATATAAAATCATAATTGACAATCCAGGGGTTAAATTGTGTTAGGCCTTTAACATTCTCTATAAAAAAAACAACAAGATATTTACTTTTTTGTAGGCAATCCAGTCAAAAACTCTGTCAATGTCTGTAGCCTGCTGAACTTCCTGCGAGATGGGATGAGAAGAACTTAAGCCGTCCAATAGCATCACTTCATGGAGGACATCTGTCAAGAAACGCTGCTTTTCCTAAAAACATAAATATGTGAATCTCATTATTGTAATTTTTCTTCTATTTTCATTGTTCAACAATAAATTATTGTTATAGTTATCAATAGGTCCCTTTTTGGTTGAGCAGCTGGTTTGATGAAAAATGGATTGGGAACTCTATTCTTACAAGAGCAATTTTTGTTTCAGTGAGCATTTTCATTTGGACTTGTTCCACTGTACTGTATAATTCCATCCCTCCTTTTTACCAGTTATCTGCAAACATGTTGAGATTCATCAAACTCTGTCTGAATTACCAGGGGATATGAGAGCTCTGACGATATGCGGTGCAGTCTAATTCATGGATTACAGTGTTTACCAAGGAGATTTCCTTTTAATGATGTTCCATCTTGTTAAGCAATATGTTGTCAGCCTATTAAGTTCCAGTCATTAATGAAGAGCATTAACAGTGACTTCCTTTGAAATTTACACTATCTGCAGGGATCTGGCTAAATGAAGGTGCAATATATTTTAGAGATAGAGAGTAGTTTTAATGGCTTAGGGTCTTAACAATGCATTTTTCTTTCTTTCATAGTCATCAAATTGAAATAAAAATAGGTGAACAAAATAAGTAAGCTCCCAGAGAGCATAACGTATATATGGTCCTACACCAAAATGCGATTGAATGTACTGACATTTCCAGTGAAGATCAAAAAGTTAACAGAGTGTTAACTGGAATAACCTCTCTACAAATGTGCTGTCCAACTTGTGCTTTCATTGCAGAGTAACATTTAGACATACTGAGTCTGGAGACCACGATAAATGATGCCATTAGTAAACGAGCTAAGTGGCACTGTGGATAGGAGTATGGTGCGTTGGTGAGCAGCAGAGCTAAATGAGACATCCCCTTTAATTAGCCGACCCTTTAATTCACCTGAAGTTCACACAGACACATATGGCAGCTGTGAACCAGATGGACCCACATGTGGAAGGACAGCTAATAGGCCAACAAACACAGACACACATGCACATACACACGCACACGCAGACACACACACGCACACGCAGACACACACACACACAAATGGACCAACACAGACTGAAGGACGGCAGCTGCTATAAGCCCAGTGCCATCACAGCCATCATTTTCACTTCAACCTTTACAAGTGACACACAAGTGGCTTCAGGCATTACGTCTCTTTTAATTAGTTTCTGTATTGTGATTAAAGACCAGCATCCATTGAATTTGGCTTAAACTCTTTTCATAAAGTAACAATTACAAAGCACTATAGACTAAACAGAACTGAGTGCATATTTGAAGACACACATCTTGTACACTAAGTTTCCCACTGAATTCTGCCAAGGGAGACTTTGTTTGATTGATTTCTGGAATGACTTTTTATCGTACTTAGTTACTTTTATAATTATATGTATGGGGGGCCACCAGTGTCTGACTTGGGTGCATGCATGTATGTATGTTTGAATAATAAAAAGAGAAATTGAAAAGTGAGCAATTCTCAACCTTGAGCATCAGAGACCACTGGAGGAACAGATCATTCTTAGCCAGGACCACAGCCTTTCATGACAGGTAGTCAAACTCCCTTCATGCTCCATTTCTCCGCACACTTACCTTAACTGTGACCTAGACTGTGCATTTCTGCTACAAACATACAGCACCTTGGTTACTTCTACTGGGCTAGTGCTGAGTGTTGATACAGGGCTGGGACTTGAGCATGTGGCAATGAGCAATGAGCAAAGATAAGCTGAGCATAGTCCTGGAGGTGAAGATTCTAATTCTAATCATTCACTGCGATTAGTTTATAAGTGCATCTTTCAGAGGTCAAAGCAGAGTTTTGCAGTCACGGAAATGCTAACAACAGCTATGCTAAGTGCACCCTTGCTTATTCTCGGACAATACAACACTATAATTAGATGCATATATTACACAGAGGACTTATTGTGACCTCAAAAGCTGCTTATACAATATATTTGTACTGGGGCAAGACACACTTTTACTCAAATACATGGTAAAAAGTCAACTACAGGCCCTTAATTTCTATGTTGATTGACTGATGCTCTAATGACTTTAATATTACTTTTGACAGTGGCAATAAATGATTGAATCTTGATGTTTAAGACAAATTGTATTTCCTTATTCAGCCTGTCAGTGGCGCTCTTGCATTGTGCTTGTGGGGGTCAGGCCAGGTATAAATGTGGGTCTTCTGACAGGTGTGCGACCCAGTAGGGGCCAATGGTTTTTGACAGCTAAACTTAAATGGAGTTTTGTTGGTTTATTTGCCTTCTTTGATCCTGGAAATATAGTGACCTTTAATTTACATCCAAGATGTCTTATGGACTTATGTGAAGAATGGTAATTGGACAAAATTACCATTCTATGTGCGTCACCAATAGCGACCAGGGTTTGGGCAAATCTCAGTGGCAGAGGTTCAGTTTGGCCACTATACTTGAAATACTCCTTGTGCTCTATAAAGAAACAGTTTGAACCTGTGTGCTTTAAAAAGCCTTTATCATATATATTTAATAAACAGTGGAATGAAAACCTGCTGCTTAGTTCACTGCAGTCTCTCTAGTATTGATATACCAGGCATAGATCTTACTGCATTCCATGCTGCAGAGAGACTATGCTGACAGAAACTGCATTTTAAATAAAACCTTTATTATAAATTAATAGCTTCATCAGGAATGGGCTGCTTTATCATTGTTGTGCTTGTTATTGGAGAATCACTCTGTTTCTATTAATGCACCCAGCCAAGGAAAACAATGGTAACAGGGATTTAAATATGCCATAGCGCAAATGCGTAGCATGTATGGTCAAGATAAGTGCTGGGGTTAGAGCAGGAAGTAAATCATGTCTTATATAAGTGTGACATGACAGAGGAAAGGTATATTCATACAGCAAACGCACAGACATGGTGTTTGTAATAATATTTAAAAAAAAATTGTTTTCAAATTGAAGCTGAAAAAATAGGGTCATGAGTCAGGACATCCGCCTCCTCTATAACTATAACTTTTTGGACAGAGTACATAGTGTGTTGTCCCATATATATTTTGAAAAACTTAACATGCTTTGTCTAGTGTTGCCACAGTTACACTGGTGACTTGGCATATTTTACGCCAGATGCCCGTCTTGATTGACTGGAGTGATCAATGAAGCAGTGTGAATGGAAGTGAGGCTATATGTGCAGATTTTGATCTTTATTTTTATTTGATTCATGTGGTAGCAGGGGATTAGCACCAAATTCTGGGCCTTGGGTACAAATCATCTTGATGGGCCCCCACTATATGTTGTCTAATGAAAAATGCACATTACAAAGTCTGATGCCCCTATGTAGTAGCTTGTGTAAACCAAAAACAAAACAAAAAATGGTGTTGAACAATTTGTTGGTTCAGAGTAGATGAAGGTCACTAATTTTATTCATGGACAAAAGTAATGTAACACTGTAATGCACTGGTAAATTGGTAAAACAAAAACAAAACAAACAAAAAAACAAATTTAAACCAAGAACAAACCCCTTTTTAATAATGCAAGTGACAAATGTTTATTCCTCAAAACAAATGTCCTTTTAGCCACAGACAGATGTTTTAATCTGGTGTGATGAACTGTTAATTGTTGCTTTCCAACAATTTTTCACTTAAATGTGCAGCAGAAATATAACTCCATTCAAAACTATCACAAAGTCACATCAGACAAAAAGAGCTGAATAGTATTTTGTTGGTGGAATAAGACAGCTACTGGACTGGTCCCAAAATCACCGATTACAGTGACTTTTTAAATGGGATTTTGGTAGCTCTTACCAACTGAGCTACTGCCACCCGTCGAAGTAGGAGTCGGAAGAGCCTGCATGCGAACTTCCTATTTGGAATGTGGCGGCTAGCGTGCCAGCTATGACCATTTATTTATACTGTCTATGTGCAAGACTGATGAACCTCCAAAATAGGGTTAGAATCATGCGCAGAAAATGCCTGTAGATTGCATAACAGGTACATAACATTACATAACATAATTGTGATCACTCAAATTGCAATTTATATTTGATTGCAATAGCCTATATCTGTGCAAAATATCTGACTTTAGGACCTTAGGACTGTACTTTCATCCAGTGTGTTTCAATGTGAGTATTAAGACATTTACTGTGGCAAAAATATCCCTGAAGCAAAAGATTCAAAAACATGTTTAATTTAAATTGAAGGGTAAAAACCAGAGTGGTAAACTTTGACTCACCATGTTCCATTTTGGGAAGAGAAAATCGGTGCCAACATACTCGAAGAAATGTGCGAAGCCTTCTTTGAGCCACACATCCTCCCACCACACTGGGGTCACCAGGTCTCCAAACCACTGCGAGCAGAACAAGATATCAAACTTTTACCACAGCAACAAAAAGTGCCAAAAGTAATTGGGACTCCAACGCTAAAAGCAATACTCTTTCGACAGTTGTGTTATTATTCTCATGACATGAGTAGGTGGGTCTAAGATTAAAAAAAACAATGAATAAAACATGCAATAGACAGTAATAAAATATCTTATTTGATTTTATTTTATTTTATTTATTTAAAGGTGCGCTATGCAACTTTTCTGGTTGGGGGTCTGCCACTTGAAATTTGTTTTGGTATAGCTTTGTGTGGATGCTTATGCCTATAGCAAATGTAGCTTTTTATATGATCTGATTTTTCATATGCTCTTGTTTATTTGTATTGTGATTATTATAAGGAACCATACTATATACACTCCTGATCAAAATTTTAAGACCAGTTGAAAAATTGCAAGAATTCACATTTTGCACTGTTGGATCTTAAGAAGGTTCTAAGTAGTGCTTCAAAATGTAAATAGAAGAAATGGGAGTGAGACAAGAACAAATTTTGAGTAAACAATTTATTGCAAACAACCATTAAACTGAAATAGGCTGTTTATCAGCTTTTCAAAAGTTTAAGACCACATCTAAAAAAAAACCCAAAATAACTCTACAACAGAAATAAGATTTTCAAAAAAAGACTCAGTAATAACTCACCTTGAAAATTCATTTTGCCATGCTTGATGCTAGTGTTTCAAGGAGGCTAGTGGGAATGTTGCTCCAAGTGGTGAAGATGGCGTCATGGAGGGCATCCACTGTCTGGAACTGGTGTCCATTTTTGTAAACTTCGCTTGCCATCCAACCCCAAATGTTCTCAGTTGGGTTTAGATCAGGGGAACACGCAGGATGGTTCAAAAAAGTGATGTTATTTCTCTGTAAAAAGTCCTTTGTCGGGCGGGCATTTTGAACTGCATCGTTGTCCTGTTGAAAAACCCAGTCATTACCACACAGGCGATGGCCTTCAGTCATGAGGAATGCCCCCTCCAACATCTCCACATAGCCAGCTGGCATTTGACACCTCTGCACTATCTGAAGCTCCATTGTTCCATTGAAGGAAAAAGTCCCCCAGATCATGATGGTGCCCCCTGCCGTGTAGAAAACATTTCAGGTCGGATCTCCTTGTCATGCCAGTAATGTTGAAAGCCAAACATTTTTTCTCATCAGAGAATAAAACTTTCTTCCACCTTTCAATGTCCCATATTTGGTGCTCTCGTGCAAACTCCAAAGGGGGAATTTTGTGCCATTGAAGGAGACAAAATCTTTGAAGACGTTTTTTGTTCTTAAAACCCTTCTCTCACAGATGCCGTCCAATGGTAATGGGACTGCAGTTGGCACCAGTAACAAGCTTCATTTGGGCCGAGGATCGTCCCATGTCTTGACGGACAGCCAACTGGATCCTCCGACTCAGGGCTGGTGAAATTTTGTTGGATGTACCACTTGACTTTTTTCCCCATAACCCTCAGGATCTTTTAAGAAGTTTAAAATGACTGTCTGTCTTACTATGTCCAACCTCAGCAGCAATGGCACGCTGCGAGAGGCCTTGCTGATGCAGCTCAACGATCCGACCGCGAGAGAGAAAGCTTTTTTGTCTTTGCCATCAGGAGGTCGTGACAGTGTGGATACCTGACAGAAAATGAAACTGAATCCACATTTTTGTGAAGATTTGGGCTTTTAAAGGCTGTGGTCTTGAACTTTTGATCAGCTGATAAACAGCCTATTTCAGTTTAATGGTTGTTTGCAATAAATTGCTTACTCAAATTTTTTCCTTGTCTCACTCCCATTTCTTCTTTTTGCATTTTGAAGCACTACTTAGAACCTTCTTAAGATCCAACAGTGAAAAATGTGAATTCTTGCAGTTTTTCAACTGGTCAGGAGTGTAATATAAGTAGCTATCAAAATTAGTGTTACAGAGTTCAGCGTTGCCACGGCAGCAAATTAGTTCTATACAGACTACAAAGCCGTTTACAAGCCACCCAGAGAATGATTGCATTGTTGACTTGTTCGTGTACATAAACATTGAATATTTTACACAAATCATCTTATTTTACATCATATTTTAACAGCAAGACTTTTCTCTAGTTCTTCATTGAAATGAACAGTATTCCCACTTAACCAGAAGGACCAATGTAAACAGAAGTACTGGTCAGTAGCACATGGTAAAGTAAAAGTGGCCAGGGAAGAATAAGGTGGATACATAAAGTGAGCCTTACTCCCAGTACCACCAGATTGAAACCAGTTCTAACAGGACTATTCCAGGTTTAATCAGGACTAAACTAGATCTAAAATTGGACTTCACGATGACTACAGCATCTCTTAACGAGAACAAACTCAAAGAACAAACTCAAACAATGTGAATTAAATTGAGAGGAACTCATACTACAGGTTGAGAAATACTGTCCTACAATTTTAAAGCATAACAAAATAACCAATTTCCAGTAACAGATTTTTTTTTTTTTACCATCCAACCCCCACTGCCCTTTGTGCTCCATCAAGTTTTAACCAACAACTTCCCACTGACCCTGAGCATTGGAACACCTCTGATCTAACACAGACTGATGGCCTGTGATTGGATGCTGCCGTGTCCCGGGTTGATCCTTCGGTTAACAAAGCACCAGTGAAGTTGGGAAAGGTGGGGCACATATAGTGCAAGTAGACCTGACTGTGCTGATAATGGCTGCAAGAGTAATGAGTTTGGACCAGACCTGTTTCCTGGCAACCCAGTGTGAATTACACAGAACAAGCTTTGGGAATAAAACCGTGTCTCTGCCAGGTTTGTTTTAGAGGGAGAGTTTTCCCTCTAAATTTGAGCTGCAGACTCTAAGCTGAGTGGTATTAAAAAGAATAGAAATCCTTTAAATTCACTTGAAACCTTCATTAAAGCTCCTGTCCCCTGGAAGTGCACACACAGCACGTTTTTTATGAGTGACTCAGAGAAGTGTATGTGTCATTTATTTTATAGGCGCTGCTGGCTTTGCTCCAGTATAGTATTGTTTTCAACTTAAATGTTATTTAGAATTACAGCCCTGCCTTTCCATCCATTCAGGCCTCACCTTGTTTACCCTTGTTTCATTCGTGGACCACTTTAGATTCTGAAGCTGATCACTGCAGACTGGGAACACCCCTTAAGATTGGAGCGGCCCTGAGCCAGTCCAGCTATTACAATTTGGCCCATGTCAACGTCACCTGATGGCAAGTACAAAATGCCTTTATTTATTTAGCACACATTTAACACAAGATGCCCAAAGCGCTGTACAATGTATTGCTTGTTCACTCAGTGGTGACAGGTGTTTTTGTATCCACAGCTGCCATAAGCCTGACTGGCAGAAACATGGCCACTAATCTGCGACAACTGCCTCTTCAACCTCCAAAAATCATTGATTCACAAACCACAATCAGACTGGCAAAGTGGGTGAAGCGTATTGCCAAAGTATACATCAATAGTTTGAACTATACTGGCACTCAAACCACCATACTTCCAGTTAAAGGATGACCATGCGCTCATTTAATACAGAAGTTAATGTATTTTATCATAATGAAGAGACAAATAATAAAAACTATGTAACTATTCTGGGTCTTTTTGTTGGTTTGTAGTCTGTTATTGGTTTGCAAGCGCCATGAAGATAAGCATGTCACATCAGCAGCCCAAGTTACTGGTCAGATCTGTGTAGAGGCTTACCTGGCTAGCCAGAATCACACGCTTTGACAAAACAAAAACAAGAAGGTCTGGAATTGTATCCTGTCTCGCCGATTCCAGAGGATGTGGTAGACATGAGAATTATAGGAAGAGAGGAGAGGCACATGCTCTAGTCGGGTGTTGTGGAATTTTGCATCCCTGCATAGTCTTAGCAAGGAGACCTTCAGTTCATTGCTGACATTTCTCTGTGGTTAGATCTGGCGTCAACTATTACAGAATTTGGCCTTCTTTAACATTATCAGTTTCCTTAGTCAACTCGTTTCAGAAGCGGTATGCTATGCACTTCTGATTTTATCTCGGCCAGGTTGTCTCCATGCTGTCCTTAGTTTCTATTTAAACCCCCTTGTGTGGAAGCATAGTCAGGCTTGAACAGCAGATACTATTGCGCAGTGTTGAGTATTAAGTGTCCAAGTCCAGGACTGAGTGTAAATAAATTTTTCCTGCCTCAGACTCCAGAGTATCTGCCTCTCTGTACAACTCTAGGACTTGTTAGGACTCATTAACACTTATTTACCCTAACATCGGGTAAAAACAAACACCACCAAACTGGACAGAGGGTTTTTTGTGCTCTACGATCAGATTCCAGACCCTTCTGCATTCGAACAGAATGAGGAAGGGACTGGTTGGTCAGACAGTGGACAGGCAATCCCACTCACTGTAAGAAAGCATGTTTTTCAAGATTTGAATTTAGCAATAAAAATACCTCTAACTGAATCAATCATAGACGGACATGATTCCATATAATAACCTCTCCATAGAGACAAGCAGGAGGGAACTCAACAAAGTTACACGCTGCATTTTTACTATTATGATTATTGTGCGCTAAATAGCAATTGAAATTCCTTCCAAAAAATTAACTTGCCATGCAGCTAACAGAAGGAGATCTGAGGCAGACACATACTCACATGCATACTAACAGTTTCTTGGTAAAGTCTGGTTTGAGTTTGGGCTTCGATTCAGACTGACCACCCTATGGGGGCTGGCAGACTGCTCAGCTGCTGTCTGGCTCAACAGGCGCTGGTTCTATTCCCTCTGGCAAGGCAGGAGGGACTGGAGAAAAAAAAAAACAAACTAGCTAGATTCAGGAAAACAATATGCTGGCCAGAAGTTTTGTTCCCCTATGATAAAGTGTGTGAGCGTATAAGATGCACACTCATAACACAGCGTCCACAGAGGAGGAAACCTGCGAAATCAGCAAAAGTTCCTCCATATTTAACACTGTGATAACTTCCACAAATGCCTATCAATCTATACAATGTGTAGACTCTTCTTTTACAGAGAAAAATACTATATTATGGCTAGAAGCCTTATGTACATGGACACTGGTTACCAATTTGGTGGCAATGTTTAATTGTACTGTCCCTGTCAAATAAATAAATAAATAAATAAATGACTACATTTTGTTAAAAAAAATAATAATAAAAAAATGAAAAATATTTCAACTTCAGCTAGATTTACTGAATGTACTGCTGAACTAAACGATACTACAGGGTTCACAGTTTTATTTTGCCCATGAACATATTTTGTTGCTTGTAGAGAACATTTAGTTAGCCAAATAATTGCACCCCTTGTATTTTTATAAATGTGGCATTTCAAATTGTGATTTTGATTTGATTGCAAAAATGATAAAGCCCTAAACTAAACACCTTCACCTAACGAGAGGTGGGAGACTGGGTTTATTACAAATTATGCTGTGCAATTGTTATTTTCATCACGGTTCATTTAAAACAAGTTAAATAATTTGTTTTACAGGAAAATCTTCCTACTTTAAGCTGAATAATTCTCAGTCATTTATTTTAAACTATTACACTAAAACAAATCAGCCCTCAAACCCAAAACCTTTTACTTTTAAATCTTTCCTTTTTGTTTTTGGTGCTTTTGAAAATGTCTTCCGCTGCCAGGCAAAATAGGTCTTATTTCCATCCAATTACTTTATGAGATAACGCGAGTCATGCTGATACAGTGTACACATGGGGGACTTTTTCAACAATAAAATTTTAATCACTCTTAGATGCACGTTCCACTAAGTCAACTGGAAGTTTTGCCAATATTTATTTGCTTTTATAATGCAGACTAGTGCTACAACACCATTTTTTAAACTCAATTTTAGTGCTAAGGGAAAGCCTCTATACCCAGTAGACATTTTGACGATGATATTAAAAAAAACATATTTTTTATGCAATATAACGTAATAGTACTTTCTAAAATTACCATTAGATTTTATGTTTTTTCTGTTTATGTGATTTTCAGTATTGATAATTGCTCATATGCAGGTTTTAGTACCAGTTTTGGGTATTGATATTTTAACAACCTAATGCACACTTAATTTTTATAATCTTAAATCAACTTGGATGTACTTGAGACAGAAATCTGCCATAGCTGTGGTTCTAAAACTGCAGAGGAGAATCCAGGAGTGCTGAGAGAGGAAAGTTAGATGTGATGAGGAGTGGAGTGGAGACAGACCACACAGACAGACGGAGATTTTTAGTAATCTGCTGTAAAGCCGCTGAAATACTGGGATAGAAAACGCTCTGCCGAAAAATAGGTCTGCCCACTGACCCCAAGTGAAACTGAATTCAGATATTTATTCACTAAAAGGTAAACTGAGAAGCACTAAAAATGTATTCTTTTGTGGTTTAATTTCTGTGGTTTTCTTCACTTCTCTATAGGAATAACACATTAGTAGCAGTACAGATTGGAATGTATTCTATGAAAACAATTCCAGTTCTAATGCAATAAATATGCACTACTCAATGGTCCAAGGTAGAAAAGATATTCATCTCTGAAATTCAAGCCAAAGCAGTAATATTACCACTACAGATCCTCCACCAGAAAAGTTACATTTGTGCACCTTAAAATACATGTTTGTGTGGAAACTGCTTTGTCAAAATACAATAATGGTATTTTTTTAAACTACATCTCAGACATTAAAGTTGTTATTTGTTTTTGAAGCAGTCAGTAGGTTCAAAACAAAAAACTAGTCCCTGTTTCTGTGTTGGTTTGGGCCTATGCAGCCTTATAGCCTCTCCAGCCTATGCCATTGTTTCCATTCATTTGTCTGTTAGTCCCTAGAACAAAGCCATCTCTGCCTTTGATCATCGTCTTTTCCTCCCTCCCTTCGTCTGACCCTCTAATAAATATTCATCCTCTGATACACACGACTGAATCTGATTTCTAACATGGTTTGAATGGCCAATATGGACATGGTATTTGTTCTTGCTTGAGCCATAGAAGAAATACCATATATTGCAAAAATAAAATGTCTTTCATGAATGAGGAAATAGAAGATAATAGAAACAGTGGAGGCAAACTCTCAAACCTCCTGCTTAATTAATTGTGGTGTTACTGCAGTATAGAGGAGGGAGAGAGAGGGGAAATTCACCATGGCCACCAGCCAACTGCTCCAACAGTTTGCAACTTCATTTCAAATACAGAGCAAGGCTTTCCGAGTTACACTTATAGGAAGGTTAGGAGAGGATATACTATGGCACCTGCTTTAGCAAAGACTTCCGTAGTTTGGACAAGAAGTCTTAAATCAGTCTTAAATACTGAGTAAAAGTAAACAGCACTGATAGTTGGACAGCAAAACATGTCCTGTTCTGTCCTGATTTATGGGTACTCTTATGGGGCGACAGTGGCTCAGTGATTAGACAAGTAGTCCCACTTGGACCAAGTTCAGTCGTTGTGTCCTTAGGCAAGACACTTCACCCACCCTGTCTAGCGTGAAAGCGGTGTGTGCATCAACAAACCTGTAAAGTGCAGTACAAGTGTAAGTTATTATTATTATGGTAGATTTTAGCCTTCAGTGCCAATATTATAGATTGAGAATTTCTTGTTAATCTTGTTCCACTTCTACTGAATGGACTGAATGTTTGCACTTGCACATTCACCATTAAAACTAGGACTTAACCAGGACTAAATCTGAAATTGAACCTGGACTAGACAGGGCTATCAAAACCAGAACAGGACAAAGTTCACATCAGGAGACTGGACTCAACTTTAGACCAGGCAAGTGTGAATGCACCTTAGAAATGGACAAGAACAAGAGTCTTGGAAATTCAAATAAATTGTTGTTTTTTGGCAACTATTTAGCATTTTCAGTTTTCTTAACTGAAAATGTTCGTCTGGAACAACAAATCCTATGAACAGTCAGGAGCATTTGTAAGAACAAAAGTTCTACTGTTTTAGAATATTATTATTCTGATAATACAACAAAAAATTCAAATTCCTCCATGATTGCAAGTTATATATGTTCATATATTAAATGATTTCCTATAAACATATTACTATGTGATCCAATAACATTTATGAGGTGTTTTCTAAAGTATGTAGTCTCTTGGGTCTAACAAACTTTATAGAGCTCCAGCCACCACGTGACTACCAGTTGGACGTAAAATGACCAGCGCCACAGCCGAAGCTTTCAAGCCATCTCACTTTAATTCACATGACATATATAACTACCTGATAAACTTCTCATCATCCTACTCGGGGAACTCTCTAAATCCTACAAAAGCCTGGAGGTTTACACATGGACTCAGTCTGGCTTTGTAACGAACATCCAGCTGTGGAATCTTCAAGCAAAAAATTGCTGCATCATCACTGGAAAGGTAAGTGTCATATTATCCCACTTTAATAGACAGTGTAACATTAGCGTTAACGCTGTTCCCCGTACCTCTGTTCCTGGGTGCCTATGTTTCCTGGGAGAACAGCGGTACCTCCAATTGCGAAAGGTACCAATGTTAACCCATTAACACCGGGGTCCATCCTCATAAACTCATAAAACTGCAGCATGTAGCCTATAACTTTGTAACTCACTGCACATGAACCCAGAGCAGAAGCACTGAGTTTGGGTAACAGCAGCAGCCAACAGCGGTAAAGGTAGCACTCACCGCAGCGTGCAGCCCCTCAGGATGGAATTGGATGTCCAATCCTTGGTCTTGTGCCATCCTCCAAGCTTGTTAGTCAGATAGGTCCAGAGGCTCTGTCCTCCATGTGCTGGTTCCAGACAAGACCAGTGTGCAATGGACTGAGTCCGAGCGGTTCCGTGCTGTCCTCTGTGCGCTGGATCTGTGCGGTGAAAGTGAGAATGCGCTGTGGATGTCAGGTCCAGGCAGGCTGCTCCTGTCCTCTGTGCTCGAGGGCCATGGCTGTTTCCAAGGTGCAAAGCATCTGGATAGAACCGCGAATCCAATTTGGTTTGTTATATATTGTTCTGAGTGGTCTGTCCTCTACGCACTTGGTTCTTCCTGGGGAAAGCGCTTCTCAGGCCGAGGCACCTAACACCACTCTCCGCTCCAGCTCATCTGAGCCCCGCCTGAACCAGAGCTGCTCCCCGCTGGTTCAGGAGTCTGCATTTGGATCTAGTCCGACTATAGTTCTCACACTAGGCTAAATGCAGTTCATTTTATAAGTTGAATCAAATGAATCGGCTATTGCCTACTGCCATAAAATTATCCATCCATCCAATTTCTTCCGCTTATCCGGGACTGGGTCACGGGGGCAACTGTCTAAGCAGGGACTCCCAGACTTCTTTCACCCCGGACACTTCCTCCAGCTCCTCCGGGGGGACCCCAAGGCGTTCCCAGGCCAGCTGAGAGACATAGTCCCTCCAGCGTGTCCTGGGTCTTCCTTGGGGCATCCTCCTGGTGGGACATGCCCGGAACACCTCCTGAGGGAGGCATCCGGAACAGATGCCCAAGCCACCTTAGTTGGCTCCTCTTGACGTGGAGGCGCAGCGGCTCTACTCCGAGCTCCTCCCATGTGACTGAGCTCCTCACTCTATCTCTAAGGGAGCGCCCAGCCACTCTGTGGAGGAAACTCATTTGGGCCGCTTGTAGCCGCGATCTTGTCCTTTCGGTCATTACCCAAAGCTCATGACCATAAGTGAGGGTAGGAACGTAGATTGACGGTAAATCGAGAGCTTTGCCTTTTGGCTCAGCTCCCTCTTCACCACAACGGTCCGATACAGCGACCACATCAATGCCGACGCTGCACTGATCCGCCTGTCAATCTCACGCTCTATCCTCCCCTCACTCGTGAACAAGACCCTGAGATACTTGAACTCCTCCACTTGAGGCAGGGACCACTTTTTTCCGGTCAAGAACCATGGCCTCGGATTTGGAGGAGCTGATCCTCATCCCAGCCACTTCACACTCGGCTGCAAATCGCCCCAGTGCACGTTGGAGGTCCCGGTTCAATGAAGCCATCAGGACAACATCATCTGCAAACAGCAGAGATGAGATCCTGTGGTCCCCAAACCGGATCCCGTCCGGCCCCTGACTGCACCTAGAAATTCTGTCCATAAATACAATGAACAGAACTGGTGACAAAGGGCAGCCATGGTGGAGTCCAACATGCACCAGAAACAGGTCCGACTTACTGCCGGCAATGTGAACACAGCTCCCGCTCCGGTCATACAGGGACTGGACAGCCCTTAGCAAAGAGCCCCGGACCCCATACTCCCAGAGCACTCCCCACAGGACCCCACGAGGGACACAGTCGAATGCCTTCTCCAGATCCACAAAGCACATGTGGAGTGGTTGGGCAAACTCCCATGAACCCTCAAGCACCCGATGGAGAGTATAGCGCTGGTCCAGTGTTCCACGGCCGGGACGAAAACCACACTGCTCCTCCTGAATCCGAGGTTCGACTATTGGTCGGATTCTCCTCTCCAGTACCCGGGAGGTAAGGCCATCCCCGACCGCCACGCGATGTTGCAGAGACGTGTCAGCCAAGACAGCTCCACAACATCCAAAGACTTAAGATACTCAGGACGGCTCTCATCCACCCCCGGAGCCTTGCCACCGAGGAGCTTGCCAACCACCTCAGTGACTGCAGCCAGGGTGAAGGATGAGTCCGCCTCTGAGTCCCCAGCCTCTGCTTCCTCCTCAGAAGACGTGACAGTGGGATTGAAGAGATCCTTAAAGTATTCCTTCCACCACCTGACAACATCCCCAGTCGAGGTCAACAGCTCTCCACCCACACCGTAAACAGTGTTGGTGAAGCACTGCTTCCCCCTCCTGAGGCGCCGGACGGTTTGCCAGAATTTCTTTGCGGTCGTTCGATAGTC
The DNA here is from genome assembly GCA_029959045.1 of Taenioides sp. WSHXM2023. Classification (NCBI taxonomy): domain Eukaryota; kingdom Metazoa; phylum Chordata; class Actinopteri; order Gobiiformes; family Gobiidae; genus Taenioides; species Taenioides sp. WSHXM2023. The sequence continues at coordinate 21,371,372 of CM057085.1, forward strand.
CTCCTCCGTGGCCTCTCTGAACTCCTCCCAACCCCGAGTTTTTGCCTCTGCGACCACCCGGGCTGCAGCATGCTTGGCCCGCCGGTACCTGTCAGCTGCCTCCGGAGTCCCACGAGCCAGCAAGGCCCTATAGGACTCCTTCTTCAACCTGACGGCATCCCTTTCTTCCGGGGTCCACCACCGGGTTTGGGGATTGCCGCCGCGACAGGCACAACAGACCTTGCAACCACAGCTATGAACAGCTGCATCGACAAAATTATTAGATTAATTAATAGGCTAAACTAACAAATGTTGGTTGCTACGTGAACACAGGAAACACCGGGACCTCTCTGGGCGTGCAGGTCCCGTTGTTCCCCAGTTCTTTGGTGCAGGGAACAGGTGCCGCTGTTCCTCCGCCCATACAAACTTTCTTTTTCCCTTGTTTATTTGTGCAACCTGGTGCACAACAGTTAACAACCATGTTTAGACTACTCCACCATGACAGTCAGCCAATCTACTGATTACTCCCAAAATGACGGTGACCTCGGTTTCCTAGTGCATGACGAGCCTGTATGACGTCATCCCCTAAAGCTCAGTATAGGCTGCAATGAGTCTGTCCCAGCCCCAGTGCTCTCCATATGGGCCACTATCACAGCCCTGTGCCTGGTCACCGTGCTGGACTCAACACCCCCATCACCCCCCATGACCAGAATTCACTCTTCTACCTCAGCGCCCCACCATCGCTATTTACTGCGGGCCCACGCTCGCAAAAAACATGATAAATCGGATAAAAGTGCCCGCTTATTTCAAGTGCATGACTTAAATATTCCCTCCCTGAGTGTGTTCATGTGAGTTTGGACATTTGAAATCGCAGCTGAAGCTGTAAAACAGCAGTAGTCTGTAGATGCGCATATTTGGTAGTTTAGAGGGCGTTTCTAACCAAATACATATTCATTTTCTATGTAAATGAGCATCGAGGTGTTGTTCGTAGCTGGGTGTTGGTGAATTCGGCGCAACTGTCACTTAAGAAGGAATTCGGCTACGTAAGAATGCTTTGTGAATGTGGCGTAGAGTTCTCTCAGTATTTTCTTAAAGTAGAAGTTATGAAAAGTTTTTAAGAAAAGACTCATGAATAAGGCCCATTGTTCTAACATAAAGGGCACACCTCTGGTATCTGCTTTCTCTTAGTCTGTCCACTGAGGCTGTGGTCTTCTGTTCTCTCGTTTGTGGAGCCTTTGTTTCTTTTAATTGACAGAAGGCTTCAAAGTGTGCACTCTGAGCTGTGTTGGCAGAAATCAAAGGTTTTAGGTTGTAACAGGCTGTTTTTGTGTTTCATACTTTCATACTTACAATTTAAACACCACAAAATAATGCAAACATTCATATGCTGTACAGATTTCAAATGCGATTTCTTGCCTTCATGTGCTGACAGAAAACACAAAGGGCCTCAGTCATGAATCTTTTCTTAAAAAATGTTCATAACTTCCACTTTAAGAAGATGCTGAGAGAACTCTGCGCCAGATTCACAAAGCGTTGTTAAGCTTGCAGATTCCCTCTTAAGTGACAGTTGTGGCTAATTCACCAACACCCAGCTCCGATGATGTGATGGGGGTGTTGAGTCCAGCGCGGTGACCAGGTGCCGGGCTGTGACAGTGGTCCATATGAAGAGCACTGGTGCAGGGACAGACTGAGGCTCACTGCAGCCTTTACAAAGTCTGTTAGACCCAATAGACCACATGCTCTATAAAACGCCTCATAAATGTTATTGGATCATATAGTAATAAGTTTATAGGGAATAATTTAAGAAAATATATAACTTACAGTCATGGGGGAATTAGAATTTTTAGTTTCATTATCCGAGTAATAATATTCTAAAACAGTAGAATTTTTGTTCTTAAAAGTGCTCCTGACTGTTCGTAGGATTTGTTCTTCAAGAAGAACATTTTCAGTTAAGAAAAAGTTTTGTGAATGCCACAGATGTTTGTAAGAAGGCCTTAAGTACAAATTTGTTTCATGAATGAGGCCCATTGTTCTTTAAGATCAAACTAACATGTTAAACTCCTACATACACATACATTATAAAAAAGAGGTGAGTTTGTCTAGCCAAAAAATTTAACTGTAACAGTAGCATTACTTAAAATAATTTAACTAAAAGAACAAAGAAGTAATTTCTTGGAGGAAACTACTACTCAAGTAAGTGTAATTATAAGAGTAACTGTCTGAAAGACTGGTTTAGGAAGTGAAAGTTTCTTATATATGCATAAAACATTAAATAATGCACAAATATGAGAAAATCATTTAATATCAACATAAAGATTTGTCAATTATAGACTTGCTCACAGTGAGAACTAAATATTACTCAAGTAGAAGTAAAAGCATACAATCTGAAAACAAATCCAAGTACAATTTCTTTAGTCAAGTAAATGCTACTGAGTAAATGTAACTGATTACCCACATCTGTTTATAAATCATAATTTGTAGATGGACTGTATATGACTTACATTCTTCAAGTTAAAATGTTGACTCATTAATTACCATAGTGTGTTACGATATCATCTGGTTCAAAATCAGTTATTCAGTACATCTACAGTAGAAATTCTGATTATAGCTGCTTAAGTGCAAAAGTAAACAAGGTCATCAGGGGAGCACAGACTACATCCAGACCTTGCCAGTTGTACACACCCAACCCTACAGGCATTACATTTGTGCTCTATGAAGTCTGTCGCAATAGTTGAAATGGACAACTCCCCATGGAGTTGAATTTAATTTGGTTTTAATATTAACCCTTTGTACTGGCCATTTGACTCCTACTATGCAATGCTGCTTGTACACCCACATGGATTTCTCCTAATGATTTACTATGCTTAGTGAAGGCCAGTTTTACACACACATTTTCATAAATAATGTGAAATGAGTAGTTTTCATAAATATGGATTCCTGCACACATTATTGGAAAGCTAAACTACACCATATGGACACAATGTCACAGTGCCTCCCTAATATGATTTACATGGCCACTCCTCAATTTTGCCATTACACTGGAGGACACACACGGTAGCTGTTAGATGTTTGTTTATGGTCTTTTAATTAGCCTCGGACACATACACAGTCAGGCACACAGCTATTTTAAACTGTATTCCAATCACGCATTATATCGACCACTCCTCTGTGTCCTTCAACGGTGCAGCAGAGGAGGAGGAGGCAGCAGGTACAAGCTAACACAGATTTTTCCTCATTTACTTTTTATTAGCAAGTTTAAGGACTGCATTTTTCAACTTCCTTTTTCCGCCGTATTTCAGACAGTAAGACTAATCGCAGACATTTGAGCAGACATTTTGAGAGTTCAAGAGTCAACGACAACTGGAAAAAGGCTAAATATGAGAAAAATAACTTGAGGCGGTTAGTGTGAGGAAACAGCAGGGAAAGATGTATATAATATAAAAAGGTGGGAAAGATGGTGGTGTTTTAAAACAGCAAAGTATGAGTGCGAGACAGGTGGAGGGAGCCAACAATGAGATGATTAATGACTCCTTGTATTCAAATGAACTCTATGCAAACACTGGCTGCAGTAATAAATTATCCACTTTGAACCAAAACAGTGCACAGGAAAATATGCAGCTTGACAGCCCTGCCTCACGCACACATTGTATATTAGAGAAGCTGTCATATATGCACTACTTTATAAGGCAATAATGAGCTTATTTAGGGAAAGCACACGTGAGGGGATTATGTTTCCAAGAATAATCTTTTATAACATGAGGAATAACTTAAAGAATAGTAGATGTTTTGCTAGATTTAATTTGTTGGGACAGCAGTGAATGAACAATGTTTTATTAGAGTCCCACCGCTGCCTCAGCTCATTAGTTTGTTAGTGGGTGTGTAGTTATCACATTGTGGGGACTAAACTCTGTAAACACATTCACATTATCATGCCTGAAAATCCTTTACTAATGTTAGGGTTAAGTTTAGGGTAAGGTTTAGGCCAGTTAAGTATTGTTAAGGTTAGTTTCAGGCAATGTAGTATCCCCAAGAAGTATGGAAACCCAACTGTGTGCTTTGACAAGTATAAAGCGATGGAGTTTTTTTTTGTTGTTGTTTTTTTTTGCAATTTTTTATAGGCGTATTCTGTATTATTATTCTGATATTGACTCTATTGGATGTGTTACTCAATAAATTAATGTGGCATTAATCTATTTTCTATGTAATAGTGCAATAATTAATTTGATTTTGGATGCCCTTCCTGATGTATCGCTTTCCAATTTCCCTATAGCTTAAAAGCACCTGTGTTGGGATGATACTAAAGCTAAGTTTGCTTCCGAGCTAGAAATATGGAATTATTTTCAAATATCTGCAGTTTCTACTCTTATTAAAGATGTATGTAAGATTTTGATTTTAAATTTCAAACAAATCTGTTTCCCCAGATACAAGGTAAACGAGTTCAAATATCAAATATAGCTTTTACTGATAAAAATTCTAATGCTGCTTTATTCTTAATTACAAAACAAACAAAAAAAAACTAAATTACTTATGTTATAATTTGGTGTTTTGGTTTTCAAGACGATTATCCAATTAGAAAACAGAATAAGTCTCACTTTTAATGCTTTCTTGAAGCATGGCCTGTCCATATACTGAGAAAAACTTGTATGTGCCTTCTATATGCAGGTTTATATTGTGCACGTTTACAACTGAGCGCAGGCTACATATAGAGTGCATATAGTTCCTTCAAAGTACTTAAACTATATCCACATAATACTAGACCAGTGAACATGTGTTGGTGTCATGGTGGCATTACAGCAGTAGAGAATAAATGATGATTATAGACTTTGCAGAGCTGCTGGCAGTAATAAGCAGCTCAGTGTATTCTTGTGAACATATGTGTGCTGGGCGGCTGTGCTCTGCTGCAGCCCTCAGTACACATCACCAGTGTCCTCGTGCATATGGTCGAATTAACGTGTGAACGAGAGAGATCAGCAGACGAAGAGCACAAATCTGCTTGGCTTGAATCTCATCCCAATGTTTTCTTTGTCTCTTTTAATTAACCGACAGCTGATAGGAACAAACTAAAAGCCTTTCCTGGCAGATACGCTCGTCTCCCCCCAGTGTCTGTATGTGCACGAAGCTAATTTGAAGGGATTTCAGGGGAACAAGATGTACCGCAGAATCAGACTGGGTGAGGTGTATTTTGAATCCGTTTGACCTGTTGACAGGAGGACAGCCGTCATTTCATTTCACTATAATGGTTTGGGGCTCGCAGTGAGAGGTGGTGGGTAGACAGTGTACAGATTCCAATTCTGCACATACTCCTCCCACAAAACAAGAGACGCATTCGGAGGACATTGGGTTAATTGGTAGCTTACTAAATTGCCTCTAGGTGTGAAGGGAGTGCTGTCATCAACTTCCAGCCCACCGTGCACTCCACAACCCTGAACAGCAACATGGCCAGACCAATTACCTCTAGCCTTGCCATTTTGGAATATAAAAATATGAATACTTACTGTGTTAAGTTTAAATAATGCACTATAAGCCAGAAAGAGACTTAAAAAAGGCAAAACTATACACGTTTTTTTTTTTTTTTTTCTCAAAGAATGTTTAGAAAAATCTAACAACTGCAGGGGTTGAAGTGGAAATTGGAAAGTATAGAACAGATGTAATTTACAGCAGTCTGGTGTATTTTTGAACATCATATATTTCATCAACCATAAAAGGTGAAAAGGGAAAACATTATTATATATTATATTTGCATTGCATATTTTTCTCTAAGATTGCAAATAGGCCAATTCTACTTTCCATATCAGTCAAAAGTTTGGACTCACTCTCTCATTCATTGTTTTTTTTTTTTTTTTTTCTCTATATATGTTTACTACGTTTTACATTTGATATATATAGATCTTACATCAAATATATGATGTTTTGATCAATCTCATTTAATGTTTTGTTTCTTTTTTCTTAATTTCTACATTTTAGATACATACAGAAGTCATCAAATATATGATGCAAGATACATGGAATTATTTACTAAAAAAAAAAAAAAGTAAAAAAAAAAAAAACTCTACTAAATATTTTCTGACAAAGCAAAAAGTGGGTAATTTGAGGATTTGGTTATAGAATATAAAAAAGTTATTTAACTTTGTTTTTTCTTTGCTACATAATTTGATGTCTTCTGTAAAAAGTAGTAAACATATAGAAAAAATCATTGCACGAGAGGGTGAGCAGTGATCATGTTGCGGGATATTCTACATTGTATTGGCAGATGTTCACCAGTTACCATGGAAACATAAGGCACATATTAGCAAACACTGCCAAAGGGTTTTTTGACTGTTTGAAAAATGTATTTAAACTATGTATTTAAAGTAGCCTGTGGTCAATATAAGCGTTCATCCTGTTTAGGTGTTTGGTTTTCATACCCCGGGGAATTTTGAAGACATTAGCTGCAAAGTATCAATGCGAATAATACAAATATTTGACTGATAATTTAGCTGGATCCTTGCAAATTCAGCTGAGTAGATAAGTGAAGTAGGCTGTGGCCTCTCTTCAATGTGCTCTGTTGTGTGCGTGTTGTGAATGGCTGTTGTGTTGAACATCTGTGTTTGTGTCGGCTGATGGGAACACATCAGGTTGTCTGCTGCTGTTTGAATCCACATGCTCCATCTGTTCCCCTGAGAAGAACAGAAGCAGCCCAAACCTGCTTATATAACATCATCGGGACACTCACATTGTTCATCACTCTTCAAAACTTGTCCAATCACACTTGCTGTTTAATGCATATGTTTAATTATATTTTAGGACATTTGTAATCAAGGAGTGGTTATTACTTCTCCAAGCTTCATAAGTTATTATTGAATTTAGTGTGGGGAGTAACCTACTTTAAATGCAAAATGGCAGTGTTTCCTTCCCATAGGTTTAATCATTGTCACAACATCAGTACTAAGTCAAAAGTTTTAGGCTCTAATTTGCATTACAGATTTATGTCTCATGCAGAAAAATAAAACAATCAATTTAATATGGCAAAAACAAAACATCCATCCATATTTGTTTTTAAACCTTTTAAGTAGATTGTGACAAAAATGCATGGTTTCAGTACACTGCTAAAGGTTGAAATCTAAATTTGTTACAAAGGAAAAAAGTTCAAGTTGGAAAAGTAAGTACTGGAGTGTTTCTGTGACAGGTAAATAGCTCTGGGGTGTAATTGAGTGCAAAGTTAAACAAAAAAATTCCCTTTCTTCTTAGAGCTAAAGAGGGGGAGATAAAACCAAAGAAAATGTGTAAAGATCCAAAACAAGGCAAGAACTTGTATTATTTGTCTTGGCCGAGCAATCTTATTGTGAAGCTTGTTATTTGGTGGCTTTTGGCTGTGGCGCTGCACTGGCCTGAAGACAGTTTAGATCCACAGAGGAGTAAGTGTCTGAGGCCATGTCCTAGAGGAGATGAAATAGAGACGCAGCGTTGTTGCCAACAGCACAAAGATATTTACAATGAACATCCTCTGTTTCATTGGTAATGATCCCAACCAGAAGCATGCATTTCTCACAGCAGCAGTAGCTCATTTGCCAAATTAAAGCTGTAGACCGCCTCTCATTATGTAGATAGTGTTGACATACCAACCTCTGAAATGCCAGCGTGCAGATCTGGTGCCTCCAAAGCACACTGTTCCACACTGTACTGATAATCAAGGGTCTACTCATGTTTCTGTAGATATATTCATGAATAATAGTGTGCTTGCACAATCTTTGGCCGCATTTCATTTCTTTCTGATTCCATTTGGGAATACTGGAAATATTTTTTTTCTTCCATTACCAAAGGCGTTTTGGCAGGGTACATCCTGAACAATGGCAAATCTTCACATTCATCTACACAATGCAGAAATGTCTATGAACATCATGTTTTTGGATGACAGGCGGAAGACAGAAACTTAAGAACAATCCTGGAGCATTTAGCAGTGCATCATGATCACCTGTTACTTTCATTTACATTTATTACTTTAATAATCATGGTATTTATTTAAATATAATGAGCTTGTTTAAACAAAGCTAGATTAAATCATTGTTTCAATGTCCATCACTGTTCGTATGTGAGATGGAGGAGATGCCACACCCTGTCCTACTCCCTTTGGTGAAGATGGATTATCCAACAGCAAATTGATGTCCACTAACACTACAGCCAAGAATAACCTTCTTGGTCAGTTTTAGTATGCTTTTCCATTTTGTACAAATAAGCAGGATCGTTGAGGATTAAATATTGAATCAAGCTCAAGTCACAGTGGTTGAAATTGCAATATATTCCACACAATCCACTAAGCTGATAAACTGTTTAACTTGTAGGCATCACTTAACCTAAAGGGGGTGAAAAAAAACAAGAATCAAATTGATACTATCTAATAAAAGTGAAACAAGTTCAAATTGAATCTGATTAAAATTGGTGCAATTTCAGTATTCTCATCCCTATTTATCTGTTTCCACTCACTTTCGTTGTCAGTGTATCAATCCAAATGTATTTTTAGCCTGTTTTCTTATTCAGTGAACAGCTCCCTCCTCTCTGAACGCCCTTTGTGCCGGCGTAACATCTAAACTGACTGAGTCCTTTACATGTATTTCTGTTGCATTGTGTTTGTCGGCCTGTCACATGCTCTACATGCTATGGTGGAAACAGGATCACGTCTCGGCATATTTTTGCAGCTGAGTAGACGTGAGACACACACACACAGATCACAGACATTTCACTTGAAGCGGTTTTGACTTCTATCACATTCATTCAGTTTGCAGAGGCAGAATTTGCATTTGCTTTTACAATCTTCGGTCGATTGTCATGAAGCTGATTAAATTACAAAAAGTAGAGAAGTGACACTAAACGGACACTATATACTGAGTATCTTGATTAAAGGAACACTATGTAACCTGCACTAAGCCACTTGCATATGTCATTATGTATTAAATATATCTGTCTAGTTACAGATCAGATCATGAGAGGAGACCCTGCTAAGGTATTTTTGAACAGTAAAAATTCCTATAAACATTTGTAATTGAATAAATGCAAGATAGGTAAGTATAATGCCATACTGTTGGACATTCTAGGAAGGACAATAACATCTCCGTGGTGACCCCCCACCAGAAAAGCTACACAGTTCACCTTTAATCTGAAAGTTGGCACATTTCACCAAACAATATATATGCACATTTCCACTTTTACTCTGTATCCCCAAAGATCAAATCAGCTTCTCTGCATATTTTACAGCAATTGCAAAACAAATTATCTTTTTGACATGAACATGTTTTTTTGAATTAAGTTGTTAAATCTCTGGAGGTCATTTCCCCCCCAATAGTTCTGAATGGTCAAAGCGTGTCTTGGTTTTTCCTCAGGTAATTGGCTGATATTTGGCATTAGACCTTTTGATAAGATTATAAAAACAGTACATGAGGTCAGGCCATAACTGTTTTCCGAAATCTTGTGAAACAGCTTAACATCAATTATTAAAGTAGAAAAATGAAGTGACCACAGTCAATTATCTGCAGTGTTTGCAGCCAAGAGGGCAGTGCATTTACAGAAAAACTACAACAAGAAGGCTTTTCTATGGTCTCATCTTATCCCATTTGGCTGATTGAACCACTCCGAGTAATAATTACTACATTATTACAATATATTGGGAATATATATATATGTATATATATATATATATATATATATATATATATATATATATATATATATATATATATATATATATATATATATATATATATATATATATTTTTTTTTTTTAACCTACGAAACACAGTGAGAATTATAAGAATGATAAACAGATCCAGAATTCAGTTTTATCACGATTCATGTATACATGATTTTCTTTTGCCTTTAGGAGGTAAATAATGCCATTTTCAGAAGGTCAACATTTCAGTGTGATTGGTTAAATCCAACTGTCACTCGTTCAGAACTTAATATTGACTAACCAACAGGAGAAGTGGGTGGGAAATCAGAATCAGAATTTATTTTGCATTTCAGTATAAAAAATATACAGAAATTAAACGCTGTACTCAAGTCCAGGTTATCAGCAGCATTAAAAAAACAATAAATTGTTTAGAAAATTGTATGTCAAAAAGTGTCTGTTTGACCACACAGCTGCTTTAAATAAAGAAATATTGAATCATAATGTAACTATAACAGCATATTGTTCCAGTAATGAGATTTATATCACTGTATTGCCCAGCCCTGGTCCAGATCGTTAAATCTTTGCTACCATTCTTAAGTATCTATGAAGTATTTCTTAATCTCTGTTTCTCATCAGTGTGGTGTACCTGGTGACAGATCTCATGGACCACCACCATGGTCAGCTCCATCTGATAGGACGATGAAGACACCTCCGCGTCCAGTAAGATCTTCTGCTCCACAAACACGTTCAGGCCCCAGTTCTCCATGGCAGCGTATGGATGTTTGGGCACGGCCAACAAATCTGACAAGAAAAACAACAGAATTACACTGTAACTTTATAACTCATGTGTCTCATTAACACTCACTATGGGCCGTATCCAGCTGGAACTGTGCGTTTTAAATGAGGAGCGGGCAGGCAGACGGGATAGATGCTGGCAACTGAGCACATCCCATTTTGGGCTCAAATTAAACCCATGAGTCATCTTAACAACCTGCCAAAGGATCCTTTTATCCAACAACATGGAAATATGTTTCTGATGTAAATGACCACTGCTGTAGGAGGAGAGTGGGAGTGAGCAAAGAAAAACCAAAGGCCAAGTAAGTGCAAGTGTACGTTACCTGAACATAAAGATCTATTAGAAAAGACAAGGGGTAATTAAAAGCCTGACTAAAGTAATGTTGCTTTGAAAATGGCCAGAAATTAAACTAATCCATTATATTAAAAAAAAAAAAAAAAAAAAAAAGAACAATGGTTGTGCTTAAAGCAGTTTAGTAACACTGCAGCAAACTATTTTCAGCAACGAGAGAGATTTGCTGTACTGCTGTAAGACAAACAATATAATACAGTAAAATATAAACTAGCTGTCCTAAAGCCTTTCAAACTTAATGAACTGTGATTTAACAAAAGCCCTTTACAATGCTATTATTGCTCATCTTACATTTTATTTTATTAGTTTTTATTAATGAGTTTAGTTGAAGGTACTTTCTGCATGATTCCATGGAAACTAAAATTCTCTGTGAAGATACTTTTTATGCTATGTTGTGGAAGATTACAGCCAAAGGAAGAACATTTTTTTCTTAAAGTTTTTGGAGATGTAAACCTGCTCACAGAAAAAAAGTATGTTTTTCAGTGCACTACAGACGCATGCTTTAACTATTCTAAGACATACAAACATCTATAAAATAAGTAGCTGAGATACAATAGGGGGTATAAGACCATATAAGACATTTTCCTTATTAAACTGACCAGTTCATGGCGAATGTGTTGAAAATATATACGCACAAACACACATATACACAGTGCACGTAATAGAGTTCATCAGTGAGAGGAGCTGTGCTGATTAGAGCAGAGGAGCAAATGAAAAGAAGCAGGTAAAGGTGAGAATGAAACCTGATTGTTTTATTGTGAAAAAAGAGCTATTTCCCAGAGTTAACGAGTTCAGAGCCTGATTTAAAATTGAAATTGCCAAGTGGCATTTTGGAGGCACACATTTTTATCAGTGGTACAGCCTGACAGCATAATAATGCATTCATTGTTTAATCACCTTCACTGCACATGCTGTAAAAAACAAAAAACAACATAGAACAAAAGCTGAAAACTACAAACATGTAGTTGGAGTCTTTTCTGCTTCTTAAAACAAAGAGAACAAAACGCTGCAGGCGCCACTTTAAATCTTTTGTTTCCCTGCAAACATAAAACACATAAGCAGCTGCCAGTCTTATACAGTATTATACTCAGACAGGTAAGTGTTTTGAAAGCACTAAAGCGCCACTGCAGATCAATAATTGGCATTGTAGATTGCATTTTAATTGAAAGGAAAAATACCTCTCTAAAAACCCAGTGACTGACGTTTAGTGGTAGGAGCCAAATGTCTATATTAATCCAGCCTTTGTTTTGTAAGCACCACAGGTCAGGACATCAAACCTCCCTGGCTCTAAAACAGCTCCCCCCGGCACCCGTCACTCACAGCCGTATGAACTTAATCAGCCTCAAGCAAATGTCAAGGTACGACTCCATTTGACCAGCGCTTAGCCTTTTATAGCCTGCATGGGCTGTGCTATCACAAAGGTGGAAGCTGTGAGGGTTTGTGCAGGTATTTTTAAGGTTATGTAGATATTTTTGTGCAAAATGGGAGTGGAAAGTGTCAATTATTGGCACAGCTATTTGAAGTTGTACTTCAATTCAAGTTCACTACGGATGGGTTTCTGCTTTACCTTTGTGTTCTTATCTGCACAGCTTAACTTTAAATAACTACTCCTTCTCTTTGACAGCTCTAAGTTCACTAACACAAATCAACAGCTCAGTTGTATTATGGGTCTCTGTGCTGTTTTTTCTCCTTTCTAACACTGTACGTATATACACATGGATACTGTGGTCTAGTTTAGATATCACATTATAAATCTTTTCCCAAATCATCAACACCTACTGAAAACTTGCAGTACTCAAAATATAGTAATTTTAAAATCCTGGTTGACAACAGCCTCTGACTCACTTGACATACCACTGTATTTTGAGATAGGCTAATAATGGGAATAGAATGGCATTTATTCCAGCTCTACTAATTTATTCTTAAGAGGGAATCGGATGTTTATCTGAGACACAGTTACATTATGTAATTACTCTCTCTTTGTTCACAATTTCAGATACTCCTTTTTGATACTTTTAGTCATTTAGCACTTATCTCATCTGCCCCCTCTCTGTTTTGCCCTGAGCGATGAATAGCTCAAACTAATTTGAAAATATACGTAAAATGGTTGGCCAGTCCCAGGAGGCTGAACATGAACAGCAGCTCATTGAATATGGAGGTTACTATGGAAACGTAAGTCCAGATGGGAGACAAACACACAAGGTCCATATGTGCTGTCCAGTCACATCTTAGCGCACGCTTCTAGGCAGAGTGCTATTGGCTGACAGCTCATCCTTTACATGAGTGCGGCCCAGGCAGCAGAACTGATTGGTGGGCACAAAGAGAATGCAAAAGCAATGAGTCTGACTTTAGGGGGAAATGCAAACGAAAGGCTATGGTCTAAGGGAAAATGTAAATGAGACATTATGCTCAATAGAAGCTGAAATGAAATAAATTATTTCACACTGCAGCAAAGTGACCCTGGAGGTGATGTTCCTTACCTGAAATTTGCGCATATAAACACTAGACTCATGTTTAGCCTCGTCATTGCCTTTTCTTCTCCTCAACCAGTCCTATGCATGCTTTTATGTTGATTATTGATTCAGGCTGTTATACTTAGAGCCAGACTGTGTAACTTTTTAGCCAAAAAAGAAAAAAAACAACAAAACAAAACATGTTTTATGTGTTACTTGCATAGAAAAACATGCTCTAAGCAGACTTGCATCTCCACAAATGTGACTGATTTGGCCTGGGGAAGGGCTCCTCTTGCTTGTTTCCATGGAAATGTTGTTCTTTGGCTATAATTGTCCACAGTATGGCATAAAACTTACCTATGGGGAATGGAGAATGTTCGGAAGTGGCTTTAACTTTCTATTTCAGTGGAATTATGCAGGTGATTTGCTGCCTACAGAATGTTACATATTGAACCTTAAACTATTATAAAATTAATGTGAACTGTGTAACTTTTATTTATTTATGTTATTGCCTTTTCTGGAATCTTCCACAATAGGCCATTACACTTATTTACCTCCATGGAGACAAGTGGGTGAAGTCCTATGCAAAGTTACTGGCCAGATCTATGGAGAGGCAGCTTTAAAGTATATACATCTTAACCTCTGTATGCGTGATTTATGAAACACCCATATAGAAAGCATTTGTTCACATGGACACCAAAAGCAGGGAGCCTTCCTTCTACCAGAAGACTATTTTGTAACACTCTGCAGTAAATCAAACATAGCCATAAGCAATGACAAATATATATCCGCTCACATTCCCCTCCGGAGGCCAATTTATAGTTATTGATGCATTAATATCAATATTAACATGTCTTTTATGGATGGAATCGTGAAGCATATCGCACATACATAATAAACACCCTTCTTAAACTGATTTAGAATACTGCACCTAACAGCTGTGTTCATTTATCGAATGCACAATAAACACAAAAAGTAGGTTAAATTTGCATTTCCATAGTAACATAACATACATAAACATAAAGCCATTTGAGATTGCATCAGTGAAGATGCAGGGAACTTTGTGAACACATTGCAGACCATTTCTTCAGATGCATTTAATTCTGATTTGCTAATTACAGTAAAAAATATGGTTCAGTTTGGTTTGACTTTGCTTTGGGGCTTGTCTTGCTGTGCCAAAGACATCACCATACTTGTTTGTTGTTTCCATCGCACAGACACTCTCCCTCCCCCTCTCTTTTCTCTCTCTTCCGCTCTCCCTCTCTCACATAGAACTCTAAACTTGTCCACCAATTATCTTATGCTTGTTCAGATAAGAGCTGCTCCATATGCAACAGTTACAAGTAGAGGGAAAGCTGAGAATAGCTTTGAATCTTAACAGTCTCTTCAGAGTTGCTATCTACTACAGTCACATAGAAACCCATTAAAAAACAAAAAAAAAAAAAAAAAAAAAAAAGGAAAACAGTTCATTAAATCTCATAATGGAAGGGTGCAGCTTTGAATACACAAGATGGCTGCCCGTTATTATCATCTGAGGTGACTGGACAATGTAGACTGGGTGCAGTGGATGGCGCTGCAGGAGAGATCTTTCTAATGAAAAGGGTTCATGAATGTAAATAGTGAATAATGACACCAGCCCCCTCCAGATATGAAGGCGGGCTTTGAAAATAATGAGGCTATCAGTTTATATTCAGACAACCACACACACATAAACACTGGGAAGATGTGCATTCGATACTGACTAAAACTAATTGGGAATAAATTCGTATTTTTATCAAGTGAATCCAGCCAAGTGTGATTTTACATTGTGTCTAGTTGAATGTGGCAAGGTTGGTACTATAAGCTGCCAAATAGGTAATATGAAATATGAAATATAATATGAAAAGAGGTGTAAAAATATTTAATAAGGACTGGGCAGAGGGAGTGATAGAACGGGATTTAATGAGCACAAGTACTGACTCAGAAACAGTGTCAAGTGATGGGAAAATGAGGAAAATATCTGCTGGCAGCTGAACGAAATGTGCTTCAATTATTTCAACTACTGCCAGCACAGACTGGGCCAGGGCCCATACTCAAGGTGGGTCACAGTGAATTGTAATTGTGCTGCATAATATGGGAAAAAACAATCCAAAATAAAGTTAAAGTGATTCCAAGACATTTTTAGAAAGATTGAGGTTGACTTTAATAGATCTATAATATAATATGTTTAGAGTCCTACATTTAATTGGGGTTGGGCTTCCACACTGGGTTTTCATTCCAGTGAAGGAGCCCTCAGCAAATTTAGCTCTCAAGATCTGGAGATGGGTCCCCATGCAGGCGCTGCACTGTAATGCCCACTGCCCTCTTTCATTGAAGCCTGGGTCACATGCAGAGGACAAATTTTATTACAGGGATGTTGAAACCCTGTACAAAAGTACTTATGAACTGTAATGTATTTTTCTATTTAAACACACATTACACTCAGAGTAAGTTTGTATTTAGATTTAACCCTGTAAGTATGTGCCACTTGTGCACCACAATAAATCCAAATCCACTTCCACTACCGTTGGGGATCATCATGCAAAAAATATGGTTTTGAAGCTTTCCTAACCTTCCTCTAGTTTACTCATATCCTTGTGCTTTTTTATTTTTCTTGTCTTTAAATGTTGATGCACATTGCTCTTTCTTATTAGACCTATCTTACTCACTGACTTGATTTTGTCTCATCTGAAGATAACCTTGATACAGCTCTTCCATGAATCATACTTTAATTACTGCTGTGTGTCTCCATTATACAGTGTATAATATATAAAACACTGTTGCATTGTCCTTGAAGAGATCTGCACAAGTGTATAAAAGAGGATAAAAGCCTAAGGACAGTGTCTATCAGATTCACTGCTGGCTGTTCAATCAATGAACTGCATTTCTCAGTAGTTATAAACTGAATATCATTTTACAGTCAAGCAGAGCCTACCTTAAAGCTTTAGTACAATAAAAGTGAAGTGTTGAAGTGGGGCAAGATTATACTCTAAAAGTAATCTGGATAATTGTATAACGTTTCAGTTTTCTGTTGATTTTGCAATTTTGAAATGGATCTAAAATGTGGATAACATGCTATTTACTATGTAAGTTGTCGTTCAGCCACTGACACTCATTAAGGCACAGGCCAGAAGTACATTTAGGGAACCCACGGCGTCACTTTGCGCTAACTGCTATCTTAAAGCTGAGCGTGGGGGTGCTGCAGATGTTTTGACTCGCTTTATCACTGGTGGACAGCTGTCATATCATTTTGTGGTCTCACATTCACAGTAAAATTAACCACTCCATTATTTTCCCAGAGCTGTTACCATGGTCACACTGTGCCAGAAATGTCATTGTCATCTCATTTACATCAGAACAGTGACAATACCAGTCCGGATGTACCACACTCTGAGTATATCCATCACTGTGGCAAAAATGCAGGCAAATAATCTGATTTGCATAGAGAGGGCAATTAATCTAGATTCATTTTGCCAATTTATTTTTTATGATCAAAAACATTTGCAGTGTGTTGCATAATGTACTGACTCAGACCATTATTCCTTTTGGTGCAAATAGTCTGAACATAATGCTTATTTAGTTCTTAAATTTAATGATGGTAAGATTTAAAAATAAATAAATAAATAAATAAATAAATAAATAAATAAATAAAGATACAAATTGTGTAGGCAGCAACAGGTTGAAATAATTCTGTTTTAAGACCCACTCCAGATTTATATTCAAAGGTCTGTCCCTTTTTCCATTGATCAGATACATTCATAACATATTGCGTCCCAGTAAATTCATTTTAAGATAACATTTGGCTTTTCATAAATCATAAAGTATAAATAAAATAATGTGTCCAGAATATTAATCTGTGTCCTTAGAATGAAGTTTGTCGTATAATATCGCGCTTGTGTTTAGAGGTCATATTATGTATTATTCAGATGTATTAATCTTGGAAAGCCTGCTTTGGCCTTGGCATTATTACTAACAAAAAGCATTTCTCAAACACAAATGATCAGATTATCTTGTAAATGTAATAACACATAATAATACATTTCTACAGTAGTAAAATTAGCTGCAATAAATGGATAAATGAAAAATAAATCTTGATGGTATATTGACAATAGCACTTTATGCCAATCTGTTTAGACTCTCATTTGCAAGAGAAGTGACTTCACCCAGACAACTGCAGCAGCACATTTCTTTCATTTCTTTGCTGGAGCATGAAAAACACATCTGCCTGGCGTTGTTATAAGCTGGCCCCGATTGCACCCATTCAAGTTTGGATGGGAGCAGTCACCCAGGTGCAGGGCGTAATGTGGAGTCCACTTGTCTTATAGCGTACATTTTAATGGGCAGTGCAAACAGGGCTCTTGAGGAGATGGATGAGAAGACGTGAGTCCCATTAACCAGCAGATGGGGCATTTATATAACATCTTCATTTTGCTGCCTGTCTTGTTTTTTTCCATCTGCTACCTTTGTGCGCTCACTCTCTGTTCTCCGCTACCTGCCTTCTCCTTCTTTTCTTTCGTCTACGCCTCCGTATGTTCCAATCTCTTTACATTTTGTCACATAAACACCTGCCTCTCTGACCATCTGTTTCTCCCTGTTCCCTTGACTGAGCGCGATGCTTCAGATGACCCAGCATTAGTGGTCGACTTGGTGGATTGTGGCCGTCTGATCATCGCAGTGGGGCATGTTAGTGGGAAGGCAAAGCAAAAAGTGTTTTAGCAAGCTTAGAGCCTGTTTTGACTCTGTAAAATGGTGTCTTCATAGCTGGGAGAGATGGTAATGAGGAAAAGGTTACACTACGTTGGTCTTTGAAAACATCTAATGAACTCTTAAGTCAAGTCTAGCAAAGTTTGAACAAGTTCTGAAAGCTATAGGCCTGTCTTACTGGTGTTATGCTGTTCTAATTTTACAGTAGCAGATCAGTGTTGCAAACTCTGGTATTAACTGCATTTTTAGAATACTAAATGCACCAAGACACACATTTTTAACCACATAGAGCAAAGTGTTGCCAGTGACAATTTGTACCAATAATGTTTTGTCTCATTGGTGAAGGGAATGCATGATTTGCATGCTAATTTTGTTGTGAACCAAATCGGTTTTGATTAAATTAAATAAAAAACATCATTATGGCTTCATCACAATAGCTGCTAATTTGATACAATTATACAAAATATTGTATAAAAACAACAACCTCTTGTGTAAATCAC
Source organism: Taenioides sp. WSHXM2023 (assembly GCA_029959045.1). Lineage (NCBI taxonomy): Eukaryota > Metazoa > Chordata > Actinopteri > Gobiiformes > Gobiidae > Taenioides > Taenioides sp. WSHXM2023. The sequence goes on from CM057085.1 coordinate 21,389,813, forward strand.
ATTTGTCTTCAGTGAATTGTCTTGGGTAGAGGGCTTTAAAAGACCTTTCCTAATATTAAAACAGCTATTTAAGTTACAGATTTATGCATAACATTCTCTTTCAGACAGTCACATTATGCACTTGACTTAAATAATTAGCTGTGGACGCTTAATTAGAAAAGAGAGGAAAATCCAGCATTATTAAAACAACCATAAAGGATTTGTGCCTCCTTATACTGGAATGAAACATTCTCTGTAGTCATAAATTATGTACTTCAAACACTAACACAGCACAGAGAGACAGGACATATATGGAAGATTAATTAGACTGGTTTATAGGATTAGAAACACACACAAACACTGGCTATTTAATTAATTATTAAATCTGTGTCTTCTCTCTCTCTATATATATATATTTTTTAGTTTTTATTGTTTTAGTTTAATAAAGCTGTTGCACATAAGTAGTGTCAAATGGTCTCCAGGGTAAAATAGACAGCAGACAATATAACATAGTCCACACAGAATAAGCAAACATAGCTGCAAACATAAGGAACAACAATACATAAGGATTTACTATTGTAATAACCTCTTTTCACTTTGAGTACATAAATACAATTAAAGATGCCTGTTCCTACAGCCTGAATGATACTCATGCTTTAATACTAAACAACATTCTGTTACTTTTAGCTGTGTTTCTTTTTTTTTAATGCTACCTCCTCTGACTGTCTTTAAACCAGAGCTGGCCTCACCACCGTCCTCACGTTATTCTGGCTGAAATTATGTTATCACCTGTCACTATGCTCAGTTTTTGCATCAGTTTCAACCTGCTTGCACCTGTTTCACATATTTTTCTTTGTTCCATACATCTTAAAGAAGACATATTGTGTTTTTTCAGGTATTTAGAATTTAACTATATATGTAGATCAAAATTTTACATTTGTTCATTGATCTAAAAATATTGATCTAAAAAAGCCTAATAGAAACAGGACCATTGGCTGTTTAAAGCTGAGAAGGTTTACGTCTTCATAGTGCCATTTCAACGTACCAAGCAGCAGAATTTGTATTCTTCTTTTTAACTTCTTTTTATATTTTTTATCGTTTAAATGGCTATGCTATAAGATTTAACCATGTTTTACGGCTACTAAACAGGATTACTCATCAACACAGTACCTATTAGCACTCACACTTCACAGCAAGAACTCCGGGCCTTTCTATATGGAGTTGGCATGTTTCTCCCTGTGTCTGGGTAGGTTTCCTCTGGGCACTCTGATTTTCCCCATCAACCCAAACATAGGTAAAGTCCTCCAGCTAAGGTAGACCTGACCAAGCCTAGCTCAAGATCACAGAGAAGGGTCCCCAGGCACAGTGCCCGCTGCTCCTGACAGGTTGCTGAAGGATGGGTCAAATGCAGAGGACAAATGTCCCTATGGGGACAATAAAGTGTACATTAACCTTAACTCAGACATGTATGAATCCGCCAAAATACAATTCTGAGGAAGCTAATGATGATTGGAAACGATTATAACCTGGTTAAAAGCTCATGAAGCTCAATTTTGCATAATATGTCTCCTTTAACAGAGGAAAATGCTCTGTTCAAGTCCGTGATGACATGAACACTGGGGATATTATAAATCTGCAGCACAAAAGTGTCATCTGTGACGTTTAATTCAGAGATTAAGTGTGATTTAATCCACTTATTAAGGTAATCCTCCATTGTGTGTCCATCCTCAGGGCTAATAATGTGACTCATTATGAAGATGTCAGCCCAGGGATGAAGTGCTGTCCAGTTGTGTGCACGAAAGGAGCTGCTGAACCAGTTCTGTCATTTTACCAACACACGTGTGAAGCTCAAATAGTCCTGTCCTGTACTATTCACTACTAGCAATGCCTTAATGGACACCTCAGGTCAACCCCCAAACATTTGACTATTATTATGTTGTTATCTGTTATATTCAATGGAGCTTCAGGAAATAGGCCAGAGTTTGAATACAATGGAAAAAAGGGATGTGAGAGTACAGCAGAAAACGTGCTGCACTGTATATACAGTCCCTGACAAAAGTCTTGTCGCTTATCCATTTTGTAGAAACAAAAGCTTATAACCTGACTTTAAATTAATCGATTGGTTTTAGAAATGTCTCATATGAAAGCTAAAACCCTCCCAAATTATGCTCAATATACTAAAATAAATTTGCTTCACTGAAGAAAGATTGATCATTTAATGAACACAGAAAGGTCAGATTTTGGCAAGACAAAAGTCTTGTCGCCTTGTCATATGATGCACCCAGTCCTAGATTACAGCCTCACCTGTGATCAGTTACTGATCAATCAATTAGTGGGTGTGTATAAAAAGAACCCCAGCACACCAGACCTTCACATCAACTGCCACTTGACCTCTGACAACATGCCTAAGATCCACCCTGAGACCAAAGCGTTAATTATCAAGAGGCTGAAGACCAGATCCACTGCTGAGGTGGCTGACACCTTCAATATGTCTCAGCGTCAAGTACAAAGAATAAGAAAAAGATCTGAAAAGACTGGATATGTTTTTGACAAGCCCAGGTCCGGCAGACCCCGCAAGACAACTGCTCGGGAGGACCGTTTGTTGATTTGAAAATCCAAGGCCAGCCCCTTTTCCACTGCAGCAGAGCTCCACCAGGCCTGGTCACCTCAAGTCCCTGTGTCAACCAGAACAGTTTGTAGAATTCTGTCTCGAAATGGCCTCCATGGTCGAATCAGTGCACAGAAACCAGCACTAAACAAAAGGCAATTAAAAAACCGTGTGGCATTTGCCAAGGCCCACAGCCTGCTAAAAGGATGGACACTGGAAAAGTGGCAGAAGGTGGATTTCTCAGATGAATCCTCGGTTGAATTACATCACAGCCGCCGCAAATATTGCAGGAGACCTACTGGAGCCCGCATGGATCCAAGATTCACCCAGAAAACAGTTAAGTTTGGTGGCGGAAAAATCATGGTCTGGGGTTACATCCAGTATGGGGGTGTGCGAGACATTTGCAGGGTGGAAGGCAATATCAATAGCCTAAAATATCAAGAAGTATTAGTTACCTCTTACATTCCCAACCATAAAAGGGGTCAAATTTTGCAGCAGGATGGTGCTCCATCGCATACTTCTATCTCTACATCAAAGTTCCTCAAGGCGAAGAAGATCAAGGTGCTCCAGGACTGGCCAGCCCAGTCACCAGACATGAACATCATTGAGCATGTCTGGGGTAGAATGAAAGAGGAAGCATGGAAGGCAAAACCAAAGAATCTTGATGAACTCTGGGAGGCATGTAAGACTGCTTTCTTTGCTATTCCTGATGACTTCATCAACAAATTGTATGAATCATTGTCGAACCGCATGGATGCAGTCCTTCAAGCTCATGGAAGTCATACAAGATATTAAATATGGATCTCACAGCACCACTACTTAATTCACTGACGTTATGCAACATATTTTTGTATTTGAAGTAAATTATTTGTTCAATTTTCTGTAGGCGACAAGACTTTTGTCTTGCCAAAATCTGACCTTTCTGTGTTCATTAAATGATCAATCTTTCTTCAGTGAAGCAAATTTATTTTAGTATATTGAGCATAATTTGGGAGGGTTTTAGCTTTCATATGAGACATTTCTAAAACCAATCGATTAATTTAAAGTCAGGTTATAAGCTTTTGTTTCTACAAAATGGATAAGGGACAAGACTTTTGTCAGGGACTGTAGTATGTCTCAATGTAATGTTTCATTTTATTAATATGTTTTAATGAGACAATTAAATTGCTGATTTGCTCTTGCTCTGGTCTTATCCTGAACCCACACACGTTTCCAAGTCCATGTCCCAATTTGATCACATGTCCTAATTCGTCCATTTAGCCACAAAATGAGAGTTAATGGGCAACCACATGGGGCATCAGCAAACAGGGAAACTGCCCAAAATGCCTAATAAGGGGATTTAAGGACAATTTGTGTTTGTATTACTTACTGTAGAGTGCTTTTAAATTACAGGGCCTGTGCTGTGTTGTATACACAACTGTAAATGCTCCATCCATTGAGCACTCATAATCAATGTGTGTGGATATTAAAGGTGCACTATGTATCTTTTCTGGTGGAGGGTTTGTCACCTGCTTGTTTCCATGGAGCTAGATATCTTAAATGTAGGGATGCACTCATTCCTAAATTTGCTTGATTGGGTTTCCATGATGGCTCAGGCTGGTTGGTCCTTTAATGCAATGAGAGTATGACTGTATGTAGGCCAGGGTGTCTCATAATGTTTGAACTTGTAGTCATACAAAGCTGTTCTGTCGATACTTGAAGGATAAAAAACAGTTACATAACATAACTGGATACATTTTGTAAAAGGTTAACTGTGTTTTGAAAGTCATTTGCAAGCCCTGTATTGGTATAGGTTAATATCGGCAGAAACTTAAAGCCATAGTATCGATATCAGTATCAGAACTGAAAAAGCTGGATCAGTATATTCCTACTTAAATGCCATACTCATTGTAAACAAAGCAATAAAATCTTCATGGTGACAAGCCGGTGGTGGTAGACCATCCAGAAAAGTTGCACAGCATAACAATTATAATATTATCACTTTGGCAATGTTGTTTAATTTCACCTTTTCTTAACTCCAAGTTGCATACTCATTTTAATTTCTGACACTACCCTATTGATCTGTCCAATTACTGGCCATATCTAAACTCATCTATAACCTTTTTTTTATAATTAACACAAAAACTGAGCTACAGACTTGATATGCAAAAACTGGCCATAACCCTGATAACATGACGACGTCATGCCAACGTTGGGCCAACGTATGTGTATACGTTGGGCCAACGTTGGCAGTTGACGTTGGGCCGACGTCATTTTGCTCATTGGCAAGTGGTTGGGCCAACGTCATCAAAAGACGGTTGGCTAGACGTTGGTCCAACGTCTTGCCAACATTCAATAGGTCAGTTTCAGACGTTGGCCCTACGTCGGGCCAACGTATGTGTGGACGTTGGGCCAACGTTGGTAGTTGACGTTGGCCCAACGTTGGCAGTTGACGTTGGGCCAACGTCATTTTGCTCATTGGCAAGTGGTTGGGCCAACGTCATCAAAAGACGGTTGGCTAGACGTTGGCAGTTGACGTTGGGCCAACGTTAGCAGTTGACGTTGGGCCGACGTCATTTTGCTCATTGGCAAGTGGTTGGGCCAACGTCATCAAAAGACGGTTGGCTAGACGTTGGCAGTTGACGTTGGGCCAACGTTAGCAGTTGACGTTGGGCCGACGTCATTTTGCTCATTGGCAAGTGGTTGGGCCAACGTCATCAAAAGACGGTTGGATAGACGTTGGCCCAACGTCTACCCAACTATTAATTAGGCTTTTTATATACTGTATATATTGTACTACTAAATTGCATACTTTATGGAAAGTAATCACAGGTGAACAGTGCATGTAGGTTTTGTTGCAGTATTGCAACATTTATTGATAATACTTGAATTCATGTACACACATATTATCAAAATATAATGTTTAAGGGTGGTTCTTAATTACAATGTACAAAAAATGTTACCAAAATATATTGCTGAAGGCTGATTTGCAACAGAAAAAGTTAACTACATTTCAAATGCATTAAAATGCACTACAAGTTTCTGTGTACCTATATAAGTAGATGGAAATAAATGTAATGAGATCTTGAATCTAAATCTGAATGTAAAAATAAAATACTAACAACATGTCAAAACATACCTGAACAATCATGAGAAATCATAGCACCAAAACATAGCATATTTTCATACTTTTATCAACTAAACACACCCTAACTATGCATACACCGTGCGTGTGCCAGCACTGGATGGAATTACTAACAAAATAACAACCAAAATTACGAACCCAAATCTTAGACAATATATCTAAAGTGAATTTCAAATACAAGCCGATAAACCACGTGGGACAAGATCCAGTTGGAAAATGGATAATTAGTCAATATTCAGTGAGTAATCTAGCACTTTTCACGGGTGACGGCACATACTTGAAAACCGATGGGATGTAGTCAGGTGAAAGCGGGTTGTCACTCTTTTTACCTAGGACACAAAATAAGTAACGTTAAGTAAAGAAACCACTAAGATTACACTGAGAAAAAATATTCACTATTCAATGATACAGGCAGTTTAAAATGTTGTGATGTCACATGAATGCAATCCATTAGCTAATACGTTTTTAGGTCTGGACATTAACCACCGCAGTGAGGTTTATATCGCCAACTAGACTGGGTTGGTAAATTAGGTTGAGGACGTTTCGGCTCGTCCGACTGAAATACAATCCACCCAGTTTAGTCGGTGATATTTATTGTCCAAAACAATAACTATCAGCACCATTTAAGATAATATTAAATGTATAATGTTTACGTGAAATTACCTGATATGAAATGGTCACTGCACAAGCGAAATCCATTAGGTGACGGGTTCCAACGCTCGGTTTTCTTCAGCGCGCTTCTTGCCCGTTTTATCGCAGAAATCCATTTTCCCCTCCGAGCTGGATCTTTGGGAATGCGATAAAAGGCTTTATCTTTAACTTGTCCTCGGTGGTTTGTACATCCAGGGGCACAGCATGAGTCTACCATCGTTGTAAGCTGGAAGTTTTGTAGGCTAGTTAGTTAGTTTGTTTACAATAATTCCTGCCAAGATGGCGCCCGGTGGTGCATGCTGGGATAGCGTGACGTCATCTCCCGGAGCTCTATTGAAACGAATTGTCATTACAAGCGTCGGCTCGACGGTCGCGCCAACGTCGTTAACCTGTGTCAGATATGACGGAATACCGAAAAATCGCGAACTTCAAACAACGTCGGTTCGACGTTGCGTAATGTTCGTTGGCTGCACGACGTCGTGTAGACGTCGGCTCGACGTCTAAGATTATACGTCGGCAACGCCGACGTCGGCAGGACGGATCAATGTTTTCAGGGAATAGCGTTAACTAAAATTGTTTTATATAATTAGTCATCATCAAAGGTATAAAAAAACAACAACCTTAAAACACCGTCCCTGTTATAGAGAAGAAGTTTAATGAGTCTTTTTGTGTTTTTCATTTAACAAGAAACTACTGATTGCCAAAAGTTTTTCAGTGGCTGCTGTAACAGAGCTGCAAAGTGAGCTGAAAGCAGCATAATTAGACCTTTCTGAAACATTTAACCACGTTCTCATCTCCTACACACATCATAATTAAATATCAGCAGCTATGAGAAGACAATTAACTCAAAGACAACTGGCTGTTAGAAGCATAAGATTGGTGCCAATAAAGAAAATTTGAATTGAGGAGATGTGGGAGGAGATGAATACGGAGTGAGTGGGATGTTGTTGCCGTGGTAACAGTTGTTGGGTCAGTGAGTCGAGGATAGGCCATCGAACTCTGAACTGAATCCTGTGTGTAGGACGGTTCTATATCAGGACTGTGCAGTCCAGAGAAGGATGGAGGAGAACCATCTGTAAATCTAACTAAACTGTTTGGAGTATTAATGATTTCTTCACTTTTCATTAGAATACATAATTAGAAATAAAAGGAAAAAGGGATTATATCCAAATTTCATTGTGAAGCAAAATTTTCCCACCCATTATTTTATACAGAATGATATCAGTCTGGTCCCCACGCCCTCAGTTGCATCTTGAGCCAGAATCAAACATGTTCATGCAATCAGGTCTGTTTTTTCAGTGACACATGTAAAACAAAGGAGCTTATTGGTCACCTGCCATTTAGAAAGAAAACCAAATTTCACTTACTGATTCTGCAGAAATCCTCAGTGTTTTCAGTCCTCTATGGTATTTCGTTCCTTTCATTTTTTTTTCTCGTAAGAAGCCATATTTGTTTTGATATGGACAATGCATGCCCCTTATTGGCTAATCCACCTGTCAATCACACCCATCTGAACTCGCGAAGATTCACTGGTGACCAGACTTACATCTTCGTGAAATATTCAAAAAGTGTGTATTCTGGATCCCAGGCAATGTAAAAGCTGCTCATTGTGACAAAACCAGACTGCATCTAATTATAAAGCAATTTTAATGGCAGTTCATCCCAGAGATGTGTTAGAAAGATATTGTAAAGACGAAACTTCTGCACAGCTGGTGCTGGGGTGGGCAGGGTTTAGAGTGTTCTGTGGCCCACACTCATGCCTTCATACACACAGCCATGGCTAACACTAAGTGCTAACACTGTAGCAGAGAAAAACAAACAAACAAAAAACCTTAATATAGTGAGGCAGATATGAGTCGTGTAGTGACACTCACTCTCCAGTAGGTTTTGAATTAAACAACAGTGTGGAGCTGCAAAGACAACAAGAGACAAGACGCTTCAAATTTTCTGTCACTTATTCAAGTTAAACATGAATCTGCTATGTGTTTAGTGGCAGTGTTTATTCATTAATTTTTTGTTACACTTATGAGTAACATCAGTGTACATGACAAAAAACCTAAGCCGCATGAACACCACATACATAGATGTCTGCACTCACACCGGACAAACCCCTGGCTTATAGCTTTCCACGTTTGGGAATGGTTTGATTGACCTAGTATAAGCGTACCCTAAAACAGACTGGCTGAGCGACAGTTGGCAGTAGTAGGTAGCTCATCCAGGTGAGGCAGAAGAGAGGAGTTGTCAAGTTTGAACCTTTGCTATAGCTCCATATCCCGAAGTAGCACTGATGCACAGTTCTCATTATGCTGAAACTATTTGAACCACGATCTCTGTAAAACATGATTTCAAATCAGCAAAGAATCCAGATGTTAGAAATAGAGTTCACATTTAATTATGTAAAGAATGCTTTTAGAAGCAGATGAATCTTTCATTCACACCTTTATATTCTGTGGTTCTACCTTCTCACATGCACACAGCAGTTTCTCTGGGGTAGGCTGTCAGAGAAGTGACAGCAATTCTACATCTTATGGTGATCACACAATTACGCATTCAAGAAACACTCTAATTATAGCAGAGCAGAAAGCAACTGGAGCAACATTTAAGCAGGCATGTTAACATGATACTTTTAGACACTACAAATACAATAGTAGGCCTACACTTTTAAAGTCATGCATTTACACTATTGAAACTCAGGTATCCTCTCATATATTATATTCATATTAAATTCTCTTCTTAGGTTGAAGAAGTAAATTGGTGAAGGTGCCAGACAAGCACAGAACTCCATGTGCGCTCAGCCTGCGATACATGTGAAAGTCGACATACTGCCAAGCCACCAACCGAGCCGCCCCACACTCCCCTGCCCACAGGTATTAGTATGGTTACCATGACAACACATCTAAGGTCCTGGAGTTGTGATTCAGCCGCCAGTTCAGCTCCAGTGGACGAGATGAACAGACGGCACACTCCAGACCAGGGGCTGGGAATTTCAGAGGATGACAGAAATACACATGCAAAAACTATTACATAATGGAAAACAATATATAATAATCAAATGAAATGTGCTTGTTGGTTAGTGGCAGAAAATAGAAAAAAAATATTATTATAGTTTGGTTGTTCTCCTTCATATTCTACCTGTTTGTGTGCAGTCACTTTGCAAATGCATACATATGTGTGATAGGTTAGAATAGTACTATATGCCCTAATACTATGCTCTGTGCCTATTTACAGTGATGCAATTCATAATGTGATTTCATGCTAGTTTAAAAACAGTAAAAGGTTTGCAGTAAATATTAATTTACATAAGCCTTTACAGTTAAATACAGTTAAAAGTCAGCTAAAATGTTTATTCTGTTTTATTTTTCACTAACATTCCTGTCATCTCGTTCAAGGAAACTGTAATCATATCATCCGTAATCGTCTACTAAGCCTGGGATCCTTTGTTTTAGTGATTGGTAATGCCTTCAACCATCACTTTCAAGCTGTTTCTCCTCATTGCATTAAACTTCAGCATGAGAGAAACAGCACACAGATCACTCTCGTGGATCTTTTTCCTTCAGAAGTGCAACATTCCACATTTCCAGGGGTACAACATATGTAGTATGTTACAAAAACGATACCTGCTGCCATATTGGTTCTAATGTAAACAATTGTGAACTCCAAAGGAAAAAATGCATTAACTGGCCAAATTATGGGTGTTAAATCAGTTTTAGGTGTTTATGAGCTTTCAGTTCTTAGATTAAAGCAATGGAAGTTGCAGTTTGGTGCTGACTGCCCCAATATGTGTGATTAAAAAAAAAAACAAAAAGAAAAAAACAACAATCTAGGATATACTAAACGAAATACTTTCATTATAACTTTCAAGTTTTTACAAATTATTTTTATTCATTTATTTTTTATATAATGTAACCACACAAAAATATCATAACACAAAACGAAAATAAAATAGTAAAGACAAGAACAGTTGTGGACCAATAAAAACCAAAGCTGGGCCGGAGCTTACAACTCTCCGCGGTCCAAGGTAAAGGACCTTGCAGTCTTGTAAAATTACTATAAGGCTATAAGGTGTTCATGACTTTTTACCACCTTCTATTTATTGTATATTCTGAATACATTTTAAAGAATCATTCACTGAGTAAAATATTTGAAATGATAATAAAATGAGATCAAACACTCAAGCCCATATCTTGCAGTAAATAAAACATAACAGTGGTTCAATATCTTCTGGTGTGTGGAGGGGCCTCTGTCACAGCTGAGAAGACATCCATTAAAGTGTTTAAAAACTCTGAAACCCCATGCAGCCTCATTACAGCACAGAGATGGAGGATCAGCCTCAGACCAGTCGATGTGACCATCGATCCACGTCCCTCAGGTGAACCGTACCTCACTCACCCTTTGCATGCTACAGTACACCTGCCATACACTCTGCCTCCCATCAAATGCAATCTTTTAGCTTCTATGGTTTGGTGGGTTTCCATCTCATCTCCTGGAGACTGATCCAAACTTTAACCACAGTTACTACTTGTTTAACCTTAACCTAATGCCTAACCTTCACCTATCTTAATCCATACCTGAAGTATAAAACCATGTTGTTGATCTAATAATAGGAATTACGTAGGGCTTGACAATTTATCAAAAGTTCAAGAGATTGAGATTTTGTTATGTCTAATCATCAATTATATGGTTGGGGTTTTTGAATCGAGAGGTCAGTAAAAGTATGTGGTTTGGAGCAGATGGATGATTTAAAGATACATTATGTAACTTTTTGGTTGGAGGTCTGTTGCCTGGTTGTTTCTATGGCTATGTAATTGCTCTGTCTGGAATGTTCCACTGTATGACATTAAACAGCTCTACCTTACATTTGTTATATTACAGGTGGTTTTATAGCTCAAAAATACCTAGAAAAACAGGCATTCTGACTGTGAACGAGGTTGTCTCTCCACAGATCTGACCTGTATCTTGGTCTGGTTTGGTTTCCATGAAGATAGAAAGGTTTAATATCATACATTGAAGCCCTCATTATGCTGATACACTTTATCAAACTACACATGATATATATCTCAAACTACTGAATGTTCTCTTCAACTCTCTTTGTAGATTTATTCTTAAATGCCCATACCAAACTCATCACTGTATTTTATTTGGAAAACTCAACCTGCTACAACCATACAATAGGCGTCAATTTCATTGGATTCAAATAATTTTTACATGTATTTACTTTAACTGTCCCCATCATCTACATCAATATTTAGGCTCAGTAACAACGTCATATTCACTTAGAAGCACCCACTGTCTCACTTTTTCTGTTCCCCGAATCTACAAAGAAGTTGGATGCAGATCATTTCAGTACAAAGCCCCTTCAGATTGGAATAGATTACCCACATCCTTAAGAACTTTAACATCTTTCAATTCATTTAAATAATCTTTGTTTTGTTTATGTTTTTAGTTTGTCTTTTTTATTTTAATTTTTCAGTTTGTTCTATTATTATTTTCCATTTTATATGATTGTTTATGTGATTGTTACATCACATCGAAAATGAGATGGCACATCTCAAGGGGCATTCCAATAAATAAAATAAAATAAAATAAAAGCATTTGACAGACCCGCAACCAGAAAAGTTACACTGTGCACTATTTTAAATTTTTATTTTTTTTGTATTAAATGGCCCAGATTAAAAGTCTGTGTTGTTTATATTCATGAAATCAATACTAAGAGCCATTTTTATTTTGTTTTTGAAAGAACTAAATAAAATCTAACTGAAAAATCATGATCGATCAATATAAGGAAATTTTCCCCCAGTCGCCCAGCCCTAGATTTATGTCATGGAAACCAAATTTTTTAAAGTGCCCACTTTAGTCCCCACAATGCTATAAATACCTTCCTACACACACAAACACTACATAAATAAGTGCACAGGCGTCTGTATAAGACTTGCATAATGAGCTCGCTCCTTGACTGGACATTGTGACGTTAAAATAACAGCCCCAGCTTCACTCACTGTCTACTCTTTGTCTTTAAAAGCACCAATTAGAGACATTTAATCACTGCACTGTCTTTGTGAGCTATAGTCTGTAACTGTGAGGCAGCAAATAGAAAGAGCATGTCATTTGCTCAGTTGTCTTTAGTGAAGAGTTTTTGATGCATAAATATGAAAATTGTCTCCACAATCCAGAGTTTATACTCTGATAATCATTCACTATTGACCGCATGTGGGTCTACTCTGAGTCATGGAGACATTTTGAGAATAGGGAAGAGGTACAGTCCCATCCAGCTATCGGCCAATAACCTGTCTCTCCACAGCATGGAAGCTCATGTCAGGCATCATTGCGGCTAAAATAAGCAGGCACATGGATAAATACATGAACACAGCACAGAAGGGCATCGACAAAAACACAAGGGGAGCCAAACACCAACTCCTGGTTGATCAAACAGTCGCCCGTGACTGCAGAACCTGTCAGACCAACCTGTGCACTGCCTGGATTGATTACAAGAAAGCCTATGACTCAATGCCACAAACATGGATCACTGAGTGCTTGGAGTTGTACAATATCAATAGGACTCTAAGGGCGTTCATTGCAACCTTAGTGCGGTTGTGAAAACCCTTGAAATCAGTGGCAAGTCACTTGCACAAGTGTCCATCAAATGTGGCATATACCAAGGAGACGCACTGTCCCCACTGCTGTTCTGCATAGGTCTGAACCCCCTCAGCCAAATCATCGACCGCACTGGCTATGGATACCGACTCAGAAACGGGGCCACCATCAGCCAACTCCTCTACATGGATGACATCAAGCTGTATGCTAAGAGTGAGCAAGACATCGACTCACTGATCCACACCACCAGGATCTACAGCACAGACATTGGGGCTTGACAAATGTAGTAGGATGTTGACAAAGAGGGGGTCTCACTCCCAGAAGGAACAATAGCAGACACTGAGGACAGTTACAAGTACCTTGGTATCCCACAAGCAAATGGCAACCTTGAAAAGGCAACAAGGAAAGCGGCTACGGCCAAATATCTGCAACGAGTAAGGCAAGTCCTAAGAAGCCAGCTCAATGCTAAGAACAAGGCACAGGCAATAAACAGCTACGCCCTGCCAGTGATCAGATACCCAGCAGGAATCATAAGCTGGCCAAAGGAGGAGATACAGACCACAGATGTGCACTGGGAATGCCTCAGGCAGTGGAGCTCAGAGGAAGAGGTGCTGGAGGGACCATCATGGCAGGACAAGCCCCTACATGGGGCGTACCACCGAAACATAACTGAAGTGGCTGATATCAAGAAATCAAACCAATGGCTGGAGAGGGCTGGTCTGAATGACAGTACAGAGGCCCTCATCCTGGCTGCACAGGAGCAGGCCTTGAGTACCCGAGCAATAGAGGCCCAGATCTACCACACCAGACAAGACCCAAGGTGTAGGCTGTGCAAAGAGGCTCCTGAGACAGTCCAGCACATAACTGCAGGGTGTAAGATGCTGGCAGGGAAAGCATACATGGAGCGACATAACCAAGTGACGGGCATAGTGTACAGAAACATCTGTGCAGAGTATGGGCTGGAGACCCCAAGGTCAAGGTGGGAAACACCTCCGAAGGTTGCAGAGAATGACCGAGCCAAGATCCTGTGGGACTTCCAGATACATACATTTATTTATTTATTTATTTATTTATTTATTTCCTGTGTTAGAACACCTGCCTCTTCTTCCTCTTGTGCTACTCCAATTTATTCTACAACAAATAGAAAATAGTCATAGCCACTAACCAAGGACACCTTTTTAACTGGAACTGCTGCTGAGGTTAATTTTGATTTAATTGGAAGTTTCCATTGGGAAAGATTTGCGTCTTGAAATATATGGGGGCTTCAGAATCAAACACATTACACTTGAATGATTCCCTTATTGTTATTAAGGGCAGCAGTATGGGGGGACAGTGGCTGTGGGATGGACTGTGACAGCTGGTGGTTTATGTGACTGTTTATGTGAGTTACCGTTCGCTGTGGGAACATTGAAGAGTAAAAAGACAGTAATTATGAATGGTCTTGTCTATGAGAACTCCTGTTGTTGGATTGGATGGCTGTGCTGGGAGCATTAAATGCTAAAATTGATTTTCTTGTCAAAGTAAAAGAACAAGGGGGCAGTTGGTCACACCTCTATGAATCTTTTTCTCTAATACAAAATATACAATTGATTTTCACCTTAAAATAATAAAATTAAACGTTGGAGCCAATATTATATTAAGTGCCGTTAATACAAAATATTTTGCCTCACATAAAAATGATAGCTGACTTTTCCTATAAGTTACATAAAAAGCATGAATCATCTTTGTATCATACTATGTATTCTGCAGCAACAACATCCAGCTGTAATTAATTAAAAATAGTCACTTCCTTGTTCAGTTTCTTGCATTCAGAGAGCGCATCAGAGACTAAAAAGGGTAATGGAGATGTTCTCTGGTCAGTTGGCTCATGTGATTTGCTTCACTATCACTTGGCCATCAGAGACACAGGCGGCTGCTCACGCCGCTGTCATCCCCACGCTCTTTGGTAATAATCCCTTTAAACTCCTTCCTGACTCCATGATGCACCAGGCTCCTGCTTTAGTTGCAGCTGGATAGAAATTCCTCACCTCTGGCTATTTCCCAAAGAGCTTTGAAACACAGGCAGTGTCCTAAAGAGACCCGCTGCTCATCCATCCCGCCCTCCCAACCCCATCCTAGACCCCCAAATTACCTTCCACTGCGGAGGTCACAGAGCAAAATGGTAGCTAAAACACTTTCAGCCTAGATAATAGTGATAAGATCTCCATTCATTTTTAGTCTGCAGCTCTGGGGCTGGTGGCACAAAACTGGCCACTGGAACAGGAAGCTCACAGTTAAACATCACAAAAAGACCAAGAGAAAGTGCTCCACTGGACATAAATGACAGCCAGTGAATGGAGGACCTCAACTGGAAAACAACATTGATAAATGGATAGTAAAACACTAGCTTATAGGACAAAAGAACACGACAATCATTTTATCCGAAGAGCATTTCAGAGATAAGCTAATAAAGCCATTTCACTGAACACTCAATACTTAATTTCTTCACGACCTTACAGCTAATGCGAGTTTCAACTTGCATGTTTTTCAGTTATATTGCAGAAGAATTACTGCATAGAAGAGGGCAGAAGAAGGTAGAAGGCAGGTCACCTGGTTACTTAGGGGTGTGGGGCAAAAGAAAAGTAGATTATTAAAGGCTATTGATGTTCCAGAAAATTAGGCCTGTTAAGATAAGTAAAATTGCCTCGATTGAAACTGAAATACTGAGAAACTGACAGGGTCCAGGTGAAAGCTTCATACCAGTTTAAGCTGGATCTAAACTCAATAAAATCTAAGATGTAACAGGTCCATTCGTTAAAATGTAATGTAAATTACATTAAATTTTAATGTAATATAAATTTCACCAAAATGGTACAATGTAAAGTTTTATTAAGCATAAAACTCAGAATTGTGTTTGCGTGAATTTACTACGTGAATGTGATGTTTGTATTGATTAAAAACATAACTTAAAATGCAAAAGCCACTGCTGAGGCTTTCATGTACAAGTAGACCGTCTCAAAATGAAATGGTCAAATAATGGTTAAAGGCCCTGTGCCTGATAATCAGAAAGTGTACTGTTAGCATGCTAGTTGATATCTGTTACAGCGATGGAAAACCTCCGCTCTGGCCTCTGAAAGTTGTGAAAAATGCTTATAAACTCATCACAGTGAATAATTAGGATGCATGGAATGGATAAGATAAATAAGGAATAAAAGCTTCAACAGCGCTAAAACAATTCAGTAATTAATTTTCATCATCATTTGCTTGTAACTAATTTTAACTTTAGTCTAGTTAAGATAGTGGAAATCATATTATGAAGAATATATTACCCAGCTTGTTGAAAACAGCTACAATTCTAAGTATTCATTGCCTAATTAAATTAAATTGGACATTACCAAAACCTTGATAACTGGCTCTTGTGCAAAACCGATAAACAAGTCCAAACAGTTGATTTAAATGGTTTTAAATAAGAGCCTGAGTATGACATGCTGTGGAGCAGGGCAGCAGCAGGCGGACAGCTGACTGGCCCGTAGCACTGTACGCGTGTCTGCGCCAGTGTGCTCCGACCAGAGGCTTTCACTTTACTCCATCTGCTGTTATGTGTCGGCCTAAGGCGAGCACATGACAGACAGAGCCAGAGACAAAGAGGGGAAAGGAAAAAAAGCATGAAAAGATATGCAAGGAGAAGTTGTAGGTGCATGTGTTGTATGTGTGTGTGTGTATGTGTGTGTGTGTGTGTATGTGTGTGTGTGTGTGTGTGTGTGTGTGTGTTGGACCTGGGGCGCTGCTGCTGCCTGTGTGTCTCCATGGAGCCCAGATGGAGTCAGAACTGAACAGAGCGCATTAGTCCACTTGGCGAGATCGTACACAGAAAAGTTCATACACACTCAGAGATTCGGTCCAATTCTCCTGACGCTAGCATCACCTGAGCCCCAGCAAGATTTCTGCTCCACTGCTGCATTCTCATTTGAATTTTATGGAAGCCCGAAGGAGGAGGAAGAGGAGGGACGTTATTGCATCTTTAGTGATCAAAATGGAAAAGAAGCTAAAAGATGAACAAGTCCCAAGCTGGGACACAGAAGCTGCTGAGAGGCTCCCAAGGAGGTGCCTATATCACAGACTTTATCCAGGAAAAGAATGAGCAGGGGAGACACAGGAGTGAGGAGGACTTTGTATGCTCTGTCGCGTTTGTCATTTATTCTGGCTCAGAATTAAACTTTAAAGAGAGAAGTTTAAGTATTGCCCCCAATGCTCCGTCCTCAGGGTCCTTCCCCCTCAAAACAGAAGGTGTGCTGGTTCTTATCTTCTGGTTTTATATATAGATACATTACTTCAGTGCAAAGTCATCTTAAATACACAGTAGATTGTGGAAGAACTGCCCAGTAGTAACATAATTTCCCATTTTTCAGTGGTGTCGGTCTACTACAGTGGTTCTCAAACTTATCACATCAAGTCCATGTAAGAAAAGATTTGTTTTCTGAGTACTACAAGATCTCAACTAGGTGGGGCTAAACAAGGTCTAAAATTTTACAGCACCAGTGCTACTGTAGTTCTTACCAAGAAATTGCTCAAGGGGGGACCAAAAAATAGACAAAACTGACTCTAAATTAAGCAAACATTAGAAATGTGGCAGACATTGCATATCACTAGTGGCACATAGACTTAGACTTAGACAAACTTTATTGCTCCACAATGGACATTACTTGGACACAGCAGCTCATACATCACAATATATTATAATAACAAAGAGAAAAAATACAAAATGTCAGTAATACATTCAAAAATAAGTAGCAAAAATAGTAAGAGACTGGTGTCAAATAAGGCATAATTATATAAATGTATATGTACAAGTAAAAATCAAATCAAAATAAGATAAAATAGAAATAAGTAATCAAATAGAAATAAGTAGTAAGTAATGTAGCACAGTTTGAGAAACACTGGTCTAAAGAAATATAAAATAGATTGCTTTGCGAGTGTTCCACAATATCAACTATACTGTAACAGGACTATTGTAATCTATGCATCCATATTCATCCAGCCAACCAAATCCTGTAACCATAAACTTTTACAGCAGACATTTTATGAGTTATCTTTTATCTATTACATTTTATTTGATCAGTTGTGCAGGAGAGAATGAGATAGGTGCATATAAGCATTTAACAAACTTGCTGGAGCCGCAAACCCAACCTGGGCAACAACTGTGCTTATAGGTGAGTAATGGGTGGATTTAGACTTTATAGCTTTTAACATATATTTTATTGTTAACATATTAACTCCTTGAAGACTTGGAAACACTCCATATTTTAAGCAGTAAGAATAGGACAGTATGACAAGAACTTGGAGTGGATAGTCGTCTTCTTTTAAAGCAATAACCTGCTATTTTGGAAGAAATGAGCCAGTAGTTATCTCTTTGAGCCCATAATATGAGTCATAAAGAGGAAATGTGCTACTTTACTATAAAATAAAACAACTCATCTCATAAGCAGCTCTACACAATGCCTGATCATAATGTTTGGGATACAGTATGTCCTGCAGTTCAGAGGATCTGTTAGGGAAGATCACTCTCTGCACGCTAAACTACGAAACAACACAGAAACACATTTAGTCAGCTTTGCTAAAAGTAACAGGCACTGTGGAAAGAGTTGCCTTAAACAAACTGGGAATAAATTATTCTGTGTCAGGTTTAATATGTGAACTTTTATGAAAACACAGCATTTGGGAGGAGGGCAAATCTCTATTAAAAGAAGTATTGTTCACAATAACTTGACATAATTGTAAAAGAATGATAGACCCCTCTTCACAATTTATTATGATCATTCACAGTAATTTTATTTGTGCATCAAAATGCTATTTGTGAACAAGAGGAAATTCTTGCAGTCACCACATGATCAGTGTATGACGAGAGCCGGAGCTTGTAATAGCAATTCAACCTTACATGTAGCCTACTGTGAACACAGAGTCTCAAAACACAGCAATCTTCAATAAGTCATCCTTTTTACTAAGATTTATTCCACATGAAATTGACCACAGTAGAGGTAAAGGTTATCCCAGTTACCTAAATTATCTGTTTCTTAAAAATGGAAACTTAAAAAATAAATAAATAAAAACTCAAGGGTGTGTATATAGTGGAGCACACTATGAAAGGTGCATGAATGTGAAATATGACAGTGGAGGAAAATGAGGGGTCAAAGTCATTACCAGTTTGCTTCAGTTCTGTTCAAACTGTGTGTGTTTATCTCACTGATGTGGAGGTATTAAGACTCTCAACAGACCTCAACAGGGCCTCTAAAGAACAGCCTCTGGTCAACTCACAACTCTATTATTCTGTAGTTATGAAGTGTGTGTGTGTGTGTGTGTGTGTGTGTGTGTGTGTGCGTGTGTGTGCGTGTGCGTGTGCGTGTGCGTGTGTGTGTGCGTGTGTGTTAAATGTGACTCTGTGCTCATCATTTCTCCCTGGGCCTCTCAGGGGAGCCTGATGCCCTGCATGACAACAGATGGAGCCCAGAGCCTGGAGGCTGTGGGACCACACGCACACACACATACACACACACACACACACACACACACACACACACCTCCAGCAAGAGTCTAAAGACTGATGTCAACATCAGTACCACACGCGCACACTCATACAGACTAACCCACGTTCATGTGGGTATACGCACATAAAAGGCTCCAATACACATGGCACATTTATAATGGAAGAACGCGTTCGGTCACTGTGCACACTCGGGACAGGACTGAGGAGATTTCAGACAAAGTAAGAAAATCCTTACTACATGTTCTACGGCTATGGAGTTTTCATCATATCGTCATTCATTAATTTAATTACCACCAGTTCCAAAGATCTGATGAGATTATAGGAGAAAAACACAATTAAACAAGTGCACTAAATTGTGCAACACCCTCAGGAACCTTCTATTTGCTGCTTAGATTGCATAGTGGAGAAACAAGGTCATCTTTAGCAGCGGGTTGTCAGACACACTCGACCATGACATGACAATTGTATCCGAGTAACTGACCTGTTTTCATCACTAGATCTTGTGTAATAGATGATGAAACAAATGTCATTCTTTCAGTGTAACAACACAAAAATGTATTCAAAATAAATGTAAACAAAAAATGTATACTGCATTTAATTTGTGTTTTTGACTGTTTTAAAGCCTTACTATCACTATAAAAAAAAGTTTAAAGTGAAAATCAGCCACTAACCTCAATAAGTGGAGAGTCCAGTGAACTATTCAGTTCAATTTTGTAGTCTATTGATCAGCCTGCTACATACATAGCTTTTCAGCCATTATCTATTATGACAAATTGCTGCTGTAAAGATATGGGTAAAATGCAAAGAACACGTAACTTCATTTGAAAAGGTCACCTGCACATTGACAGGTTACAGCCAATTATGGAGCAGGTCACGACAAGCTCAAATTCTTTTCACATGCACCTGTGTTGTGGTGTTATTCTACTGAAAAGAATGAATATTATCCAATCTATCTCCAATTACTAAAAAATAGATTAAATTCTTTTTCATGCAAGTTACTGTTGTCAAAAACAGCATGAGCAATTTGACTCAGTAATTTGTTTGGGATGTTCTATAAACACACACACAAAAAAACAAAAAAACAAAAACATGTTATTTTATTTTCAAATAATGAGAGAACTGACAACTGAATTATAATGGATCATAATAACATTATATATGATGAAAGGTAATTGCTGCTGGCAAAGGTTAAAACCAATTTTACAATTCAGTACATATACATATGTGTCTTTACAGCACCCACAAGGAAACAATAATTCTAAACAACAAAACATTTATACTCATTATGTGATCTTGGCAACTGTGCACTTGTACTGTAATGTGTGTGAATTATAAAAATTATAAACTCAAGATATATATTGGGAAAAGTGTATATCATTTAAAACTTATAGGATTTAAAAAAAAAAAAAAATCTCACTTTGTGCCTGCTGCCAGCATGCTCCAGAGATGTGGTGAGTCTACTGGTCATCCGAGCCCACCTCAACACAGCCCGTGAATGCAGTTAATATTGGTGTAAAGGTCAGTGAAGGTAAGTAAATGTCAGAGCTAATCTAAGATGATGGAACAAACAGGAAGCTGCAACTCAAAGAGAATTCCTAATGTGATGAATGGAGGAGGAAGTGGAGGAAGAGGATGACAGATGAAATATAAGGAACTGCACTGACCGTATTAGCAGGTTTAGGGCGTGGAGAGAGGAGGGCCAGTCCACTACTGTGACATGGATAACTGATTGTACCGGGACAAATGTACAGCACAGCCAATTAGAACAGAAACAGCCACAGCGCGAAGAGAAGGTGAAAATGTGTTGTGTGGACTGGATTATTCTTCAGAGGGTTTATTTAACTCCTCTGGGACTTAGGTGGTGTATAGAATGAACAATGGATAATAAAAACAAAAGAGGAATAAGTATTTGAAGAATTTAAGTATAAGTTAGAAGTTGGTTAACACACCTGTAATCATCAAGTGCAACATTGAACTTGTCTGTCCAGATGCTCCAGTGAGCAAACATTTTATACAGCCTATTTTCTAGGATTTAAAACTGAAATAAATGAATGAATAAATAGTATTGATCTTGGAATACATATTATTGCCTACACTAGCAATAAACTGTATTATAAGCGGCTACAGCTCACATAGTGGCTGACTACTGGTGCAGAGTATTTTGTGATTATGTACAAAGAGCTGAGCAGTTAAATAAATGACAGTCTGTCAATAATATTTTGCCCATAAAGATTAAAATCGTCTTGATTAATGTGAGCATATCGACGATGCAAGTCATGGGTCCGTAATCATTAAATGCAACTAAATGCATTTCTTTTTGGCTTGTTTTGTACATCTGTACATTGCAAAAAGTAATATATGAGTAAATTCCAATTACTCAAATCAAGACTGACAAGTAAAATTATCTACCAATGGATTACGTTTTATTATTATTATTATAATTATTATTATTATTATTATTATTATTTCAAACAAAATTAAAAAGTCTAAATCGTAAGTATAAAGAGTTGCTGTTTGTCTCATCTTCATTGTATTTTCCTATTTCAAGCACAAAAAGACTTGTTCCACTGGTAGATAATTTTACTTGTGTGAAATGTAATCAAATCAATATAATATAACATGTTCTTAATTCAAGTCATTTTAACAAGATTTGAGTTTTTGTAATGCATATTGTGATTTGCATTTGTATATAGTTTAAAATGGTCATTCTGACAGCTAATGTTGTGTTCCAATTTACACACTAGATAACTGTCACAGACACTCTTTGATCACTTATTTCAGTGCACCTTATCGCCATAGCTTTATTTTATTGGGTATTAGATTGTAAATTAACTCCGAGCTGCTCAGTTATCTTGAGCTGTAGAAATACAATTGAAAAGGTTGTCCAGAAGTTGGCACAATAATAAATAATAGTTGTAAAACAAAGTTAAAGTGACATTTTGGTTCTTTGAGTTTCTGTGCAACTCTTCAAAGCAGTTTCACTTCAGAGACACTTCAGCCCAAACTCAGCTCCCGCTCCTTGAACCATTCTCTTTAATGGACAACTCATTTTAACTCCCCCTGATTGTTTTCTCTTTCCTATTGGGCATAAAATACAATAATAGCTCCCTCAGAAACACTGCATACACTAGATCATGTATATATTATCTAATATTTAAATTCAAGATCTAGTATAAATAATAGGATTTTATTCATAGAAATGTGTGGAAACATTTCATCAAAAAATACCACATCTGTATAATCCAGTATAATAAAATCCATGTTCTTTTTACACTAAAATCACTCTGTGGATTTGATGGAAACAAAGCAGGCAACAGCAAAAAAACAGAGGCACTTTGGAGTTCCTCTCCATGTAACTTGTTATTCCTATTTACAAATTTTGACTATTTAAACGCAAATGTCTATCTAAATATCTGCTCACTGGCTGAAACATGTTTTGAAATGCTACTCTAATTTGCCTCAATAATGTATGAACAAAGACTTTCATTTGGTAGGAGCAAGGTGTTAATAAAGTAAACCTAAACCTTCATCTCTACTAAACTATTTCTTTGTTATGAATTATGTATTTGTTCTTACTTTATTAAGGCTAATTATAGTGTAGGTGATATAAAGTGATCCCCAGTTTAACTACAACACTCTCCTCTGCCTGCCTGTCAGATTAATGAAGCAGATAGAAAATGTTTGGTGAGGGAGTCTTGGCTCTCCCCCTTAAAGTGGTCAGAGAGAAAGTTGTTTTGGGTACAGTGCACACAAAGTTAACACTGTGAATTCTGAAGAAAAAGAAAACATCCACTGTTTCTCAATATCACAAACAAAACTTCCAAAAACTTCAAAACAAAAAAGCAGCCAGCTAAGACAGAGGTGAAAGGCCTTACCGAGCTTGGGCAGGGAGTACTGGACCTGGAAGTAGTCCTGGTAGAATCCCAGGAGCCTCTTGGTGATGTGGAGAGCGTAGTCCCCCGCTCCACTAGAAATGGCATCGGGCCGGGCATACAGACGGATCTGCAGACACACACATTCACCGGACTTTCAATGGGAATAGATCTGAAGATAGGCCAGATTGACTGAGCAAAGAGGAGTATGCAGCCCAATGAATACGCGAATATGGCAGAAACGTGCATTTATTTTAGCAATCTAATACAGTACACAGATTATTATTCAAAAGGAAGAAGTAAAACACGATTATAAGCATTAGTTACAAGTTAGTTATTTTTAACCTTCAACAAAGAACCTGTTAATGAGTGGAGTATATGAAGGAGTAAGTGTGTTGATGTACTGGGAAATTAGGAAATTGGACCTGTAATGAACTGACAAAAAATACACATTTCAGTTTTTCCGCCCTTTTCTGTAGGACTATATTTTCAAATGTTACGTCTAAGGAAATGAAATTAGATATCATTCAGAAGTATAACTTGCAGAATTTGAACCATGAAATTTTAAAACCTATATTTTATTACAAGTTGGCTAATTAATCATGAGAGTAATGGACGCTCAGTGCCTTCGGAGAGGCTGAGGAATAATTCAGGCTTGAAAGAAATATTAAGACAAAAGTGAAGACAAAGAGAAATGAAAGAAAGCCAGAAAAGGGCAGGTCAAGTCTACCGAGAGTATCAAAAAGACTTGAGATTGTGTTACAGTTGAACACATCAAACAGTGAACTCCTGGCCTGAGATAGCTGCGGTACTACAGAGGAATGAATATACAGTTTGTTTAGACTTAGACTTAGACAAACTTTATTGATCCACCAAGGAAATTATTTGGATACAGTAGCTCACTCATCACAATATAATATAATAATATAATAATATAATAACAGAGAGTAACAAAAATAGATGGTATAGCAAAAAAGACAGCTAGAGACAGGTGTTAAATGAGACATAATTATAAAAATAAATGTACATGTACAAGTCAAAATAAAATAGAAAAATAAGTAATAAACTATAAAATAAACTATAAAATCACATCTATATACAAGAGTTGTTGTACAGTTGTAGGGAGTATGGTATGAATGTAATTTGTTTTTTTCTTGAGGAGTTTCATGCTTTATATAAAAAATATTAGAATATATAAGAAATTGTAGAATTAAAATTTAAGTTTAGAAGATATTAATCCTTTATGGCAATGTGTGGGGTGTGGCCTAGATTTAAAAGTGGTTAATATGTGATTCAGAAGTTATGTTATGGCACCAGTGTTTGGCATTGAAAGGGCCCATATAATGCTGATGCTATGTTATAGTGTTGTTTCCTTATCAAAAACATACCTGGACATATTTTGTTTCATTCACACGTTTAACACACTGTAGTCACCATATACACCCCCTACCACTGTGTGGCATTGTGGTTCACTCTGGACACTATTTAAGAGGGATTTAGTAGCGGCTGGTGTGAGTGTGGAGGTACAGTCTTTTGACCGTGTCTTAAATGGAATGTATGGCAAATAAAGGGCGTATTAATGGAGTATTTGGACTTCTTGATCAGAAAAACTATTCACACTTTGTCTAACCACAGTGGCTCAGGTACAGGACCTTGGGCCACAACACACACAAACCCTGCATATTTAAGGTAAGTTTTTCTCTCAGACAGAAAACACTCTGTTCCACCTTGGCAAAAGGAGAAATTCAATTTGTCAACTGGACAGAGTTTATTTGGTCAAATACGTTTCGCAGCTCATCCAAGCTGCTTCTTCAGTTCTGGTCAGACGCTGGTGGACACTGCCTTATATCTGCCTGAAGGAAGGAGCTAACTACAATGAAATTACTCTGAGACTAACACACCTATTTGTTTACAGTTTCTGTTAGTTAGGTGGGCCTATTAAATATGCAGTAAGAGTGGGGTCTTGTTAGCATATCCATTCAGGGCCATAATGGGTGTTTTCACACCTCTGGACCTGACCTGACTAGCCCTATTGTTTTCTTTGTTTGTTTTGATTTAGGTTTGAGGATAGAGTTATAAATGGGAGACAGATGATGTCTGAGGCCTCCATTTCTGTTCAAGGAAGGATTCTCTTTCTTGAAAAAAATGGCCTCTTTAACACCCCTCTCAAACCAGTTCTTTTCTCTGGCCAAGATCTCTGGACCTCTGTTCCACCTTGCGATGTCATGTGGTAATACAGGAAGTGCTAGTATCATTTGAATAAACTGCCAATTTCTACTGAAAAAGTAGAAAGTAAAAGGTATCTACTCGACATCACAGTGCATTTTGAGCTTTGGAGATGTAGGCAAACCAGTAATAAAGGATTATTCACACATGTGTGAATGAAACAAACCACAATTCCAAATATGTTTTTGAGGATCTGAGAACATTATAACATGGCTAAAAGTTCACAAGTGTCAATTTTGTGTAATATAAGACCTTTAAGTTTCACATATAAAAAGTTAGACAAGGATCAAATTTTGATGGAGGTGACTGAGTGAGAGAAAATTGTAGCTTTTGCAGAGTGTTATGGGTCCGGAGTGGACTTTCTGCTCAGTTACATTTTACATAACCTGACACAATGTTGAACTAAATTATTGACTAAGAATTGAGATAGAAAACCACTAGACTAGCCACTAGACTGCATACAAAATCTACCAAAACTGAAGCGCCAAACAACACTAAATAGCACAGATGCTACATGACATAAAAATAAATACAGGACTTTTTGTCTCTTATAGTTTGTAGAAAAAAAAATCTTGTTCCAAATAATGGCCTTCCTTGACAAATTTACCATCAATGATGTTATGTAAATGCTATTAGTTCAGTCTTGCTGAAAGATGAACAAACCAACAAAAATGAAATTGTAAAAGATTGTGGCTTTGCGCATTTCACACTCTTGTATCACATTAACAGCTTTGTTACAACTCGGGTTGCGTGTCAATGTGCCATGCTGCAGACAGATGTGACTTCAGTAGACAGCTGTGCATCAGAGCAGTGCATGATCAATACTCAGTAACATGGGGCTAGCCTGCACTGACCTCCACTCTGACCTTATCGATGAGGGACCGAACGCCATAGGGCCAGCGTGACAGTCCAGTCTTTTATAATAACCACAGGACACATAACACATGGGCCTTACTACTATGGAGCAAGAGTGCTCAGCCATGTGGGCTCCATTATAGTCTGCTTTCCCAAAACCCCACAGTCAATGTTTATGTTCAGTACAAGCTATAGCGGGATATTTTATATTTTTAAGATTAACTGTTGAATACTATAGCATTTGTTTATTTCTGTTTTACTTTCTTTATCTTAAAGAGGGGGTATGGCACTTTTATGGGGTATTAATTGTTAACACACAACATATTTATAGAGATCACAAGATTACTCAAATATACACGGATGATATAGGTTAAAATGTTACAAAATAGTAGAAAGCTCCAAAAAGTAAATCTTGCATAATGTCCCTCTTTAATTATTCTTGTAGCATGCACAGAAGTCTGCAACTATTTAAAGATACACTGTGTAACCTTTCTGGTGGAGGGTCCTTCAGATACTTTCCTCTGTGGAGATGTTGTTGCTTTGTCTGGAATGTTTCACAGTATGTATATGTATATATATATATATATATATATATATATATATATATATATATATATATATATATATATATATATATATATATATATATATATATATATATATATATATATATATATATATATATATATATATATATATATATCTGAGCTGCCTGTGTTAGGAAAGAGAAACAGCGCTGCACACACAAATTACTCTCATTGATTAACTATTCAAATCGCATGAACTGACAAATATTTCCTTGTCACTTAATATAGCTGTGTGCATGGATCATTGCAGCACTAGCCCAGTTTAGCACAGACACAGTAAGAGCAGTAATGTTAAGTAACTGAAATTCTGCAGAACATTCTAGACCAGAGAAACCAGGTAAATGCAGTGCTTCTGGCCGTCTCCTGTGATTTTGCACTTCTGTCAAAACTGATCCACTTCGCTGACTCCCAACTGATTCATTAAAGCCAAGTGATGCTTTCAGGGCCCGCTGAAAGACAGACAAAAAGTCAGCTGTCTGAAAATGACACTTTCACAGATAAAAAGCAATTTGGTAAGTTTGAAAGAGAAAATGAGCTGCTGCTGTAGGCTGATTCAATACTCGGCCAGCGATCGATGTCACTACAGTGCACGTTACAGAGTTCTTGGTACTTATTAGCTGGTACTTTGGGGTATTTTTGTAGTGAAAGAGAAGTACTTGTGCTAGTAGAAAGGTGGTCTTTTTGTGTTTAGAGCCATCAATATCATGCATGGGACAAAGAACATGTATAAACGAAGTAATACAGATTTCATCTTATTCTAAGAGATTGTACAAGAGAGGTACAAGACACTACACTGGATTTATATTTTAAATATTGTCAGTAGAATATGATATCTTTGTTTACACTACACTAAACTACACAAAATACAAAGCCAATGACAAAATAAAAAATATGTTCAAAACACCCAGTTAGTACATCTGTAAAACCAGGTCTAGAAAGTTAAAAAAAAAAAAAAAAAAAAAATACAATATTACTCCAATTAATCACAAGCACACCCAACATTTTCTAATACCCTTCAAAGCAATAACTCAATTTCTTTTCCCTTACAAAACTGGTAGACAGATCACCTTGCTGAGAGCAGCTTTCTTTATTAGCCTGGAGCAGTCATAAATAGTGGGCCTGTTTGAAAGTGTGTGATGGTGCTGAGTGACAGAGTCCTTGTGTGAGGAGGTCAGGATGGATGGGGCAAACAGCAGACAGATGCGTATGTATTGGCTCTCCATCTCCCCAGACATGTCACAACAGTCCGCCATGATTCCTCCAGTCCCTCATGACAAATAGAGACGTTCATCTGTCTAACCCTGACAGTAATTACACCCAAACAAGACACACGCGATGCAGTGTGTTTACCATGGCGACAAAGAGAGAGTGACATCACACATCCAACAAACAACATAAACATTTTTTATAAACCCGTTTTAAACAAGATAATCTGAAAACAAGATTTTTAGTGTTTATAGCTTACTTGTGTAGCAGGTATAGGAGTTAAAGATGCACAATATAAAGTTTTATTATTGCTTTGCCTGGAAGGCTCCATAGTATGGCATTAAATTCACAAAATGTATAAGCAGTTATTAATTCACAGGTGTTTTTATTGCTAAGAACATACAATGAAAAGACACAATGAAGTGAGCTCCTCTGTCCACAGATCTGACCTGTAACTTGGCCTGGTAGCCTCACCTGATAGAGATTGACAGGTTTAATACCATACTTTCATTCCAGGCAAAGCAATGGCATATCCATAGATTCTGCTGTATAGCCAAAAAGAGTTTATGTAGGTTATGTCAAGAAAGAAGAGTTTAGTTTGAGAAACTGTTCTCTAGTAAAATGTTGCAGCCAGAGAAAAGTTTTTCTAGACACAAAGACAAACAACTGCCAGTCACCACGAGAGAGATGGACCCATCAAAGTCAATACAGCATATTCATGGAGACAAAACGTGGACCCTCTACTAGAAAAGATACATACTGCGCATTCAAATGGGGCAGGTACATTACACTGTGAACATGACATTGCCGTTAAAAAATGTAAATAAATAAATGAATCTAAAACTTTGAAAGAATGTACAAAATTACAAGGGAGTATATAGTTGTATAGCCAAAAAGAGATGACGTAGGTATGTGTTTCTTGACATGTGTTATGTCAAGAAAGAAGAGTTTAACTTGTGAGACAGTTTTCTAATAAAATGTTGCAGAAAAAAGTTTTTCGAGACAAAGACAAACAACTGTCTGTCTGTCATGTGAAGGACGAGAGAGATGGAGCCATCAAAGTCAATACAGCGTCACTGAGGCCCTATAAAGACTGCGGCAGGTTCACACACACGCACACGCACACACACACACACACACACACACACACACACACACCCACACACACACACACACACACACACACACACACACAGCATTCTGATGTAAATCTGCTGTATCAGAGCAATCACAAAACTTCACTGTCCCAGAAATGTCACTCTCAAAGTCTGATAAATCCACTTTTCATAATATTGGTTACAACACCATCACAACTGAGTCTCGGCTCACACAAATGATCTAAAATTAAACAAAAGATGATTACAATATTATTTTATTCCCAAACAGTCTTTTGTCTATTACACCTGTATTTCATCAGCAAATATGATCTGAAGATGACTTTAAATCACAGCACCTCTCTTCCTTAATGAGTCAACTCTGCTGACAATAAATGAACTCAGTCTGAACTATATATAAGTGAGTGTTTGACAGTTTGATATTATTTCAACTGAAAGAAATGATGATGAGACACTGATGGACAGAGAAAGCAATGCAGTAACAAAATGACTCTTGAAATACAGCAGTTGGACAAGTTTTACATCATTGGACTCTCCTGACACAAACCTTTATCCAGGCTTGGGAGTGGTACAAGATCTACTTTGGATTGTAATCGCTCTGTGCCAAGGCTCTATCCATTGGGGTACTTCATTGCTAGCATATTACATCAAGAATTGTAACATCTTAGCCTACTGCCAAAAAAAAATGTAATTTTAATCAAATATGGTTACACATCTAAGTTCTTAAGAGTCATAAAACATGGGAGCTGTAAAAGACTATATTATAAGCATTTATTGTTTGGTTATTGATTTGGAACATGTTTTATAGCAGATGCTCTTCCTTTTACAATCCATTATCATTATTCCAGGCAATCAAAACAGTAAATTGACTCTTGTAGCCAAAAAGACAACATTAAACAGCTAACATACTAATTTCATACACTGATCCTAAGTTTGTATTTATGCAGGTGCAAGGTTTATTTAACAAAAGCAGCATGCTCCGTAATTTAAATAGATATATGATAACAGCTGCACCCATATTATTAGTGTCTCATTGTAAAAGGAATCAATGTAGTAACTGTGTCTGACAGTGTCTGAATCCATTATGCTCCTCATCTGCAATTACTGTCAATCAGAACCTCACAGCCATAAAAGGATTTTCATAATATTAAACTGGAAGACTGTCGACTCCAGTCACACACTCACACAGTAACACCCTACTCACACACATACGCCTGCAGAAGCGTTCGTGCAATGAAAATTCAAACTTTTTAAGTGCCGTTATTCCCACAATTTGGTCTCTGTAACTGAACTCATCTTGCAGCCAGCTGAGTGAATATATGTGCTCAGAAAGTGGAGGCTTTATTCGAACCGCTGCTCACTTCTCCAGCCGCAAGTGGTGAATTGAAAATGATCTCAGAAGGATTCCTCAAACGCCTGCACCCATGTTCTCCCAGGTGAGGTGAGACCAGAACTGTGACTGCTTGAAAAAGAGTGGGGGGTCACAGAGAAATGCCCACACAAAAACGCCATGTGGTTCTGGGCACTGTGCATCTGCAGCTTTTGAACGAGATTTCAGCCAGAGCCTACAGAGTTACATATGTGCATGTAATTCTCCAGATTTTCTCTCAAAGTTCAAAAACATGAAGGTTTGCTCAAGTGGAAATTTTAAATTGCCTCGAGGTGTGAGTGTTAAAATGCTTGTTGGCCACGTCAGTCATGTCTCTGAGTGCTGACAAACTGAACACAGACTGTATAACAAAGTTTGAAGTTTGATATATGGCTACAGAAAAATACCACAATAAACGTTAATACTGAAAGTACTTTATTCCATTGACACAGTAATCCTAAAACAGGATAATCCCAGTGAGCCCTTCTCTAAGTGAATCAAAATGTGGCCAGCAATAAATAATAATTAATCATCAAGTTGTAAGTTCATGTATCTATGTGCAATCGTTTTTATTTATTCAACCTACAACAGTTCCAATGTTATAATATAGCCTTAATACTACAAAAAATAAGACTGCAATGAAAAGGTCCACGCAATAATTGTTGAGCCTGAAACAACATTGTTCTTTCTATCACTTATTGAACAGTAAATCAATAAAGTAATTATCATGACAGGCCTAGACACGCCTTAGTGGAAATAACAGCTGGACACAATATACAGTGATGTATAAACTCTATTACTGTCTGAAGTCTGGAACTGTAGCATTAGTTGTATTAGTAACCAGCCTCACAAGTTGCATCACTGCACAGTTTGTGGCTTTCTTGTTTTTTGTACATGGAAAGTCACCCAGCTCAACAGCATTTTTAAATAATCTATTTCAGCGGTGTGTTTACAATCCCAGATCTAATCAAAAGCAACATGAAGGACAGCAAACAGTCTTCTTTATAAATATCTAAACATCCCAGGGACATGCTGATCCATGGGCACAGATTACACAGCTGCAGTGAAGTCTTGCCAAGTCAAATATGTGCAGAAATAAACCCAGACAAATACAATTACCTTCAGACTAATAGAATAAACAAAGGCATCACTACCTCACTCATAGATTTTCATGAAATGTTACCCAGTGTTTAATGCGCATTTTTATTTTATTTACTTATAATAATGAATGATACCAATGTGCAAGATTTCTCTTCAAGCATAAAACACAAAACCTCAAAGAATCTATACATTTATTAAAAGTCCTATATTACGCAACATTGACTTCTTAGCTATAAGCCATGTTATAATGTTGTTACCTCCTCAGAAACATACCTGGAGTTGTTTAAAAATACAGAAAAAGTGAGAGCTTCAGGGGGTAGTTAGTTCAACCGCTTTTTACTCTTTCACAGTAAGTTTTTATACTACAAGCATGGTCATCTTCACTGTCTGATACATGGAGTTGTGTTTCATTTACACATCTTTGAGTAATCCTGGTCTACATCCCCAAGATCAAAATGCTCTGTTCCACCTGATGTCATGAAGCTGTAGTTTTCTGGTTAACTGCTCCCTTTTACCTTTTGTTAGTAAAGACTGGCAATTCCAGGGCTGAAATGATTCAAATGATTCTAGTGACAGTGTATGGACTTTAAAAACACAATAGAGCACTTTCAATATTACCACATGACATCACAAGAGAAGAGAAGAACTTATAGCCTAAATATGCAGGATTTATGTGCTAAACATGTGTAAATGAAACTAAACACAACTCTAGGTATTTTTTGATCAAGAAACAGCATTATAACAAGGACGAGGAAACAGTGTAATATGGGCCCATTATTAACACTCAAATAGCGATTTTATTTTTAACAGTATAATTAGTATTTATTTGTTTGTTTATTTTAGATTTTATTTTTTGTTTATGTTCTCTAAAACCTCATAGGTTCAAGTTTCTTTGACATTCAGATCTGAGATTTGGTGCCAGGGCCTGTCAGACAGGGGTTTGGGAAAAGGTCAGAGGGGTTTGTTGGTCCTATTCTTTATGAAACATGCCAGTGAAATACCACCGTGATGGCTGAAAACAGGCAGCCTCAAACTCTCCACAAACTCTTACAGCACTCAGGCTCAGGGAGGAAAACTGCAATAGTACTGGACAGTTATGTAAGTTTAGTCTACATCATGTGACTGTAATGAATAACCTGAAGGATCACAGTATGCAGATGTTCATATTTGGTATTGAAATGTTGAGCTAAAATGTAGATGTGTCATGAATTCTTGAAATTTCAGTTCAATTTTTCACATGAAGTAGACGCAAACTTTCCTATTCTTTTTTGTAGTCATTATTTACATTGTTGACGCTTTGGAACTGAACTGAAAGAGAGGTTTGTTGCCGATATGTGCTTGAATTAGAGCTGTTGATTTTTTATTGCTGGGACAGGTAAGGTCAGAGAATGACAGCTACACAGGACTACAATGAAAGCTATCTGTGATCCAAGCCAAACACTGTTCTGTATTAATCATTTATGTCTATAACCCTCACCAAGGCGTGCATCCTGTACCCCATATCTCCTCTTTCCTTCCTCTCTTTTATTGTGGCTCCTTCTCTCCCTTGTTATCTGTCCTCTGGTCCGTGACATCTCTGGCAGCGCGGTGTCGCTCTGTCTGTCGCCCTTGGATGATGGATGGGGTGATGGACGCTCGGTTGCCACGGTAATTTGATGGATGGTTTAGCAACTGATACAGGCGTGGAGAGAGTGCCAAGCAACACACACAGGCACGCCCCTCTCTCTGCGCGCCTTATCGCTTCTACGCTCCTTGACTTCTCGCGATCAGCGAGAACCCAGACAGTGGCAGTGTCTCCATAACAAACAGTGCTGACCCGTGGCGGTGCAGAGCGCCACATCTGTCCAATCATATCATCAGATGTGCTGACGCCAGTGCACAGATGAAGAGAGGCAGGGCCCTTTGAGTCTGTGCAAGGGTGATAGTCTCTTTATCAATGTCAACGGGGACAGAGTTGAAGAAGACGATTGACTTTAAAACAAGCCAAACATCTGTACAAGGGCTTAGGCCTTGTTAGCAAAGGAGTAACAACAACACAAGAACATGTGCTAAGACCTCAATTTATTCTCTTGGCGATGAAATTATTTTGTAAATGCAAATCCTCTAAAAAGTTTTTTATCATAGAAACATTTGTCTGCATACATAAAAAAATAATTTCTGCTCAGTCTCCAAAGTCAAACTATGTACAAACAATTAGTTATTGCAGTATTTCCTTCAATTCTGTTATAGTTAAAAGGAGAAAATGGTTTTGATAAAATCATTCTAAAACTACATTGTGAAACATTGAATTTGGCTCCAGACCAACTTTCACTTTAAGACTTTAATTCAAACACAACACTTCAAAGCCCTCCCGCTGCTATATGCAGTAAACAACTTAGGGCTGTACCAAAAACTATCCTTCACCAAGAGGCAGCAAGAGCCTATACCAGAAAGTACAGTGTGAGTGAGGCTGACACTGCCCTGTGCCTCCTCATGTAACCCCTGTGTGGTAATGCACCAGCAAGGAAACAAACCTCAAATATTGTGCACATGTGCACGATGGAGGAGGCAGTCCACCACAGTTGCCAGCAATAGTTGGCAAACTCTGGATTTCCAATAACAAACCCAACAAGGCAATGGTGCGATACAGATTGGCAGATTGTTAAAAAAATAATTCCTACAATGTCCAATGAATTCACTTTAGATGTGGTACACTTTGGACAGTGGACAGACAGTATAAAATCACTGCAGAGTATTTACCAGCTCAGAGTGCTATGATAGTACTTTGACTGTCCCTATAAGTACACATAAAAATGAGTGTCACAGACAAATCAAATGCTGTGATGACCTTTAAATCTAAATATAATTTGAACCATAACATCGTTAAAGCATAGAACCATGACCTTTATTATCATTATGAGATGTTAATGTGACATTTACCATCACTGGCATTACTGCAGAGATTCAAGATACATGTTTTAACTGCTACCAAAATTTAAAGCTTTTTATTACACCCATTATGTTTATTCTTACCCATTTTTCAGTTGGGTGCACTTGCCACTATAAAACTTTTTTTTTTTTTTTTTTTAATTTCAGTCAAATACCCTACTCAACTGTAGTTATATAGAAATTAGTCCATATAGTGTAGCCACAGCTGCCTGGAGTAGCACCATCAGCCTCTCTGAACACACATCACTCACGCACCACATTCAGACATGTGTCTTGCCTAAGGACACAACCACAGTACACACTAGACCCTTTACTTCTAATACAAGAGTACAGAAAGTTAATTCATGTATCACTTCTGACCTAAACTTAAAAAGCAATTAATTTCAAACAAGGTAATTTAATATTCAACCCAGATGTTCACCCCCACAAAAGGGTCATACTATTGGGTTATTAAGAGTATTAACCATTAACCATTAACCAGACTTTGTTCTGTCTTTTCCTTTCTGTTTCATGGGTTTTTTGGGACTGCAGCTCCTCCGTGAGACATTAGAGGCAGATGTCATGTCCCATTCACATTCACACAGCAATCAGCTCCAACATCATCTCCAGCAGCAATCACTCGGTGACACTGAGAGATGGTAAAATGACAAAAGATGAAGAAATAATGAGCTAAATGGCTGAAAGATAGATGTCTTATTGAACGAAAGCTGCTGACTGGACCATCACACACTTTGTGTGTTTGTTTGATTGTTTGTCTTGTGGCACATTGTAATCCTGTCTGAAATGAAGGGGGATCATTACACAAAGTCAGATTCGAACACATTATGCACAATACAATGACATGACAAAGCACCATTTGAAGAAAAAAAAGATGTTTACAGTGAACAACATGAGAGGAGATGGGACACAGTGATGCCTCAAAGAAAATAGGTTTGTGCATTTCACATCTGAGGCATGATTGTTGCCTTTAATGTGTCTTACACCACTTTATACATTAGTTTGTGTGTCATGTTTTGTTTGCTTCCATACTCCAAGGGAAGAACTGATTGTTTTACAAGTATGGGTAATTCAAACAGAAAAAAGTCTATTTGTAACTACAAACAATTCCTTTTCTTGATTCCATGGTCAAATCTTATATCCACCCTGATTCACCCTCGCTGTGTGAAGGAGAGGTTCTGCAGGTCTTTCTTGCTGCTGTCTGACTGTACAATGAACAATGCTAGCCCTGTACATGTGTCATCCTCCTGTAGTAATCATGTGCAATACTGTAACATAATATGATTCATCTCCTGTATAATACAATAAAGTCACTTTACCTGCTGTTTATTCCTGTTCATATGCTGCATTGTACATCACTCATACATAATGGTGCTGTAGCCCTTATTTTCTATATGTTTTTTTTTCTATATATATATTTTATTTTATTTTATTTTATTTTATTTTATTTTACTTGCATTGTTGTGTTGTGTATCTGTCTAATATTTTTATTTATCTTGTTTTTCTCTTGCTGCTGTTCTTTTGTGCATTGTAACACTGGAATTTCCCCATTGTGAGACAAATACATTTCCTCTTATCTGAATATGGTATAATGTTAACACTTCTCAGGCTAAATGTGACAAAGTGGCTAACAAGAACATCAGTACTCAATGGTGAGGGATTTAAGTGTGGAGTGGCTTTGTCATATAGCCACGACATTCGGTACACGTGTTCACCATGTGAAGACAAACAAAAAATATTATTATGGCCACGTCCCCTGACAAACCAGAAGGCGGCTATTTTGGATTGAAATATTGTAAATGCTGAGTCAGCATTTTCGCTGATGTTGCATTTTAACACCCTCCTCTGAAGGCGCTTCAGGGGCTGAAAATCTTTATTTATTTTGATAACTATGACGGTTTACATGCAGTGAAGCCGCAAATTTCAATCAATTTTTCTGACAATTTTCAATGTCAAGATTGGCAGGGTAACCTAACCCTGCAAATGGCAGGGTTAGGTTAGGAGTTATGGTTAGGGTTGGGGCTATAGTTAAGGTTATGACTAGGGTTAGGTTTAAGGTTACGATTAGGTTTAGGGTGAGGCCTAGCGTTAGGATTGGGGCAAGGGGTTAGAGTTGTGGTTGGGGATATCATGTCGTTTTTGGGGTGCGACGTTTGCAGGGCATGGAGTTTGCGTGCGCGGCGTGCGTGCTGGACGAGGGCCGTTTAACACTGCTTGCAGCTTTAATTTTGTATTTTTTTTAATTAGACATGGCTGTACGCTGACAAACCAAGTAAAGTAATAGCAAGTTTCCAAATAGTAACATGGTATTAATTACACAGCTAAGGATTAGGAGTCCGTCATTATTATGACTGTTATTTCTGCTATTTGACTGTGTGTTGGATTTGGGCACATGGTGCATAATTTGCTTCCTTTGTAGCTTAATCCCTCAGTCGTTCAGGTAGAGTGATTAACAAAAGATTATTAAATTCTGTAAACTGGAAAAGTTTTAAGAATTAATACATTTTGAGACTCATCCAAGTATCTTTAGTTCTGGTAAGGCACTGGGTGTAGTTAACTATAACTAAATAACACTGCCTCGTTGTTTAAAGTAAAGAGGACCTGTTCTTATTTAGTTAAACTATCCTAAGGTGTAAAGTC
Source organism: Taenioides sp. WSHXM2023 (assembly GCA_029959045.1). Lineage (NCBI taxonomy): Eukaryota > Metazoa > Chordata > Actinopteri > Gobiiformes > Gobiidae > Taenioides > Taenioides sp. WSHXM2023. Next base: position 21,427,182 of record CM057085.1, read on the forward strand.
ATATTTATGAAGAAACTCTGACTAGTGCAAATCACAAATACAGCAAGAGCTGCCAGCCAAATCATGAACCCGTTTCTTACACATGCAAGGCATATGTTTAACAATATCTATTATTCCACATAATACGGAACTCTGGTGAGGAGGTTATCTATGTACCTCTCATCATTTGTCAGTGGTAAAAATGGTGTATATAACTTGCATGGCACAGCAGCTGAATAAAAATAGCATTAGATTGTTTATTAGCGTCTATGTTGCATCACCTCCACCACGCCAGGGTGATTTTTCCCTAGTACCTCTGCTGTTTGAGAGTAGACTGCAATAATAATGTTTGTGTCAGATGAATCAAATTTAGTCACTGTGAAGAGGGTGGAAAGATGTTTTTGCAGCATAAAAAGCTGTTGGTTGGAGGTTCGGAGGGGGATGGAGGCATGTGAGGATTAATGTTTTGTCAGTGAAGGCAGCTCCACAAACCGACAGCAGCGTTTCCAGTGCCTTCAGGCTCAAACAAGAATTTGAATATGAGAGCAATGCTGTTACAGAGACAGAGCGGATATTGAGCAACTGTTGGTAAATGTGAAAATATGCAAGGGCCACTAACTGGATCTGAAGCACTGAGCACATTATTATCTGTTTATTATAGCAATTTTTCATTTTAATGTATCTTCTGACAATTCACTTGAATAGAGAAAACAAATAACCACTTTATCAGATTTGATTTAAATGCACCATTGACATGGATAACCAGCAAAAACATTAGATTTTAATAATGCCAAAGTGTGTGCATTTTACATCATACTACTCATGCTGTCACAAAGCATTTTTATCTACAATACAACAGGTCAGTACATACAGTTATTGGTAACACTTTATAAGAACTACCCTTTTAATTAAGCCTTAATAAAGCTTGACTAAAGATTAACTACTTATAATACCCTAACCCAAACTCCTAGCCCTATGCTTTATTTAATTAAGTAGTTACTAAGCTAAAATCGTTCTTAAACTATTTGTTCATTATGAATTAAGTCTTTGTTCATGATTTATTAAGGATAATCAAGGTGTTGTTATTACAATGTTGAACCCAGCTATTTATTCTGTTTAAATATGAGTTTGTCAATATGTACTAACATAGTTGGATTCTGATGCTAATTCTGTATGATTACAAAACGTGAAAATAAAACATATCTTCAAATGTGCACCAGCTCAATGACTGCACTATTTACTGAAGAGTTGCAATCAGTTTTGGCTGTCAGTACGCTGGAGACATTCCCAGGTAACACTGAGCAAAAAGGTGGGCTCTGATCTCATTTAATTGAACTGATAAATTTAGTACTGGCCCATTCTGAAGTCGGCGGTACAGAGGCATTGATCCACACAGACACGGGTCATAGCCAATCTGCTGCTACAGAGATAAGTAAGCACTTATGCACAGGCCTGTAAGACCTCTCTAAGTCAGACACAAACGTCCATATTCATTAGGCTTCTCTCAGGCATGAGGCACCATAATGCACTATGGTCATTAGGACGGGGCATGTGGTCTCTAATTAATAAGAGTTTATAACAGTACTTGGTCTTTTTTTTTTTTTTTTAAGATAGGTATAGTATAGATAGTATGTTTTTATTGAAATAGGTTAAAAGTAAAATAAGTTGAGGTGAGGGTTTTAGGTTTAATGAAATCGTAATTAAAACTGTCAAAACTTTTACTGTCACAAATCTATTTTATACAGTATTTCTCATACAACCAGAGCTAAACATTTAGCCATTTTTGTTGCTGTGAGGGAAAGAGCTAATATTGATTACGGCAGAAAAAATTAAGCTTGGCATGAAATATATTGTTTAAGAATCAACCAAATGTCATGTAAGGGAATTTTACAGATTATAGTCCATGTTTTTATGTTTGCATTCCATGTCATCATGTCTTCATCTAAGGAAATATTCAGCGTGTGTTATGAATAAGTCATGAAAGTGACAATGGATGGAATTTTAAAAGTCTGTTGTATTGGGAAAACACAGACTGATTTATTCATTACAGGGGCCAAAATAGGCAAGGCAAGGCAAGTTTATTTTATACCACAATTTGTACACAGAGTAATTCAAAGTGCTTTACAGAATAAGAAATTAAAATCACAATACAAACAAATCAAAACATAAATAATCATAAATTAAAAAGAGACAAGAGACATTAAATGAAAGAGAAAAGTTTAGAATGAAAACCTTTCAGTCATACACACAGCTAAACGTGAGATAAACTGTTTTGAGAATGGATTTAAATAGTGTCAAAGTAGAGGCCTGTCTCACATGTTCAGGAAGACTGTTCCTGGTTTTAGCTACATGAATCTGAAGCGCTGACTCCCCGTGTTTAGTCCTGACTCTGGGCACCAGCAGGAGGTCGGTCCCTGAGGTCCTCAGAGTGCGAGATGGTTCATATGGCACTAACTTGTCAGAGATGTACTTTGGTGCTCGGCCATGGAGAGACTTGTACACAAGCAGAGCTTGAGCTGCTTTAAAGTCTATTCTCTGAGCCACAGGAAGCCAGTGCAGAGACCTGAGCACAGGACTTATGTGCTCGTACTTCCTGGTTTGAGTCACGACCCGAGCTGCAGCGTTCTGGATGTACTGCAGCTGTCTCACAGCCCGTTTGGAGAGGCCAGTGAGCAGGCCGTTACAGTAGGATAACCTACTGGAAACAAACACATGGATAAGTCTCTCCAACTCTGTTTTAGACAGTATACCTTTGATTTTTGCTATGTATTTTAGATGGTAAAAGGCTGCAGATGTTATTGATTTGATGTGGCTGTTAAAGTCTGAGCCCATTATTACTCCTAGATTTCTAGCCTGATTTGAAGGTTTTAGAGAGAGACTGGAGGTGACTGCTGACACTGTCTCTTTGTTTCTGTAGGCCAAAGAGTATGACTTCTGTCTTGTCTGAGTTTAGCTGGAGAAAGTTGTTTTGCATCCACACACTGATCTGTTGGATGCAGGGGCAGAGCGAGTCCACTGGTCCATAGTCTCCTGCTGCCAGTGAGACAAAGATCTGAGTGTACCCAAGCCAGGCTGATTAGTGCTTAATATTTCTGAGCATGCACAATCAAGTTAGAGGCTAGTGATGGTTACAAATGACACAGATATGATTTGTCATTAAAAACTGTATTTCGTCAGAATTAACAATCAGTACCAAGTCGTAGTGTGCATGTGGGATGTGTGCATGTGTGAGTGCTGCCCTTGAGTTGCTGGCAGTGGAGATGGATGAGCTGTAATTACTCTGATAGAGAGATGATTGGAGGAGGGGAAGAATACCGTGAGGAGGAGGAGGAACAAGGTTGTGTATGTGTTTGTCCTTGGAGAAGTACACATCATGTCAGCAAACTTCTGCTTTTGAATGTTGTCAAAAGGAGTACAGTATCAGGCAAATCAGAGGTGGTTTAACATATATTATCTCTAATAGAGGCACATCACAAAACATAGACATACTTCTAGAGACTATGCTTGGTGCTTTTTCATTCATTCTCTATCTTCTATTTTTGAAGAATATAAGATTAGTCTTAAGACAAAGTCTGTTTCATGTGTAAGATCAACAGCCCAGATTGTTGTCAAGATAAAGTCAGCGAGTCTATTGTCCAATTCGCAGCAATACGCTCTGAATTCCACCATTAAATACTGTAACTCGATCTGCCCTGAACAACCTCTCCAGCACGTGGGCATAATTGATAATATAACCACATATAAAAACAGAGTCTGGGGGGTCTCTCAAATGCCTGTACTCTGTAGTTATAAAAAACAACATTAAACATTTATTTCTGGTGTAGAATAAATTGAAACTGCCAGAGCCGTAAGAAAAGGCATGAGGCTGGAGTTTTATAACTTTTCTAAAGAGAAGTTTATTTACCATCAGTATGGGACCCGTGACCGGAAACATTGTGATAGTATTACCCATTCCAGTCTCGTCCTATCTGGCTATGTTTCTTATATTATATATTAAACCTCTGATGATGTAGGCCAAGATAACAAGGACTGAGCTGGCAGTGTGGGGCTGGCACAGCACAGAAATCAGTTTTTTCAATTCAGTTTCAAATCTAGTGGCCTAAATGATTAAACTGAATTCCAATGTGCATACAACATAAGATAAAAACCACTGTTGTCTGGAGAAGTCAGTCCTTTAAGTCAGTCCTTTGTTGTTTGCGCAGTTATTGCCGTGTCATTTTCTAACCTTTTCACAGTATGTCATTTTCTATAGTGGGTAAATTCAGAGGATGTTTTTTTTGTAAGGGCCACAGGCACTTGCTGCGCTATGTGGTTCATGATGAGTCAAAGGAAAGGGATTAAAAGGTAAAAATAAACTCAATACTTTGGAAAACATTGCACTTAATTTCAATTTGTGTTAGTAATTTGTAATATAGTGCCAATTCAATACTGTGAAATTTAAACTCTGTATTTCACGATCATATCTTTGTCATGTTTTTTCCAGCAACATGACAAATATGCTAAAGTTAATATGGTTAAAGTTTTTAAATAATAATAATAGGGATCTGATTAAAATAACATAATTTATTACATTTACTAGTACGTGTTAATTCTGGACATACATGGTGATCTGATGATTTAAGCATATAGCCCCACAGTGCTGTGTAGGGCTTGTGATATGTTATGCAAAACCTAGGAAGAATTAGAGATTGTAAAGCAAATCTAAAAGATTTGGACATGGAGGAGTTCCATAAAACAGAAAGGGGAAAAGGTAAAAACTGAAAATGACTTAATTCATACAAAAAAACAAAAGACTTCTGTTACATATACCTTTTTCACAATGGCCAGAAGTCACACCCCGTAGGGTTGCGGAACTTCCGGTTAATGGTTTTCTATGGCAAAACGTCTGTGAAAATGTGCGTATTCTCCACCAGCTAAATAAATCTCCCTGCCTCCTCACCTAATCTTCAACCAACAAGGTCCACAAAGGATATACATTCTTCCTTGAAGAATTTATCCACAACTACCAAGGTAAGAAAGACAAAAGCTTATAGGCTAACAACGACTAGCATTAGCAAACTACTTCTGAGCAAAACTAACATTATGGTAATGAATAACGTAAGTAATAAGTAATTCATTAATAAGTAACTTGTTAACTCAGACTGATTCTAGAATTAAAATTAAAAATTGATTTCATGGTGTATATATTAGCACAGATAGATAGATTTTAGTTTGAATGCGAGAGATGTTCACAGATTACATGTCTAGCATTCAAACTGCACAAATCTATTTATCTATGCTAATCTCTACATCATGAAATTGATTTTTAATTTTAATAGAATCAGTCTGAGTTAACAAGTTAGGTTTTATTCATTACCATAACATTAGTTTTGCTCAGAAGTAGTTTGCTAATGCTAGTCATTGTTAGCCTTTAAGCTTACCTTGATAGTTGTGGATAAATTCTTCATGGAAGAATTTATATCCTTTGTGGCCCTTGTTGGTTGAAGATTTGGTGATGGGGCAAGCAGATTTATTAAGCTGGTAGAGAATACGTGAGATATTTCCACAGACATTTTGCCATAGAAAATCATTAACCGTAAGTTCCACAACCCTATAGTGCGGCACTTCCGGCCATTGTGAAAAAGATCTATTGGGACAACATACACTATATTGCCAAAAGTATTCACTCACCCATCCAAATAATCGAAATTAGGTGTTCCAATCACTTCCATGGCCACAGGTCTATAAAAGCACCTAGGCAGCAGACTGTTTCTACAAACATTTGTGAAAGAATGGATCGCTCTCAGGAGCTCAGTGAATTCCAGCGTGGTACTGTGATAGGATGCCACCTGTGCAACAAGTCCAGTCATGAAATTTCCTCGCTCCAGTCAACTGTCAGTGGTATTATAACAAAGCTGAAGCGATTGGAAACGACAGCAACTCAGCCACGAAATGGTAGGCCACATAAAGTGACGGGGGTCAGCGTATGCTGAGGCGCATAGTGCTCAGAGGTTGCCAACTTTCTGCAGAGTCAATCGCTACAGACCTCCAAACTTCATGTGGCCTTCAGATTAGCCCAAGAACAGTGCGTAGAGAGCTTCATGGAATGGGTTTCCATGGCCGAGCAACTACATCCAAGCCACACATCACCAAGTGCAATGCAAAGCGCCGGATGCAGTGGTGTAAAGCACGCCTCCACTGGACTCTAGAGCAGTGGAGATGTGTTCTCTGGAGTGATGAATCGCTCTTCTCCATCTGGTAATCTGATGGACGAGTCTGGGTTTGGTGGTTGCCAGGAGAACGGTACTTGTCTGACTGCATTGTGCCCAGTGTAAAGTTTAGTGGAGGGGGGATTATGGTGTGGAGTTGTTTTTCAGAAGCTGGGCTTGGCCCCTTAGTTCCAGTGAAAGGAACTCTGAATGCTTCAGCATACCATGAGATTTTGGACAATTCCATGCTTCCAACTTTGTGGGAACATTTTGGAGATGGCCCCTTCCTCTTCAACATGACTGTGCAGCAGTGCACAAAGCAAGGTCCATAAAGACATGGATGAGAGAGTTTGGTGTGGATGAACTTGACTGCCCTGCACAGAGTCCTGACCTCAACCCGATAGAACACCTTTGGGATGAATTAGAGCAGAGACTGAGAGCCAGGCCTTCTTGTCCAACATCAGTGTGTGACTTGACAAATGTGCTTCTGGAAGAGTGGTCAAAAATTCCCATAAACACACTCCTAAACCTAGTGGACAGCCTTCCCAGAAGAGTTGAAGCTGTTATAGCTCCAAAGGGTGGACCAACGTCATATTAAACCCTTTGGATTAAGAATGGGATGTCACTTAAGTTCATATGCGAGTTAAGGCAGGTGAGCAAATACTATTTCAGCTTTACCCATCAAATCATCAAGCGCAGTACAGCACAGTAGGGGTGCATGAGAAGTTGTGAGCTGAGGCCTGCTGCCTATAAACACATTTGAGTTACTGCAATCCAAAGCTATATTTGGTTTTACAGTATGCTAACAAGGCCCAACAGAGTTATAAAAGTACAGTTTACAATTTATATCAGCTGTAAAAATAGCAGAAAAAAATAGCTGTGCTCCAGATGTGAAAGTGCAGCATCACTCTCTGCAGCGTTTGTCCCACAGCTAAAATAAACCACGGCTGCCCTCTGTCGCGTTAAGAGCCATTTTCACACAAATACCATGTATTAGCTTCATTTATCTCCACATGCCTCCAGTGCAGCTTTTCAGGCACAAATCAAACTTCCTGTGAGTCAGTCTGTCACACCGGGACTCTCACTTCTGCCTCAGGAACCTCTCAGGGATCACATAGCTGACCTTTTTTGTAATAGCCACTTTTTGGCAAGTAGAACAGCACGATATTTTCACAATCAAATCAAAATCACAATTGTTGCAAATACATGGCTAGCTACTATAGCCACAGCTACCCTGGGGCAGACTAATGCAAGCAAGGCTACAACTGTGCCACTGGCCCTCCAACCACCCCTCATCCAAACAATACTTTCATACTCGGTAAGGGGGGTCAAGTGTCTGTCCTAAGACAAGGAATCCATCCTCCAGCCTTCTGGTTCGGGGACCACTGCTCTAAACACTGAACCACTGTCACTTTGTTTGTAAACTTTGTCAGAATTTTGCAGTAAGAAATAACCTAGTGAAATTGTTTTGTTAAATTCTAAAATCTAATGATTACAGAAAATGAAACCAGCTGCAACTTGCATGCCCTCACCGTGACTCCGCTGTCTGTCTGCGTCTCTCTGTAGGTGAAGTTGCATACGGCCCAGGCCAGGTAGTAGGTGGACATGCGAGGGGTGCGGCTGAAGCGGTTGATGACCCAGCCGTCCTCCGCACTCAAAACGCTGTTCTCCACCGGCATGTTGGACAGAGAGAGGTACTGCGGGTCGTGGCGCAGCGTCAGGGAGAAGGTGGCCTTGTAGATGGGCTCGTCAAAGCAGGGGAAGGCTTTTCGGGCATGGATCGGGCTGAACTGAGTCACGGCCAGGTATCTGTCAGACAGAGGATTTAATAATTTTTTAAAGCAGCAACTGAGGGTGACATTTTACATAAATATGGTTCTCATATTTAATTACAAAATGATATGTGAAAAAGATTGAGTGACTTTATGCTCAGTCATGTTTATTCAAATTTTGAGACTGTGTTTCAGGAGCAAATTAATAACTCCAATAACTTTCAGTTTCAATGATCTCACATGACACTCTATTAGTATATGAACAACACTCTTTGAACATTTGCTTTTATGGTTAGAGAGCCATTGTTATTGAGAGTTATTGTGAAGTTATGAGGGTAGACAACAAGCTTCAGATTCACTTCTATTTTCAGTATAGTACTTTCTAGGGGAGTAAAAAAATAAGTTGTTTTTTAATATAAAAAACAAAAAAAAATACTCAGAGTTTCCTGGGACCTCATGCAAGAAGCAATGCTGGTATTGTTTCTACAATGTTCGGAAGCTGAACTATTATAGAACGTGAATTAATTTTCTCCATTTGCATCCTCAGAAATGGCAGGTCAGCATGTTTGTGAAGAGTTGGCAAAAGCAAAGCATGAATCACAGAAGAACAAACAGTAAGTGTATGCAGCAAAAGAGAGGCATTATGCTTGTGAGAGCCAGGTCCAGTCATAATGCATTTGTAACCATGACAACAGCCTTGCATGAATACAATCCTTATCAAAGACCAAGTTTTATTAGAATAAATCAAGGTGGGCTGAAAAAGTTAGTCAGTGCTCACCCAGAAAACATCAAGGGCAAAACAACAGGAAAGTATCAATAAAACCAAACAGAAATCATTTTGTCCACACACACGAAAACATTCTGGGACAGCAAAATATTTGTTTTCCTGAGCTGAATAGTCATTTATTCTAAACTCTCTTGGTAAGAGAAAAAAAAAAGCAAATTAATAAAGAGTAGGTCTGGGCCATAAGGCAAAACCAGAATTTTCATTTTATTTAGCTGTACAAAATGCATATCAATATTCCCTGAACATAACACAGAATGTTTGCCTTATAACACAGTGCTTCATCCAAAGTCTCAACCACATACTGCTCCAAACCACATGCTTTTACTGATAGAAGTTGGCTGTAGACCCAAAATGATTAGGATTAGAAGTAACTGGATCTCAATCTGGGTTCAATTCCATTAATCATATCCGTATAAGAGCATCCATTACCTACAAGGCATACAGAGGATAAACAGTTACATATTTATGGGCCTGTAAGAAGTGGACTGCCCAGAGAAGTTAGTCCTATTTGAGCTGATAAGCTTTTGATGTAGAGGTGGTTTTAGGTGGTCTTGGGCTGGGGCCCATTTGGTGGTCTTATTGGCATTGTGTAATAGAGCCAAGGGTAAGTAAAAAATGGCTGCATGCAATGAATCAAGTTGTTGCAGTAAATTAATTGCCCGAAACCCAAAATATCGGCCGACTCATATAGCATAACTGCTTAAGTAATTTTTTGGCCAAATTGAGTTTTCTCATTCTACTCTTCAGACCCTGCTGCATCTGCAGGTGTCATTGGCTCTGTCCTCAGGCAATCAGACAAATATGTACAGCCAAAAACACAAACTGCCCCAGTTTATTTTTTGTTTTTTCCCAAAACCCTTGAAAATTTACATAGGCAGTTATGCTGTGAGGCTAATGTAAAGTAGAAGTTTAGCACCATTAACGAGTAAATACACTGCATTCAGTACAACAGGCTAAAGACAACTGCATGAGATCAGCCTTTATTTGGGGCAAGTTGTGCGCCCTTAAACAACCATCTTGCTTACTATGCTGAATCCATGTATTTCAAAGCTCAATGGAAGAACTCCAGACAGAATATGTGATGGGATGAATGTGAGTTGTACAAGGAGGGCTCGGTCGCAGTCTTTGAACCAGACAAACTTATCAAAGAGCAAATTTACAGAACTCAGGAGGTTAAAGGATAATCCTCTAGAGACTGAGTTGGCAGGTCGGCTTACAGAAAACTTTTGACAGTAGTTTTGAATTTTCATGAAAAATACACTCTTCAGTTTTGAGATAATCCACAATAAACAGACTCCCTGTTCCGCTGTGATTCCCTTAAGCTGTGCCGATTATTCCCATATCACAGCTTTGTTACATTTGTCTGTCCGTCAACTGACATGCAACACAGAAAAAAGTTGACTCTGGGAAATAATCCTCCTGAAACTTTTGTTATCATTTTACACCGGGTTTGGAGTGAGGAAAACATGAAAGAAAGAAGGGATGGTGCAAGAAGGGGTAATGTAAAAGGTGTGCTGTCAGGATAAAGGCCCCATAGAAAAGAGGAACACTATGTAAAGAAATAGAGAGATGAAACCTGTCATAGTTGAGTAAGAATGAATAGGGAGGACGTAGCAGGGGAGGAAGATAGGGAAAGGTACAAGCTCAGTACAGAGACAGAAACCAGCACCAAAGACCAGGATGAAAGCAGTAAGTAAGTATCCATCAAAAAGAGGAAGAATGGGAGATAAAGCAGAGGAGAAACAGACAAAAGTGAACACAGAAGAGAAGAGAGCAACAGAGAGGGAGGAAAAGGAAAAAAGGGGGAAGAAAGGGAGTGGTATGGGGATTAGAGTCAGACAATGCTGACAGAGGGGAATGCAAATAAGAGCATTTAAATTAGGAGATAATCTGAATGACACAAGAAGGAAACTTTTGGAGGCAAAAGAAAATCCAACATAACAACTTGTGTATGTGTATAATAAAATGTATTAACATCTGTAAGTATAAGTGTTCTTTTTGTACTTTTCAGACTCCAATTCTACAGAAAACTAATTTTATAATCAGAAATTGTACTAAAAAGGTAACCACAAAGCAAATCCCCGATTGAACTGTTTCAACTAATGATAAATGAAGATTAATATGTTCTGAATCCTGACTGTTAAGCAGCTACCTCTATCACAGTAATAAGGACCTGACAGAGCAAACCAATCTGGGTTTGAAACCTCGGTATTACCTATCTTTTGCTGAACGCTGTAACATACAAATATTGGCAGTCTGGGTTAGTGCTGCCATAACAAGATGGGATTTATTAATAAAATATACATTTCTTTGGATGGAAACACAACCCACAACATTGTAGTATTGTAAACTGACTAAAATGTCCTTGGCCTTATGTTCTTCAATTTCTATTAGCCCATTAGCATTAGTATGTTAAGAGCGTGCATTCAAATATTTAATAGCTTTTAATGATTGCAAAGAACTCAAAACAGAGCAAAGATGAATGAAATCATCCCTCAATGTAACCTTCATGTACATTGGGAAAAAGTCAGATTATTGAAAGGTGGGGTGTGGTGGCCAGTGAAGGAGTTGGAGTGAGCCTGTGTGGTTGTATTGAGATGATGAGGAGGAGTAGAAGGTAGAGGGTGATAAACAGCAGCCGCCTGAGACACTGCACCAAAGAATAAAAGAGAAAGCCTGAGAGGGAGCAGATAAAGGGAGAATCTATTAAGGCCACAGGATGAGTCTGTCACACACACCACATCATCCCAGCTCCACACAGCCCCATATTAACACACGACATCCAGAACGCTGTCGTCACTCACTACACCTGTAGTCACCAAAATCCTGACTGACAACCAAGCCTCTGGTGTTGCCCCTGACAACCATGACTCTTGTACGCCAGTAATGGCAGTGATGGCAGGTCCCATTGAGTGACCAAGGCTGAAGCCCCTGAAGTCCCTTGTAAATACAACCACGGGTTAATAATAAAAGCTTGGGTCTGAAAAGTAACGTAGCTTCATAATAAGTTATATTGGATTTAAACTATTGTTAAGTCAAATGACAGAAAAAAGAGATAGAAAAGTTAACTATAACTTTATATGTTTTAGGAAGGAATATTTCTTTATTTTGTAATGAAAAAATATTGACCTTAGAGATAAGATTTGCCAGGGCTGGCAATAGCACAAAGATCTTGATCTTGAACTAGGCCTGTGTTTTTACATTTAATATTTTCAGACACTGGAAATGCATTCAGAGCTCATTATAATGTGCAGTGTGCACTATTGTGCACTCAGTAAGACAGGCAGGAACCTCTAACCCCCTGTGCCATGCACTGATGCATACTTGCACACATGAACAGTATTTAAAAGTGTGAGAAAGAAAGAGAGCACAGGGATCATTTGGCAAAGATCCAGATGACCTTCCAGACACAGGTCTTTCCATTTATATGGGTTTGGTGCAACATAAAAAATACACTGGCCTGATATTTTCTCATCAATAGTATTTCAAGAATATGAATAAATGTAGGATTGCCCACAATTCGTGTCCACAGAGTGGTTTGATCAAAAAGTGTCTTCCATTATAAAGCTGTGGCACAGCCTTCATGCATGGATTCATGGCCTGGTCATTCAAATCTCGGCAGAGCCCAGAGAGAAATGGAAATGACATCATTTGCTGGTGTAATGTTTGCCATTATCTCGTCTTGAGATGCACAGAAGAAGAGAGAAACACATGAATGACAAGGCCCACACATCTGCTCCGTCACAGGGACAGAATCACTGCTCATTTAGATTCAAAGACGCGACTGGTGCAGAAACTGTCGAGTCAGGTGCTTCACAAAGCATTTGTGTAAGCGCCAAGAAGAAGAAGAGCTTTTTATAATGACACAAACACATGAGGTCAAACTCATGGACTGCTTATGGGTGAGACACAGATTGCATTGCTATATGCATCTCATTGTAACAGTGTGGTGCATAAGCTTGTGCAGCTAGTTTTACACAGGAAGCACTAAACAGGCTGATTCATCATCTCTGCGACAACATATGGATGTGATGAGGCGGGAGGAAGGGGACCTGCTCTGTTCAGATTTCAATCCTCCTTTATTTAGAGGAAGGATAAAAATAAATATGATAAGGGCAAACTATAAACACAACAGGAGTCACTTTACTTCCTGAGTGTGTGCCTCTAGTGAGATCCTTAAATAAGAACGTAGTACATTACCAATCTGCTAATGCCATGTGTTGTTTTATTCTTCAAAATTCGACATTAAGAAACCTATGCTACTGAATTGTCAAAACTACTACACCAAATCAAAAGTATTAAGTGGTTTTAAATGTAATGATCCACCATTCTGTCCAGAAGCAGCCTGGCCTCTCTCCACCCCTCCAAACAAACTAGTGTCATTTGGAAATGCATTCATTCAGGCTGCCAGATAAGAGCTGAGACTCGAAATTAACAGGTCGATTTGGGGCTCATCTGACCTGCAAGTATCAGGTCTTTCTCTTGTTAGTGACGACATCTTTGATCTATAAAGACCTCCATTACACAGCAGTCATTGGTGCTCAATAAATACCTGTCTGTTAGCGCCCATATGCACGACACCAGAGCTTAGAGAACCATTGCATTTATTAAGCGGCTTGAGCTGGCTGCCATGTTTGATAGGTTACCCTTTGACACACATGCTGCACAGAGCGGCATTGATCTGAAGCCTCTCATCTGTACACTAGATTAGTCTATCAGAATGTGAAAGTGTTAGTGCTGAATCTGCTCACCTTCATTAAGCATCTGTCAGAGTCGTTAAGGCTCCTGTCTCTGTTGCTTGTTATGTTGTGGGTCGTTAGCTGCACTAGTGCTCATTAACTATCATGGCTTTGCTTGTTATTGGAAGAGGGAAGACTACAGTTCCTTAAGGCTATGGGGAAAAAGCTATAGAAAGATCTGTTACACTGGCTAGAAATAGCCACTAGAGACAGCAATGAGTGGAGACAAGGGAGGACTTGAGAACATGAGGTGGACAATGGACTGTGTCTTCTTTAGGTTTTACTTAGATTTTTGCAGCAACAATAGCTTCACCTATGTGCACCCTTCCTCAGCTGGGAATATTTCTGCCACATTTTGATCCCTCTGATATTGATTTGATGGTTTTTGATGGAAGGATTTTGGTAATTTGTTTAAAATAAGCTTTTCCTGATAACAACATCGACATTTACAAGTACACACAGGAGGTTTGACTCATCAGTATCTACCAGAAAAACTATATATTACAATAAAAGCTCTTCCAGAGCTGGACCATCCTGTACAATCATCTGCCAAACTACCTATTAGGGCTGCATAATTAATCGCAATCAAATAGAAATTTGAATGGACACAACTGGCTAATCATAAAGGCTGCAAATTTTAAAGTACCATCATTTCCTCCTCAAACAACAAAATATCTATTGTTTCTTTTGCTTGTATGTTCTGAATTAAGATTTTTGTATTAGTTTGTGGTTCTTTTTCTACATTCTTCTGGAATTTTTCTACATTCTTTTTCTAAATTGTCAACTCTGTTAACACTCTAACTGCAGTGTTCAGCACTATTAAATATGCAATAAAACATTCATAGACAACCTTTTATGAAAGGCGTGATCATTTGTAAGTTTTTAAGTGGATAAATGATCTATTTAGAAAGCAAATTCAAAAGTCCATGATAGACCAGTGCCAACATACCTAACGAATGCAACTAACCTAACTAACCAAATGAGAAGAACATTGACCCTGTAGGCTGACAGATTATGAAATATGAGTTGCTGCTGCATCCTTACACTGAAATGGTACTCTGCGGACTGTGGCCAGTTTCCTATACATTAGCGGCGTATTGATGTTCCTTTTTATATCCTGTTCTATGATGTCACAGGAGCAAGTCTGGGCAGAAAGCAGGTCAGTGGACTTTATGATGGATCGGGTTGAGTGTCTGGGAGATCTCTCCACTCAGCTCAATGTTACATCATGGGCATTAATTGAAGCGATACTGACAGCGGCTATTTATTTATTTATAGGGCACAGGGCTGTCAATCTGCTGTATGTGCTACTAAAACACTCTGGACTTGAATACAAAGAAAACAGGCACAAGCCTTATGCATAAATCATTGCTTTTAACATAGTTTGAATATTAATGTGTGGCATGTTGGGTCCACAATGTCAATGTAATGTATTGGTAATACATGGGAACTTTGTGTGTTTATGTGCGCTGAGTAATTAATTCCGCCTCTAGTATTTAAATGCTTAAGCTGAGCCTGGGGTTTAGTCACTTTGGATATTAAATAAATCTCACCATGAGACTGGTGTATGTTTTAGTATTAGCTGCACCGCTGCATCAGACTAATCCTTGAGCTAACACTGCACTCTCGCTCTTGCACACAGTGTTTAATATGGACAGTAGACATCCCCAGAGTCAGTTTCCTGAATTTGATTACAATTTATTAAAGTGATCTGCAGTGAGCTTTCTCTTTGCTCCAACAAGTAGCCTAGTCCCAGATTCTTATTTCAATATGAAATTTCACCAATTTTTAGGCCTGTTTATAGATGTGTAAATTCGAGTCTCAGTGTGTCCTGGGTCTTCCCCGCATGCCCGGAATATCTCCCGAGGGAGGCGTCCAGGAGGCATCCAGAACAGATGCCTGAGTCACCTCAGTTGGCTCCTCTTGACGTCGAGGAGCAGCGACTCTACTCCGAGCTCCTCCCATGTGACTGAGCTCCTCACCCTATTTCTAAGGGAGCGCCCAGCCACTCTGCGGAGGAAACTCATTTCGGCCGCTTGTATCCGTGATCTTGTCCTTATGGTCATTACCCAAAGCTCATGACCATAGGTGAGGGTAGGAACGTAGATTGATGGTAAATGGAGAGCTTTGCCTTTCAGCTCAGCTCCCTCTTGACCACAACAGTCCGATACAGCGACCACATCAATGCCGACGCTGCACCGATCCGCCTGTCAATCTCACGCTCCATCCTCCCCTCACTCGTGAACAAGACCCTAAGATAATAATGAACTCCGCCACATGAAGCAGGGACTCTCCACCCACCTGGAGAGGGCAAGCTATCTTTTTCTGGTCAAGAACCATGGCCTCAGATTTGGAGGCGCTGATCCTCATCCCAGCCGCTACACACTCGGCTGCAAACCGCCCCAGTGCACATTGCAGGTCCCAGTCTGATGAAGCCATCAGGACAACATCATCTGCAAACAGCAGAGATAAGATCCTGTGGTCCCCAAACCGGATCCCCTCCAGACCCTGACTGCACCTAGATATTCTGTCCATTAATACAATGAACAGAACCGGTGACAAAGGGCAGCCATGGCAGAGTCCAACATGCACCAGAAACAGGTCCGACTTACTACTGGCAATGCGAACACAGCTCCTGCTCCGGTCATACAGGGACTGGACAGCCCTTAGCAAAGAGCCCCGAACCCCATACTCCCAGAGCACTCCCCACAGATGTGTAAATTAATTCCCCTATTTATTTTATTAGGGAGATAATTGTTATTATAAACCTTGATTTGAACAAACTTGTATCAAAGTATTGTGCTGTGTAAAACTAGTTAAATGTTATGTTAAGTTAGAAATAATAGCACAAGCACAATTGGTACAAAGAACAATGTTTAGACCATATTGAACAATAATTAGATTTTACAATGAAATTACTGTACAAAATGCATCATGTTCAAAACTGAAAAAGAATTAAAATTTAATGAAAGCTTCTTTTGTTGTGATCGAGCGCTACTGGTGCATCAGCTGCTGTATTGATCCGGGATTGATTTGCAGCACAGCAACTGAATGGTGGCACTGGCACACTCACACTAAAGCCAATTATTCACTATGGGAAAAAGAAAACTGCATAAGTAAATGCCAAGGGCTGGAGAGACACAGCATTGTTTCTCAACAGCCCAAACATTAAAATATTTAAACCCAGTTAAATTTGCATAAATTAATAAATTAATTATATTAAAACTCTTTCTTAAGTCCATGTTCAGTCAAAGCTCTGTATCATAAGTTATTTGGAACAAGTAAAACAAATTTCAAGTAGAACTTGTGCATAAGGAGCTTCATCACAGAGGTCTATTGAGGTTTACCCTCATCCTAAATGATCCTTTTTCATCAATTAAGTTAGACTTTGTGTTCCTGCCGTCAGAGGAACAGATGCTGATAAGATGTCACTGTGGGAACGCACACAAAGCTATGAATAAAATAACAAATGTGATGTTCCCATCAGCACCAGAGGGAGGGAATCTGACGTGGAGAGCTTTGTTGCAAAGGATTATGTGAATTCATAAAGAGGGGTTTCAAGGTGTGTAGCGTAGAGTAGAGTAGTGAGCGAGAGGAGTGCCTCAGTTAATCAATGTTGTGGATGTGAAGCTCTGACCTTTAGAGTAAGACCACCTGCTGCTACTGAAGACTCTGTGGGAGGAGCTGGGTGGCACTGAGTACAGGGTGAAAGTGGTGAGATGGGTGCCATAGATATATGTTGGGTGACCATGGAGTGTGTTTGAATGATGGCGGTGTGTGTTTGAATGATGGTGGTGTGTGTTTAAATGATCGCAGAGTGTGTTTGAATGACAGTAATGTGTGTTTGGTTACAGTTTTGTGTTCGGTTACCTTTTCTCTCTGTGTAACGTGTATGAGCTCCTGAAGAATCCCAACAGCTCGTCCTCGATGGCTGCGTCAAAGCTGATGTTGAGTCGATACACCCTCATTGGCTTGAGTTCCCGGTGCAGGACCACCACATACATCTGATTGAGTGGAAAGGCAAAGTGGCGATGGATGCGCATAACTCCACCCCCTGGTCTGTTTGTGAGGCGCCCACTGCCACTGCCCTCCGCGGACACCGAGACTCGGTCCACCTACATAAAATACATCATTATACTTTTAGAGAGGTACAATATAAGGCTGATTAAATACATGGTTTGAACATTTCAATGCCATATCAACTGAATATTCTCTTCCACCACTACTTTATGAACCAGAAAAACATCTTGAAGAGCGAGCCATGGGTCTGTGATGCAGGGATGGCTTATTCATGGATAGGATTTGAAAACATGTCTTAAGCTCTGTTTTCAGCAGCCCACGCAGCTCTACTCTACTTAGCCCTTCTTGACCTGGTTGTTTCCATTACTCTGTAGATTCTGGTACCGTATCCATGGAAACTGCCTATAACAAATCAAAGTAATAAATGTGGTAACCATGGTACTAAATAGTTACTGGTACTGATTAGGAACTGGGGTAAACTGATGGGCTGGTTAGTGTGCTTTGAATATCCCTACAGGTGAGTTAAATGTGTGCACAAATGAAAACATTGATATTTAAAAAAAAATATGGACTAACTATAGACAAACAGAAAAGGCACCAAGAAATGTGTGATTCATAAAAATTAGCGTTTATAATGTTTAAATATTGAACTACCAATGCACAACTCTGCAGTGAGCACTCAATAAATCTAAATGATGAACCCATATACAAGGTATAGGGTCTACTGGCAATATTTTCTCTGAGACCTAACAATGCAGCATTGTAAAGATGATGACAAAGAAGGTGCCTAGCCTCTCTGCTGTCCCCTGTCCAGCCTCAGCACCCACAGTAAGCCCTGTGTCTAATTCCCTGGGGAGAGGTTGTCAACAGGCTGGCCACTTTCTCCAGTGTTCACTTTAATGCAGACCCCTGGGAAGAGACAAGGTCAAAGACCCAATCCAAATAAGCACATATCCACATCTCCGCACACATAAAGTTGACTTGCACTTGAGCGGGGAACATAGTAAATTTACTGACCCAACAGGAAAAGCAAACCTTAAACTACAGGAGCAGAAAACTTTTGAGGGACATGCCTTTCACATGCCCCACACACAGCTCTCAACAATCAACAAAATAAATCAGACTCTACTCGGGTTGACTGATTGCAGCAGTTTTGATGCTTCTGATTAAAGCAGTTGCTAAGCAACACCTGACTTTCTTCCAGATCCAGGACGTGGGACCTGTCGCCAAGTTTATGTGACAGAAACCAAATGCAGAAACCAATAAAGGTTTGTTTGTGGGTATGTAAAACTATAATAAAATGACAGCAATCAGGGCAGATTTGCAGTAATTTATATACAAAATCTTGTGTCACCTTGCTATAATCTTGGACCGTGATGAAAAACACAAAATGATTCAGTATTGTCTAACAGTATTCTGGAGATAATGAGTAGATGTAGGTGAGAAAAGTGAGAAAATCCAAAAAGACAAAGTGAATATAGTAATTACAATCACTGAAATTTGAACCCTCTATAACAGCAGTGACAAGCAACTAACAGAAAAAAGAAAATGCCACTCACACATCAAATCCCACATTGTATTGACAAACTCTAATCTGGATAAGTACAGAAGGGGACTGAGGTTTGTTTCTAACTTTGTTGAATGTTTGAACTAAAATTTGTGAAGAAAGAACAGAGTAAGTTGAATAAATTTGTCACAGCCTACATGGAGAAATCAGCTATAGTCCATCAGTGTATTTGTGTACAAACGAAAAGGTCACAATAACACTGCAGCTTCCTTCTATTAGTGTAACTGCTCTTTACAAAAGCCACCTGTTGCATGGCAGGTGTTCAAAACAAAAGCCCTTTTCAAATAAACCCACCATTTATTTTCTATTTGTCTGACATAATCTACTGTAATTGCTTGTTTATGCAAATGTCTGTGGCCACTCGATTCAATTTTGAATGCTATTCCCTCTGATGCCTAACAAAATCACATTTATAGTAAAAACTGTCTGTAGACAGTAAACAGTCTCATTATGTCTATTTTAGACTGTTCTTCACATAAAAAAAATAAAAAAAAATCTTTTAAAAAGACAATTAAAGTGTGCTATAGGGCTAGTTATTTGTACTGGTACAAAATCAGTTGCACTGGTTGTAGAGTTTGTGTCTCCTTATCCTTACTCGGTCAAACAGTACCCTGATTGTTAAATGTGAGAACGTGGTTTGTTTTTTGATGAATGAACTGATCAATATAAAGAGAGAGCCTGCTGACACACAGAAAACCATGGAGATTAGAACAATGTTCTACTGGGGTTTTTGGTGTTTCAGCAAGTGCAATATAAGTCTCAGATTATATATATATATATATATATATATATATATATATATATATATATATATATATATATGGTAAAAAGGATGATGAGCCCACCCAGAGGGTGAGGAAGCTAACAAAAATATACATATATATTCTCCTATAGAGAGGCCTAGGAGCTTGAGAGTTCTGCGCAGTATCTTTGCTGTTCTGCAAAGTACTGCACTTTTCTGAACTGAAATGTCTGATGTTTTTCATGGGATCTCCTCCATTTTGGGGGTTACTGCCCAAGTGCTCCGATGACCAAGGGCACCAATGATGCCCTCTTCAGCTCTTCTTTGAGCCCCTAGTATTTTTCTAGTTTTAATTGGTATTGCAGTGAGCAAATCTCAAGAAAGTTACGAGTGCTGCTTTAAGTCTTTCTCACAAGTTTTAGTACACTGAAGCCTTCAAATATACTTTATGGCATTGCTAAATATGCTCTATAGACATGAAATGTTACTGAAAAAATAAACCTTTTTAGGTTCATCAGGTTGCCAGAACAAAATTCAGAGCTCATGTGTTTGTGGGGCTTACGTAAAAGGTAATCTAAGTTTTTATAGCTCCTTTCCTGGTTACAGGGTCTATTGTATGCTCCTGTTTGGCCTTTTACTATTTTTAATTGGCTTCTGACCAAATTAGAGATTTATTCTGCCCTCACATTAGCCAAAAT
The DNA here is from genome assembly GCA_029959045.1 of Taenioides sp. WSHXM2023. Classification (NCBI taxonomy): domain Eukaryota; kingdom Metazoa; phylum Chordata; class Actinopteri; order Gobiiformes; family Gobiidae; genus Taenioides; species Taenioides sp. WSHXM2023. The sequence goes on from CM057085.1 coordinate 21,447,674, forward strand.
GACCAGCCTGAAAAATCAGGGTACTCAGGCATTTCTCGGAGGCTTTTCCCTGAACACACGCTCGTCTTGAAAACTGAGCAGAAACAGCAACTTTGGCGGTTAATTAGCCTCCTCAAGAAATTCTCAGAGGCCAAATCTGAAAATAAACACCCTTTGCTAGAGACTGTTGGTTTCAGCATCACAAAGATGCAGACTTCCTATATGAAGGTGAATAATATGCAGTGATCTCTCTACTGACTCAAGCCGCTTTATCTTGGCTTAAGACTCCAAAAATAAGAGTCCAATTTTGTGTGTCGAAAAATTAAGATGCTGATTATTTAAAGTTAAATTTGAAATACAAAATATAAATGTACAAAAAATGACAGACTATTCATTTTTTAAAATTAGATGAAATCGTGTTTTATCTTAGATTATTATTTTTTACAGTTATGATTCTTGACATGTTCAGTGTCACGTTTCCAGGTGCCATAAAACTCATGTATGCATGACTCAGTTTGTGAATGTATTAAATATATGTTGTGTTGCCTGGTGCGGAGATAGTGTTTCCACTTTCATTAAGCCCTCCTCTGAGATATAATCACCAGAGCACAACAGCACAGTTGTGTCACCAAACAATCAGTGGCTGCTGCTGATTTGGTGTGAAGCTCGCCACACTCTAATTAACATCAGAGTGATTATCTTGTGAATGTCACTAGTAAAAAAGGCATGCAGTTTGATTATAGTGCTTAATACCTCCAGGCGGTCAGTGTGCAGCACAATGAAGCGTGTGGCGTTGACACACTCTATCTCGATACTGACGTTTCCGGAGAAGGTGAAGTTGTCCATGCATACAGCCAGCCGCAGCTCGTAGTGCCTGGGTCGGAGTGTCCCAGGCAGACGGGAGCTCCTCCAGGGCTGCACCTCCTCCTCGCCCCTGTCCCCTGCTCTGTCTCTGCTCCCATTGAGTCGAGCTGAGCCTCCAGCAGCCCGAGAGCCCAGCTCAGGAGGCCCATCTTGAACATGGCACTCTTCATAGCGCAAGCTCAGCACCACGGCCACTGCAGTGACAATGATGAGGGTGAGGATGGACAGGGCAAAGCCCAACACCAGTTTCTTGTGCACAGTGATGTGGCGCTCCGTTGTGCGGGGCCGAACCACCACCGACTCAGCCCACTGGTCAGAGAGGCCTCTGCCATTGCGCATGGCCCCTGGGCTACTGTCGTTCAGTCCCATTTAGTCAAAGTCAAAATGTCACTTGATGTATATGTTAAGATAATCGTTTTCACAATTTGTTTCTCCTTCATTCATTGAGTTGAGTTCATTGAGTCACCCGTTGTTGTTACTGACAGTTTTACTTCTACTGTTGACCTTTGACCTACAACATTATGAATGTCCCTCAGCACAGACTAGAGATGTGAAATACACACCAGTGTGCATCTTATACCATAGCCAACAAAACTGACAAGGGAGAAAGAATGAGATAGTTGCGTGCATTTTGGCTTTATAGTGAGTAGGAAAAAAATCAATTGTGCATGGCTCAGTTTCAAGTGTAGAGGTGGAGGACGGAGGGAGAGGAGAGGGGGGTGGAATACTGTTAAGGATGTGGCTATACAGTGAAAGTACCATCCATAGACTTTCAGTGGAAGCTGCTAGGCAAGGTAAAGAAAACTCTTGCAACCAGAAGCAAGTTTCAGGCAGATTCAACAGGCGGTCATGCTCTGTTTGCTACAGTCTGCTGACTTTGTCATCTGCTCAAGATTCACTTTTTTAGTTATTCAAAAATCATGTTAATTAGCATAAAGGCAAATTCAGTTAAAATGCAGATGCATGATGGTGATTTAGTAAGATGCAAGTGACCCTGAACTAAAGTTGAGTCCTATATGTTCTAAAAAAAATATATATATATATATATTAATAATAATAATAATAATAATAATAATAATAATAATAATAATAATAATAATAAATAAATAAATAAATAAAAAGATTCAAATCCAGCAATCTACCATTTTCAAAATTTACCACGTAGGACAGAATTTAGCACGATAAGATCTGAATGTCACAAAGCGGTAACAAACCCGCTCCAGGGTACAGGAGATTTCACTTGCCGTTATGCCCTTAATAAAGACGCTGAGTGGCTCTCGGTGTGTGCCCATGTATCTGTCTCAGCCCCTCTCCGTCTCTTGAGGGGGTTAAGTGGATAATTTACAAGCAGCATGTGGGTTTATTTCAGCGTGCAGCAGATAATTCATTCCGGATATTCCGTGGGGCATAAACGATCCCTGCTTTACAGCTAAACGGGATGATGGATGAAAAGGATCGCAAGTGACTGAACGAAGATATAGGCCAATAAAAACAATTCTTGTGGAAAGGAACGGAGGATCTTGGAGGGACCCAACAAGATATCAGATCTGTTAATGAGATCAGGCTCGCGGTAATGACTCGACTGTCATCATCGACGTTCCGGGACAAAGTCCGATCCTCTTGATGCGTGACAGCGGAACTTCTCCCGGTCTACCCCCTGGAGGAAGGCAGGCGCTCGAAGCCTGTCTGCACCTGCGGCCGTATACGCCTGGCTTTGACAGCGCTCCTCTTGTAATTGCCACAGTTCACAACTATGTGGATGCTGAGAAGAGGCTACTGTCAGTCACTGACAGGTCCACGAGGAACTGATGGAGATCAAACAACGCAGCGCCTTTAAAGCACATACCGCATCATATCACACACTGAGTGGCCTAAATAGCGCGCAGAAAAGGCACAAGTGCCGTAGAAGTGGTCTGTGGGTTCGTGCAAAAATAACCTGGGGATCCCTGCGCAACGTCAGACCTGGCGTTGAACACCAACCGCTCACCAAAGGCAACCCAGTGATTCCACAAATCCCTCAGGCATCGGGACATCCACACGGTCCACGGTGGAGATAGCCTGTGCTGCTGCGGCCCCCATAATTCAGATGCTCCAGAACTTTTCAGCCTACGAAGAGCTCCGGTCCCGTAGCGAAGAAGAGTACGACAGTGCGTGGTGTTGGAGATGAAGAAGTACTTCTCTTGACAGCGCTCGTTTTCTTCTGGGATGAAGTAGGAGGCGCACCGCTCACCGAGGCGGTCCACCGCGTGCAGTTTGAGTCTGAGCACGAGCTATTTCTGCTGCTCCTACCGAGTGGCACGCGCTGTCAGGGAGGAGAGCGCGAAAGAAGAGAAGAAGAGAGAGAGGCAGGGAACGCCCACCGCGCTCCACAAACTCTCGCAGTTGTTCGATCCCGAATACATTTTGAAAAATGACTAGCCTACATAATCAACCTATAAGATGCGTTGGCACGATATAGCATTCTAGGCTGTCTATAGTTAAAAACTAAGATGGAGGACATTTTACAGATTTTGCCTTTTAAGTAGGCCTCCAGATACTGTGTCCTGGTTTATTTTTAATGTATCTGTAATTATTGGGCTTATGCTCATGAAACAAAAACTGACATAATCAGCAATGTCAACAGAAAATAGTAAATTAGTAAATTAAAATGATGGTTTAAATAAATACAATGACAGACTCTAGCTCCACTATTCTGACTATTTAATATGTGACTATTTTACCAAACTAGTTATGTTAACTTCTGCTTCCCTTCATTGCTTACAGCCGAGTGCAAACAAGATGTTTTTCTTTTTTTTTTACATGTACAATATTGGAACATGCCCATTCCTCACTGACTGGATATCACCAGTACATCCTCCAGTTAAATTACAGAAAACAAAAGATTGACATACAGTAGAGTTAGGTAACGCAGACACCATGCTATGCTCAGGTACAGTTCTCACAAACTTGTTCCATAACAAATTAACTTGAAATTGATGAAACCCTGTAGTTGGCTTATAACATTTTTAACTATTTATAAGAGGTGCTTTTAACGGACGAATCATATTTATGTCATTTTGAGATGTTTGTAACACATTACTTACTTATTACAGTGTCATATTTATTGCTATTTATTCAGCTGACAACATTCATGTTTTAGTCAGTTCAGTCTAAAGCGACATTTTTAGACTGAGTTACATAATGATAATGCATCAGTCAAAGATGCTTTACAGAGCATTATTCATTTACTCCACACTCAGTGGTAAACTACTATTGTAGCCACAGTTGTCCTGGGGTAGACTGACAGAGGTGAGGCTGCCAGTCTGCGCCACTGGCCCCTCCGACCACCACCATCACTCACGCACACACCGCTTTGGGTGAAGTGCCTTGCCTAATGACACAATGACAGTTTTTACGACTGCCGCCCCACTGTGGCACCTGATTTTTCCCTTCCAAGTACTAACCAGGTCTGGCCTTGCTTAGTTTCTGAGAGCTGACGGGATCAGGCTTTGACAAGCCAATATGGCCTGGGAAAGTGTACAGTGTATCACAAAGACACATTAGGTAGAAAGACATCACATTATACCTGCTAAAACTATACATGCTTGTTTTTGTTTTTCTATTATTTTTGTTGCTGTGGTGTGCAGCCTAATCTAGAGAGTGCCATTAACTCAGAGTCCAGTGTCTGCCTCTCTGCGTCTGTGTCGTCAGCCATTTCTCTCATACTTAATAAACACTTAAGTTCTCCTCCCGACTCTTCACAGTTACTCTGCTCATTTGTATTCATGGTCACTACACCACTAACCAAGTGTGATGAATATATTACCCTTTTCTGGATTAGAATGGTGTTTTCAAAAACTAAATTGTTCCAAATTATTTAGTTGTTTCTCTGAGTTAAAGTAGCTAAATCTTCTATATTTTATATCATAACAGTAGGCCAATAGATAAAATCCAAATATTGCAATAGGTCTTTGGGCAGATGGATTATTTACAGTTTAAAGTTAAATTCAAAATATTTCTTTGTATTTATTTTTCCATTGATTTGAGATTCTTCACACAGTCTCGTGTGAGCCAGTAGCCACTGCTAACAGTGAGAAGCTTTGCACTATAATCTGCCATTGCCATTCCCGTACATGTTCTTCAGATTTACTGTACATCTCTGTTACCTCCTGTCTACTTATTTATATGTATCTCCAGCAGGTTGTAGGAGAAAATAACAGGTACTGACACATTTTGTGCAGAAATAATGCAGAATGCAAGCGATAAATTAGTTGTCCTAAACTCTTGCAAACACAGTACTTATATACAGTATGTATAACAAGTAAGAAGAGCCATAGCATTAACTACAATTATTTATTTGAACCAAATATGAAACACTACAAATATATATTATTTTATAAATGTATTTACAGGATATGAGCAAAAATACAGTAATAAATACAAAAATGTTGCCTTAACTTATAAAATATGCAATATTTTTGTTGACCTACAAATATATATGTGAAATACAGTTCTTGGTCAGAGAAATGGAGAGTCCAGCCCCCCTCAAGGAGTTGGGTTCCAGAGCCCAAGCTGTGCATGGAGGTGAAGCCAACTATATCTAGTCGGTACCGCCTCGGTCAGTACAACCTCCCGCACAAGCATGGGCTCCTTCCCCCCCAGTGAGGTGACATTCCATGTCCCCAGAGCTAGTCTCCATGTCCAGAGATCCGGTCGTTGAGGCCTCTGTCTTCAACTGCCACCCAAGTCTCCCTGCACCAGCCCCCTATGGATCCTCCTGCGGGTGGTGGGTCCACAGGAGGACGACCCACATCGCTCCTTTGGGCTGTGCCCGACCGGGCTCCATTGGGGAAGGCTCGGCCACCAGACGCTCGTTGTCGAGCACCCACCCCAGGCCTGGCTCCAGGGTGGGGCCCTGGTAACGCTAGTCCAGGCAACATGTGTTTCTCATCATTGGGCCTTCTGAAGGGGGACAGGTGTGGGCTTGCTCACTGCCTCACAGCTCAGCCGCCGTGTGTTGAGTTCACCCCGGTGGACGAGAGGGACGCGTCCCTGTGCCTTCAGGTAGGGGACAGGTCTCTCACTGTTGTGTCGGCCTATGGGCCGAACAGCAGTGCAGAGTATCCGGCCTTCTTGGAGTCTCTGGGAGGGGTACTGGACAGTGCACCGACTGGGGACTCCATTGTTCTACTGGGGGACTTCAACGCCCATGTGGGTAATGACAGTGACACCTGGAGAGGGGTGATTGGGAGGAACAGCCTCCCTGATCTGAACCCGAGTGGTGTTCTGTCATTGGACTTCTGTGTTAGCCACAGTTTGTCCATAAGGAACACCATGTTCGAGCACAAGGTCCATCAGTGCACGTGGCACCAGGACACCCTAGGCCGGAGGTCAATGATCGACTTTCTTGTCGTGTCATCTGACCTCTGGCCACATGTCATAGACACTCGGGTGAAGAGAGGGGCAGAGCTGTCAACCGATCACCACCTGGTTGTGAGTTGGGTCTGCTGGTGGAGGAGGAAACTGGAAAGACCTGGCAGTGAAGGTCTGTGGGGAACTGTGGTCTGTGGGAATCTGAGGGAACGTCTGGCAGAGCCCTGACAGAGGGCTCTCAGACCCTCAGATCTTCAACTCACACCTTCAGTAGAGCTTCTCCCAGATTCTGGGGGAGGCTGGGACATGGAGTCCAAGTGGGCTTTGTTCTCGGCCTTTATTGTCAATGCGGCCACTAGTAGCTGTGGTCGTAAGGTCTGTGGTGCCTGTCGCGGTGGCAATCCCCAAACCCAGTGGTGGACACCAGAAGTAAGGGATGCCGTCAGGCTGAAGAAAGAGTCTTATCAGGCCATGTTGGCTCATGGGACTCCTGAGGCAGCTGACAGGTACCGGTAGGCCAAGCATGCTGCAGCCCGAGCGGTTGCAGAGGCAAAAACTCAGGGTTGGGAGAAGTTCAGAGAGGCCATGGAGGAGGACTATCGGATGGCCGCAAAGAAATTCTGTCCGCCCCAGGGCAGCTGTGGCTACAATAGTAACTTACCACCACCAAGTGTGAAGTGAATGAATAATGATCTGTAAAGCATCTCTGAGTGTCCAGAAAAGCACTATATAAAACTGATGCATTATCATTATTATTATTATGTTGACCTCAACTGGGGATGTTGTCGGACAGGGGAAGGAATACTTTGAGGATCTCCTTGATTCCACCGTCACGCCTTCTTAGGAGGAAGCAGCTGGGGTGGATGAGATCCGTCCTGAGTATTTTAAGTCTCTGGATGTTGTGGGGCTGTCTTGGCTGACACGTCTCTGCAACATTGCGTGGCGATCGGGAACAGGACTGGACTGGAAGACTGGGTTGGTGGTCCCTCTCTTTAACCAGCGGGACCAGAGGGTGTGTTCCAACTACAGGGGAATCACACTCCTCAGCCTCCCCGGTAAGGTCTATTCCAGGGTACTGGAGAGGAGAATCTGACCGATAGTCGAACCTCGGATTCAAGCGGAGAAGTGTGGTTTGCGTCTCGGCCACAGAACACTGGACCAGCTCTATAGTCTCCATAGGGTGCTTGAGGGTTCATGGGCTTTGTGGATCTGGAGAAGGCATTTGACCGTGTCCCTCGTGGTGTCCTGTGGGGAGTGCTTTGGGAGTATGGGGTCTGGGGCTCTTTGCTAAGGGCTGTCTGGTCCCTGTATGACTGGAGCATGAGCTGTGTTTGCATTGCCGGTAGTAAGTTGGACCTGTTTCCGGTGCATGTGGGACTCCGCCATGGCTGCCCTTTGTCACCAGTTCTGTTCATTGTATTTATGGACAGAATTTCTAGGTGCAGTAAGGGGCCGGAAAGGAACCGGTTTGGGGACCACAGGATCTTATCTCTGCTGTTTGCAGATGATGTTGTCCTGATGCCTTCATCGGACCAGGACCTCCAAAGTGCAGAGCTGAGTGTGAAGCGGCTGGGATGAGGATCAGCTCCTCGAAATCCGAGGCCATGGTTCTTGACCGGAAAAACATGGCTTGCCATCTCCGGGTGGGTGGAGAGTCCCTGCCTCAAGTGGAGGAGTTCAAGTATCTCGGGGTATTGTTCACGAGTGAGGGGCAGATGGAGCGTGAGATTGACAGGCGGATCGGTGCAGCGTCAGCAGTGATGTGGTCGCTGTATCAGACTGTTGTGGTGAAGAGGGAGCTGAGCCGAAAGGCAAAGCTCTTGATTTATTGGTCAATCTACGTTCCTACCCTCACCTATGGTCATGAGCTTTGGGTAATGACCGAAAGGATGAGATCGCAGATACAAGCTGCCGAAATAAGTTTCCTCCACAGAGTGGCTGGGTGCTCCCTTAGAGATAGGGTGAGGAGCTCAGTCACATGGAAGAAAATGGATGGATGGATGGATGGACAGTTCTTGGTTGTGTTCAGCACTTGCAGCCACAACTCAACAGTGTTTTAAAACACACCTACTATCAGGGGGGATGTACAAAACCTTGGGTCTCTTAAAATAACTTTTATAACTCCCATCACTATGTTATGTTTACATATTTAAACATTTTCTTGTAAATATAATGATCTGAGAAAAAAAAAAAAAAAAAAGAACTACAGCTGATTGAGTCCAGTCTGTGGTTGAAGGTCAGACATCTCTATAGGTGACAATAACAATCCTTTTCCTCATCACCATTCAAATGGCCAGCTGTTGGCCGGTTACTAACCCAACTTGCTCACCATCTGATTGGCTGTCACATGATCCATTAATTTCATAGTTTCGACCGAGCTGTGCTCCCTTTGCTGTATGATATATTTAGACACGTGTTAATGTGTGTTCTCGTCTACATAATGTTAAAAGCCTATATGTTTGTTAGCTTTCTGTCCTGTTCACTGGCGCTAAAAGGGTTATCTCCATCTGTCAGCAGCTATAGTGCCCAGAGAAAAAGGCTTAAATATTAGCCAGAATACCCATAATTCACTTGCGTAAACGAAAAACATTTCATTTGAAGGAAGTAATTGCTTGTGCTCTTTTGGTTTCAGATCTTATTCTCAAGTGTGTAGTTATTGCAATTCAATTCGCAAATTAGCTGACACAAAAAATCTAATTATTGAATCTAATTAAAAAGAAGTGAGTGAAGCTTGTGACTTATCGCTCGCAGAGATGTTCCTTGTTTGAATGAATTACGTTTAGCACTTAAACAGGTGGAAAAGGAAAAAATAAAAACAAATATAAGGGAACTTCTCTAATGCATTGTGAGGATATAGGTACAAAGTTTGGAAAATAACACATATGCAATTGAAACAGTTTCTTAAGGCAATGCACAGCTTTGATCGAGCGATGATCATGCACGCCAATATTAACACATTCATTTAGCTAAATCTAAATCAACCTCCAGGCCCTGCATATGTCCTTGTAATATGGAAGGAAGCAGATATACTTCAGAAATCCAAACAGGGCAAATGAGAAGATGGTTGAGAATTTCATTACACATTTTAGAAACAACAATATCATCAGTTCTAGGCAAGTATTTCTGGCTCCAAAAATAAGTGTGTGGGTCATTGTGTCCAGCACTTTTCATAGGGAACTTTGCAGACTCTGGGGGCCACTCCAGGCCTTTAGAATATTAGTCTGTGTTTTATTGGACAAAGTCAATATGCACTTTCTTCTCAGCCACACACATGCGGTCTCCCTGACATTGCATGGCCAATTAGAGTCCTATTTCAGCCAAGTGGATCAAGGTAGAAGGCAATAGAGAGACAGAGAGAGAGAGAGGGTGAGACAGAGAGAGACAGAGAGAGAGGAAGATAGAGAGAGGGGGATAAGGGAGAGGGAGAGACAGAGAGAAAGAGAGGGAGGGATAGAGGGGGATGAAGGGAGAGAGAGAGAGAGGATGAGAGTTGCCTAAGTGGGCGGCACAGTTTCCTGCCTCGGGGTGGATTGGTGTCAAGTATGGAGTACACACACAGCAGGCGGAAAATGTAATGAATGTGTATTAGTTGTTAGGGAAAACGCTAGTGTGTGTGGTCAGTGCACTTGACACCAATCTAGCAATGGAGCAGCATCAACCCAAGAAAAATAAAAAAGAGGCATGTCAGACTAAAGCCTAACACAGAGATACAAACATCAATATTTCACATTCCTTGAAAGCTCAAATCTATCCATGATTTATAGTGGGCCTGCAGTAGAAGTGTGTGCTTGATGTAAACACAAGCTGATGAGGTCTATGGCTTTTGTGTACTAGAGTTTGGGCTGTGTCAACCTACTATCAGGGATATTCACTGTGTCCATGATGGTTACTGTGTTTATTGCTACGTCTGCTTCATAATGTATCCACATGTCCTGAAAAAACACACACCCACTCAAGAAACATGTTTCCATGACTGCAGCCAAAGGCACTGGTTTGAGAGGTCTTCGAAGATTAAAATTTCTCAAACAGTGAAAACAAATATACGTCAAAGCTACAACTGAAATAAAGGATGACAAAATAATGCATTTTAAAGTAAACAAAGTCATACCTCCTGGGGTTTATCATCATTTGTCGGAGTTCTTGCAAGGACAATATCAGCTCTACAAAGATAAAAAATAATAATAATAATAATAATTTTATTTATTTATTTTTTGCAAAACACTATTTTAACTTGTCTTTTTTAAAGACAATATGGTAAAGTGTATTTACCTTCATGTTTCGGCTGCTGCTGCTGCCATCTTCAGAACTGTCACCAGTGTTGGTGGTGACATGTCGTATATCAGCTGCTGTTACTTCCTGTAGGCGTGGTCAGCCTGATTGACCTGGCAGGTCGCTCAGACTGACCACGCCTCCCGTTGCCCGGTGTTCTGTGGAGGAGGGTGTCCCAGGTGTGTGAAAGGAGGAACGCTTCGTCATCATGGTTAATGATCCAGCGTTTGAACTTATTTTCCAATCCAATGACCCGTGCCCCATCCCAATCCATAATGTGGATCAGGGAGGCCCTGAAATCATGAAATGAGGCATGGACAGCATTAACCGTGATGACGGAGCGTTCCTCCTTTCACACACCTGAGACACTACAGAACTTCTCAGCATGCCCAGAAAAGGATACATTCAATAAATTTATGGACTATCTGATCTTAGAACCAAGCTCTCTTTCTCTCTGTAGAAAAAAAAAATCAGTACAAGTAAAAAGTAAGAGGTTTTGGGAGGTGAGCAGTGAGAAGGCTCCTGTGTTTGGGTGGGTCCTTTGATACTGGCACTGCTACCTTAATTCAGCTTAGATTTGACTCTAAGAAGCAATTCTTCATGGTGAATTGGAGGGATTCCGATTCCTATGAGATAAGAGCAGAGTCTTCAGCTGTCCCTGCTCAGAACTGCTAAAACTCACACTATCAGAGCAGAAATATGATTTGAAAGACATCAGTCACATTTTAGGACAAACTATTATCTTATGTCATCTATACCAATGATGTGATCTGATCTTTAAAGAGCTAGTGTTAAAGAGGCAGGTAAACAAATGACCAAATGAATGTATGAATATGACCATCAGCTGTGTACATTCAGTGCTCTTGATAAGGGAATGTGTGAAAGTCTACTCTGCGTGTTGCTGCGGTGACAGTGTGTGGTGGGGCATCCCTAAAGCTCTTGTTGGATCGATGCTGAGTGTTGATGGAGCCACAGATTCAACAGGACCACACACAGCAGCACTATCTGTGAATGGCACAAATCGACCAAGAGACGCAGCAACTTAGACTGAACTCCTCAGAGCCTGTCCTTCCTTTTGTGCTTGGGATTTTATCTGCTTTAAGTGCTTGTCTGTGGTTTGGAGTTTTTTTTGTTGTTGTTTTTTTACTAACTATAGTCTGGGGTAGCAGTCTATTCAAGCAAGTGAATAGTGACAGAGGTTAAAACATGTCATCTAAAGTCTTTTACATTGCTCAGTCACAACTGTAAACAACACTGTTCTCTTGAAAAAGGGATTCTGAATTTTAACTGGACCTCCTGGTTAAATAAAGGTAAAATAAAAATAAATAAAAAATGTGCAGTAGATTCATTGGCGAATGCACGCTACGCTGATTATGCTATTGTGATAACACTGTGAAAGGGGAGTGACTTAGAGCAGAGAGCAAATCGATGGAGGAGCATCAAAAATGAAACTGAAATTAATTACACATTTGACTACTTTGTTTTAGCAAAATATTGCATTTCCAAAACAATAAAAGGTAACATGGTGGTCTAAATATTTGATTTGTTAACATAGAAGTGTAATACCCGGTCTTTAAGACAGAGACTACAGGAAAACAAACAGCTGATGACATTTATTTTCTCATTAAGCAGCACATGTGAGATGAGTGTGCTTTAAATATGCATCTATACGTTTGCTCTGATGCATTACTCCTCCTCATCCTGCGCCGGGACCCATTTCTCTTTCTAAATTGTCAGGTGTGTGTTACAGTCGCCATACTGGAGTTGTCAAACTGGTTTACAGTGAGAGTGCATGGCGCTGTGTGACGCTGATTAAAAGTGAGAGCTTTTTGATTGCTTCGACCCTCCGTGGGATTATTAGCATAGCACACGTAGGCTGACGCACACACACGGGTAATTGAGCATTTCTCTTTTACATTACATCTAACAGGATCCTATCCAGGAGCTCAATGCCTCGCTAACAAACTAACACTTGGCTGTTTACCCTGCTTATTTAAATTTATGCAGATGAGTTGAGGGAAAGATGAATGAGGTTGTTTGTGCTTGAATTCCAGTGTCCTGCTTGCGGTCATGTCAGAGCAACACTTGTGCCTTAAGACTGCACAACATCCCTTTAAAGATGGGATAAAACACTTGCCTTTAACTCTCAAATAATAGAAATATCTTAAAAACACATTAAGGTGTCCATTTCTCATTTTTTAATGTTTTTTTTCCTCTGTGGAAGGGACAGCACATACTAAGTAATTATTTGCAAAAAATACTTAGTGGGAGAAAAAGAAGAGCAAGAAAATCACTTGCAGTGGCCTGGATCTATTCATGCAGCAATATTCAGTGGTGTACAGAAAGAAAAATGAATTACCCCCAGATTAAAATGACTGTAATGTGTATTTTGTATTAGGTTTAGGAAACAGAAAAAAAAGATTACAATTATCTGGTTAGAAAATTAGCAACCAACAAGAGTACAAGAGGGCAGTTCATTAAACTAATGTATGGACATTCAGTAGTTTAACAAACTACATTATAAACATTGCATACATCAAACACAATACAACTCCCTAAAACAGGTTTTATATCAGTATTATTTTCATCATGTTGCAATGATGTGAACCCCTGTGAACAGTCTAATACCAAGAATCGTGACGTTGCCCGGTATGGTGCAGCCGGGGCCCCACCCCAGGCCTGGGGTTGGGGCTCGAAAGTGAGCGCCTGGTGGCTGGGCCTTTGCCCATGGGGCCCAGCTGGAAGGACAACGTGGGTCCGCCCTCCTGTGGGCTCACCACCCACAGAGGGTTTCATAGGGGTCAGGTGCAAAGAGGACTAGGCGCCAGTTGAGGTCAGAGGCCTTGACAACCTAGTCCATGGGCACAGAACCTGGCTGTAGGCACTTGGAACCTCCTCGCTGGGGGGGGGGGGAGCCTGAGCTTGTGCAGGAGGTTGAGAGGTAACGTCTAGATATAGTTGGGCTCACCTCCACGCACAGCTTCTGGTACCCAACTTCTCGAGAGGGGTTGCCCATGGGGAGCGGCGGCGGGCTGGTGTGGGCTTGTTTATAACCCCACAGCTCAGCCGCCATGTTTTGGAGTTCACCCCAGTGAATGAGAGGGTCGCGACCCTGCTCTTTTGGGTCGGGGACAGGTCTCTCACTATGGTGTCAGCCTATGGGCCAAACAACAGTGCAGAGTACCTGGCCTTCTTGGAGTCCCTGGGAGGGGTACTGGACAGTGCACCAACCGGGGACTCCGTTGTTCTGCTAGAGGACTTCATCGCCCATGTGGGCAATGCCAGTGACACTTGGAGAGGAGTGATTGGGAAGAACAGCCTTCCTGATCTAAACTCGAGTGGTGTTCTGTTATTAGACTTCTGTGCTAGTCACAGTTTGTCCATAAGGTACACCATGTTCGAGCACAAGGCTGTCCATCAGTGCACGTGGCACCAGGACACCCTAGGCTGGAGGTCGATGATCGACTTTGTTGTCGTGTCATCTGACCACGTGTCTTGGACACTCGGGTGAAGAGAGGGGCAAAGGGTAAATGAGAAGGGGAAACAACTATAAAAGCTCCAAAAAGTCGATTTGGTATAATAGGTCAGCTTTAACAGTGTTTAAGCTGACCTGATAAAGTTCAGATGCCCTTACCTGCAGATTCAAATAAAAGAGATAAGATAAGATAAGATAATCCTTTATTTGTCCCACAATGGGGAAATTGCAGTGTCACAATGCAAGTTTCAAAAACAGTAGGAAAGTAAGAGCATGCATCAAAATCAAGATAAATAATAATAAGTATTTACAATCAACTAAAAAACACAACACTGTAAAGCTAAAGGCACAGAAACGTTGCACAATAAGTGTCTTTGATTCTGAGCAGTGAACAAACAGCAGTTAAAGTGACTCCAGTATAGTAATATATAATATTACCACCAGTGTCTCAGATGATTGTGTACAGTGCAGTGATGGACAGTGGTGGTTAAATAAATAAGTAGCAGGTAAAATGACTTTAAATAATATTGCACATTGTTATTATTACTATGGAGATGACACATGGTTGCTACGGAGATGACACATGACTAGCATTGTTCATTATACAGTCTGACAGCAGCAGGAAGGAAAGACCTGCGAAACCTCTCCTTCCCACAGCGAGGGTGAATCAGTCTGTCACTGATGCTGCTCTCTAGAGCAGATAGGGCGTCCTGCAGGGGGTGACACTCATGGTCCAGCATAGACATGAGTTTAGCCAGGACCCTCTTGTCCCCCACCTGCTGCACCGAGTCCAGAGGACAGCCCAGGACTGAGCTGGACTTCTTGATGATCTTGTCCAGTTTCTTCTTCTCCCTCTCTGTGATGCTGCTGCTCCAGCAGACCACACTGTACAGGATGGAACGCCAATTTTAAGTTAACCACCTGTTCCACTTTGAACCCTTGTGTACTTACATGAAACTAACGGCCAGCGATACTGTGGGAGGAAGACACAGAAGCTTTTATCCAGCTATCTATCAGAGTTACAGCACATATTGCATCTGTCACACTCACAGTGATTTACAAGGAGTGTACTACTATCCCGACACTCAAAACAACAGCCTACAGAGTCTCATCACTATTTACTCTGTTTAAACTACAGTTACAGAGTCAGTAATGGCCGCACAAAAGATACTTCATGCTTAGGATACACTGCTGTGCAAGATACTATCCCAAAGTGGTCATATAGGTTGGGTTCATGCAATATCACAACATTCAAGAATACATATAGTTTAAAACTGAGCTGAAGGGCATGTGAGAATTAGGGTGGAAATTGATGTTTAACTGTCAGATGACAGATTTGTTGACCTGGTTTATTGTTAATGTTTTTCTAATTACTGGGCCTATATTCACATGAAATGAAAACTGGCAAAAACCGTCTTCTCAGTCAGCATACATAAATAAAAGAGAAATCCTTTTTCACTTCAGAAAGAGGTGCCAATATTCAACACCAAAGTTGTGATTGTTGTGAAACAAGTCCCTCAGTACTAGAACATGAACGCACACTATTAAATACAGTCTTTTTAATCACATATTTCTCTATAGAAAATTGACATTTGTAAATTAGTTCACGCAGAATCATAAATAGAATTTTAGTTATTTAAAACTAAATTTAATTTCTGCAGTTTTTCATTCAAAACAAACATCTTTCATCTCCCAAAAGCAAGTTTTACCATCAAAACTCTTCATTCATTTGATAGTGCTCTCAGAGACCACAGAGACTCACTGGTTTAGTGCAGTCTTCTACAGAGGGTCACATTTTACAGATACAGTATGTATTTGGGGCTGGAAAAGCTTTATTGTCTTTAATTTTATAATTTAAAAATAAATGTATACATTAAAAACTATAGTTTGTGATCATAGTCTATTTTTGCTGAAGAAAACTGGAAGATGTTGAAATAGCAAATACATCAGCACTGCTTTTGCAATATGTAATGTGTTCTGGAAAATCAGACATCACGTCACACTGGATGGATCTCTATATTCATACATTCTGTACTCTCTGAGACCCTTCACTTTGTTTGATTCATGTATGAAATCCTTTATTGGGGGCTCACAACTTGTAGATTTTTGCTGTCATGTTTGAATTTCTATATTGAATGTGACAGTGTTTAGGACAATGTCCTTAACCACGTGAGAACAGATCTGTGGTATTGAAAAACACAAGTTGAATTCATTGATCATGTGTGTTTGTGAATGGGAGCTGTGTCAAGTGTTCTGAGAAAGAGCCTGAGAACTGTGTGAACTGATGAGAAATGTTCCCAATGATTTGACCACCTGAGCCCCTGTGCAGATACATGTTTGAATCAACTGACCAAACTAAACCAAGTTTTAAAAAATGTGCTAAAAAGAACAGTTAAAAAAATGTAAATAAATAAACACATTTGGTTCAGACTATAAGTGTCACCACAGAGAATTATCCTGCAGAGGTTAGCCTTTGACGTGGCCGATGATACAAAACACTCCCGGCTGGGCTAACCTTTTTTGGTGCATGGGTTAACAGGCTCCAGGCTTTACTTTGTACAGTGCAGTTTGTAAATGTGACTCCTCAAAATAAACAGTGTACTCTGGTTTTTCTCTAGAGATGCCTTTCCTGACATCAAAATATTTGACCATTGTAAATCTTGACTGGAATATAAAAATGTTTTAATTACAAATTTTATTGGAAAAACAGACATACACTGTTATTTATCATGAAACGCTGGTTGTCCCCTGACATGTCTTTAATTCATAAGGAAGATCAGACTGTTGTTGGAACCAACAAAGTTTGTGATAAATTATGAAGCAATGACACACTTGCCAGTAGTCTGCAGAAGGTTATAGAGCAAATTACATCCATTTGTACTGTAAAAATGTTAGACAATGTTGATATTTCTGTTCTTATAGCTGAAGGGAGTTAAGGCCACATCGCAGCTTGTTCATTTTTCTAATTTCCTCCTAATGATCTCATGGCTGGCACGTCACCATCTGCTACACACACTACTATGATACTGCACCAAGTCAGTCTCATGATAACACACTTGTCGTAATGACCATGCTGTTTAAACAAATCTGCAGCAAAGCATGATGAGTAAA
This sequence comes from Taenioides sp. WSHXM2023, assembly GCA_029959045.1. Taxonomy (NCBI): domain Eukaryota; kingdom Metazoa; phylum Chordata; class Actinopteri; order Gobiiformes; family Gobiidae; genus Taenioides; species Taenioides sp. WSHXM2023. The sequence goes on from CM057085.1 coordinate 21,464,724, forward strand.
CAGACCCTGCCATGGTGTAGCTTGTTGTTGCTGTAGTGATAGTTCAAGTGTTTGTCCTACAAGCACTTTAGCCTGGAGGATGAATGGTGAGAAATAAGCAGCGGTGAAGCATTGTCCATGGGCCACATTCAAAATGAATGTGACGTTGGGCTGCCAGATAGTAAATAAAGTACGCCTTGGGTTGCCAGGTCATCAGTGGGACTCTCTCTGCAAATTGGGTTGTAACTCAGCACAGTGAATCACGTCCATTGCACCAGTGTATGTTTGTGTGTCCACGTTGTGCTCAGATGAAGGCACTTGAACTAAATTGCCCTCCCGGTACCCACAATGCATCTGGAAGCTGGCAGGAGTGGCTGAGTGGCTGCCTGTGTTTAAACCTCACGATGCCTCGGTGTAACGTACGGCTGCTTCAGTGTGACCCCTCTACCCACGTTTCCATGGCAACCCGTGGACCCGTAGAGGGCTGTTGTTTGGATTCTGAATGTGACTTTTTGATACTTAACTTTTTACTGACTCGGGCTTTGAGTGTTTAAACTCTGCAGCTGTTTAGATCATACACAAATCCACAGGCTTCATATTGTTCTTGAAAGTTGTCATATGAAAACAGTAAAATTCTGTATACCGAAAAGGCTGCTATATTTGATGCTGTGATTTTATATTTTATTACTTTACTTTATTACTTTTTATTTTATTTTGACTTGTACATATACATTTATTTGTATAACTATGTCTTATTTGACACCTGTCTCTTGCCATGTTTTTTGCTACTTATTTAGAATAAAGTTTGTCTAAGTCTATGTCTAATGTAGAGCATTCAATTTATTAAAAACAGGTTAGAATGTTGCTGTGTCTCAATTCTGTCAGTATTCTGCAACTACTTCTGAAACAAGCAACTTTACTTGTAGAAATAATTGCAGTTTTTTTAGACTTGGTTTAGTTTGATCATTTGATTCAAACATGTATCTGCACAGGGGCTCAGGTGGTCAAATCATTTGGAACATTTCTCATTAGTTCACACAGTTCTCAGGCTCTTTCTCAGAAACACATGATCACTGATCTTGTTCTCACGTGGTAAGAGACACTGGTCCAAAAGATTCCACTTTCAATATAGAAATTCAAACATAACAGCAAAAACCCCCAAAAAACAATACAAAATCTATCAGCAAAGGACTTCATATATGAATCTAACAGGGAGAACGGTCTCAGAGTGTACATAATTAATTAATATAAACATTGTTTATTGTTGTTGTTTTTGGGAGATTTTAGATCAGTTCTGAATGTAAAACAGCATTTTGTTGAGATAATTTATTTATTTATTTTTTGGGAAAAATAAAATTCTTTTTAGGATTTTGTGTGAGCTGTTTTGCAAATGTCAATTTTCTATAGAGTAATGTGCCAAAGTGATTGAAAACAGTAAAACAACCAGGCTGACCAAAGCGCTATAAGAGTGAAACTAAATAAAGCTGACGTGATACAACACAGTGACTGAGTGGCTATCACTCTTGCCTCAAGATGGTTGCTGCCCAGGCATTTCTGTGTGGAGTTTGCGTTTCTCCCTGTACAAATAAACAAGCTCTAATAGACCAGAAAGTCACAGATAAGATAAACCTGTATTTGTCTCACAATGGGGAAATTACAGTGTTGCAATGCATAGTTCAAGAATAGCAAGAGAATAAATAAAAATCAAGATAAAGTCCATGGCCAGTACCCAAATACAAAAAGGTGAAGTTCCCAGAGCAGATGATGGCAGCTGCTCTCGAGACGCCTTGGTAGTGCACACTCATTTGGCCCTGAGACAGTAGAGCAGAGGCGAAGATGAAGGGGGCTCTGCAGATAAGCTGGAGGCACAGTGTGCTGGAAGGAAACACGGCAGGTAAATGTCTGGAAAAGATGCTCTGAGTTAGTGACCAGCAACAAACTGATGACAGCCATTCTGCATGGATTAATCTGCTATCATCTCTCAAATAAAAAATTGAATACTCATAAAATTAACACATGCCATTGCTTGTTGTTGTACAGCTCCAAGGCTCAAACTAAACATTTGAGGAAAACCTGATAATAATGTGGCCCATGTGCCTGCTGGTAGCCTATTACGTGCGGCCTGAACCTTTAAGAGGGAGGGTCCTTTACCTGCTCGTCCTTTTGACGTCACCCACTGTCTAGGAGTAGTGCAGCAGTACGTGCGCCAGATTAAGCTTTACTATCGCTTAAAAATCATCTTTCTGTGGCTTAAAGCTTGATGATTGTACCCAGCGTTGCATGTTCCATCCGTGATTATTATGTGATCCTCATTTATTCATTCATTCGCCAATGTATCCAAACAAACAATTCCTCCTTTCGCAGACCTACGGTGCGAGCACGAAAGTTGGCTCAGGAAATCGGCTCGTGCATGAGGTGTTTTGTCAAACGCTCGGTGTGTGGTATCCAGAACTCTTTCCTTGCACGAGTATTTGTTGGGCCATAAGTGTGTTATTTATACCGACACCAACCCGCTGAGCCATCTGGCAACAGCAAAGCTTGGTGCTGTTGAGCAACATTGGGCTGCACAGCTCGCGTCATTTGATTTTGAATTGAGGTACAGATCCGGTAAAAGCAATCAAAATGCAGATTCATTGTCCCGCCAGCAATGTCTCACCTCTCAGGAGCTTGCAGAAATGATCCCAGGGGCACTCATCCCACACTCTTTGCAGGGGTTGGATGGATTGCATAGGGTTGAGGCCTCTCAGGCAGCGGTGGCAGCTCTGCCTGGGCACTCTTTGGATGACATATGTGCCCTGCAGGAAGTGGATGCTGTCATTCAGGTTATGACCGTTTGGGAAACCAGGGTACAGCCCAATGCTGAAGAGCGGAAAAACCTTTCTCCCTCCGCCGGGGTATTGCTTTGGCAATGGGACTGTCTGGTGGAAAGAAATGGGTTACTTTATAGTAAGGTATTTTGCCCAGATGGGTGTGAGGCCATCTTACAATTAACCCGTGACTGTGTGGTTCCAGCAGTGTGAATGCTGTGATGTTGCAAAGGACTCTCATCATCCAGCTTGTGCATTCATGGGTCACCTTCTGGCCTCATGACCAAATGAAGTCATTGCCCTTGATTTCACCTTGCTTGAACCTTCAAAGAATGATGTTGAGAACATCCTTGTTATTACAGACGTCTTTAGTAAATACACCCAAGTGTTTGCAACACGTGACCAGCGTGCTCTTACAGTAGCTCAGGTTCTTGTGTCTGAGTGGTTCTCTAAATTTGGGGTTCCAGCTAGGATACATTCAGACCAGGGGCGAAGCTTCAAGAGTTTGCTGATGCAACTACTGTGTGGACTTTATGGTATTGCCAAATCGTGAACAACAGCTTACCATCCGGCTGGGAATGGCCAGTGGAAACGTTTCAGTCGTACTTTGCTCATCTTGCTTCGCACACTGCCTGCAACCTGGAAACACAGGTCTTCTTGCTTGCTGCAAGTCTTGTATGCCTATAATACCACACCACATCAGTCAACTGATGAATCACCATTTTACCTGATGTTTGGTCAAGAACCTAGGTGGATTTCTTGCTGGGCCAGGTCGCAAAACCTATCGCTGGTGAACTTCACGATGGTTCGCTGAGCATCAAACATGCTTACACATGGCTTTTGAGGGAGCTCAGGAACCCTTGAGGATAGCCGCCCAGCGCCGGAAAGCCCACCACGATCAACAGGTGCATGATCAACCTTTGGGGGAAGGAGAGCTGATCTTGGTGCACAATACTGGTGTTAGGGGTCTGTATAAGATGCAGGACTTCTGGTCCTCAATGCCACATGTTGTCTTGAAGGCTCCACAAGAAGGAGAATCTGTTTACACCATTGCTCCCTTGCAAGACCAGACAAAGAGTAAACAAGTTCATTGCTCACTAATAAAGACACTGGTTAGAGTAACCCCGGTAACTGAAAATGTCGACTCTTCACAGGGTGGCTACCAAAATTTACCTAGTGGATTATCTTGTGACGGAGACTTGTGGTGTTCTGTAGCAGAGCAGCCATTTGAGTCAGAACCTGTCCCCAGTCGGCCTGTGAGGGTGCAGACTTCTTCGCTTGCCCCTGTAGTGGCAGTCAAAACTGAAACGCCAGCTGCGGAGGCCATCTGAATCCGCATCACTTACCACGGTCTGCACTAAACACATGGAATCCAGTGTCAAACTCAATGACTGCCAGCTTTAGACCTTAGGATTAAGTTGGAAGTCCATCATTGGGGCGACGATGAAAGGAGGAGGGATAGAATGTGGCAGTAGGTCCATGTGCCTGCTGGTAGCCTATTATGTGTGGCCTGAACCTTTAAGAGGGAGGGTCCTTTACCTGCTCGCCCTTTTGGTCGCCTCTGACATCAACTGCCATCTAGGAGTAGTGCAGCAGTACGAGCACCAGATTAAACTTTACTTTCGCTTAAAAATCATCTTTCTCTTAACGCCTGGTGATTGTACCCAGCATTGCGTGTTCCATCCACCTCCAGCGTGTGCACGAGGGTTGGCTCGGGACATCTCTTGGCTCGTGCTTGAAGCATTTTGTCAAACGCTCAGTGCATGGCTTCCAGAACTCTTTCCTCGCACGAGGACCTCTCTAGCCCCATGCTACGCACTTTGCATTTGGATGCTCTGATGGGACGCTCAGGTTCCACCCACTCTCCGTGCTGGGTGCTTCTGTGTGTGCGGCGCATCTTGGGACTTTGGTTTGGACTTCCCACGAGCTTCCCCTTCCTGAGCTTCCCTTTCTTAGTTTTCTCTTTTCCTTTTTTTGTTCCCCGTTTTTGTTCCCCCCTTCTACTCTGCTACGGCTTCCCCCCTTTTGCCCTCCCCAGCTGCTGTGGGTATTGGAGCTGCTTAGAGCAGAGTTAATGTTATTAAATACTGTCATTGTTGACTTTTATTGTATGTATGAAAGAGTGAATGAATAATTTCTTTTATGAATAGTTTTTTAAAAATATATTTTTTTTTATAACCCAGATCAAGCAAATAAATAAAATTGTATATTTTCCTAGCTCATATCTCTGTCGCTTCATCCTTACCTGTGTTGCCTTTATATTACAAATTACCCGTTCCCTTCGGGGTGGCATTGCTGGATAACATGGTTACAAGTTGGATCTAGTGAGCCAGAATTGGAGCTTATTTACACTTGTAGGGGACTTCTGCCCCCCTGTGCCACGACAGTCTTGGCGTTGCTGGCAGGATGCAATTGAAGTGGACAGAGACATAGAACTGGGGTTACATTTGGGAATTTGAACTGAGGTATTGAGTGCAGTACGCATGTTATCTTTGGTAGTCGCTTGTAGTCAGAAGTGCCCACTGTGTTTTCTTTAAAATCCGTTATTGTATGTTTTGCATGTTTTTGTTTTGTTATTTATTTTGATATTACATGTTTTGCTTTTGTGCAGTTTTACCATTGAAGCGCATGTGTTTTCACTGATGATTTGCTTGTACCTTAAACCACTGCATTAAGCACTATTCTAATTAGTATACTGCCACTGGTATTAAGAAGTTCATTCTCACTGTGCCACTAGTCTGTTTTATTGTGTGTAGGTATCGTGAACAATACCACAGCAGCATTTTTCCAAAGTCATCTTTTTTTTTGGTAACAAAGATGGAAGACCAGTTGTGCAAATTACAGGCCGAAAACAAACGACTGCTTCAAGAGCGACTTCAGTCCGCTTTTAATGCTAGTGACGGGGTGTCAACCTCCTCTGCAGAACCTACCCCCCCCCCCCCCCCCCCCCCCCCCCGCGTAGTAATTTGAGTGTTGATCAGTTGGTCTTCATTACAGGTTCTCCCACAGACAACAGGAGGGAGAAACTTTATTGGAATACTCTCTCACACTTACAGTATGTTGTTAATGGGGAAGGTCAAACAGTGCACTCCAAATATGATAAATTCTGAAGTTCTTTTACTTGATCACTTCGTTGAACAGGTTCTGAATGGCGCTCTGAGGTGAGAACTTAAACAATATGTGAGAAACACTCCCGGAGCAACGCTGCTTGACGTCAGAAGCGAGGCCATTAGGTGAGAGCGCAAAGGGCTGCCGGCAGGTGTAAAACGTAACTCGGCTTCACACCTCTCACCGGCGTGGCCATTCCCCTCGTCCTGGTCCTATCATCTGTAGGTGCTGTCAACAACCTGGCCACAGGAGTGCGATGGGCCACGCCTTGTCAACAGTTGGCTGCACATGGTCAGTTTCAGCCAAGGCAGCCGTCGGAAAACTAGAGTCCACCATGCTGCCGAGCAACAGCTCGGGTGGGGCATCTACAGGCTCAGAAGATTCTTGGACAAGGTTGCAAGATGTTCCGAAGTTAATTTCTGCATGTCCACATATCGATGTTGGTATGGGATGATTTCTACCATCACTGAAAGCTTTTTCTAGAGTAATTTCGAGCCCTGGGGTGAAGAACATCTTAAAGCCTATCATTGGTTGGAGCTTAAAGCTGCCAATGGTTTGGCCATTCCTTATACTGGCTACATTGAACTTGATATTGCCCTTTGTGGGAAGTTGATGCCTCACTGTGGAGTCCTGGTGGTCAAAGATCCACCTGGGCACACACCCTCCAAGATTCCCGATGTCCTGGGAATGAACACAAATAGTAAATGTCATAAAGAGCTTTTTGGTCAGTACGGCCCTGATCTATTTGGAGAAGCTTCCGTGTCCTTCCCAACCCCCCTTGTTGATGCTATGCAAAAATGTCATGTTGCTAGTGTGAAGCTTGTTCCTATGCAACCAGGTAGAGTTTGGTTTCGGGGTAAGGTTTGTCGAATATTAGGTGGTGCCATGAAGATGGTCACCGCTACGTGTTTTGAACACTTTGCCAATGGCACCGTATTGTCTGAGCCGCCTGATTCTCGCTTACCAGCTGGCCTTTTGGCATTGCCTGCCTTGGTTCTGGTCATTCGGGGCACTGCTTATATTCCAGTGGTGAATGTTAGTGATTCGCATGTGCTTCTCTACTCCCGCACAGTCAATGGGACCCTGGACAAGGTAAATGTCGTTAGCTTACCGCCTGGAGTTGCGGAGGTGTCATCAGTCACTGCACAAGTTGCTTCTCAAAAGGCACCCACCTCAATCTTGGATCAGATTGAAGGTATAGACTTGTCACAATTGCCCCCAGAAGAACGGGAAGCAGCCAGGTCATTGCTGAGGAAACATTTGTCAGTTTTTGCAGCCCATGACCAAGACCTGGGATGCACTAATCTCATCTCACACAAGATACCACTTCTGGATGATGTACCGATTAGGCAACGCCATCACCATATTCCTCCATCAGAGTACGAAGTAGTGAAGGAGCACATTAACCAGCTGCTCCAAGCGCAGGTCATAAGAGAGAGCTCAAGCCCTATGCCTTGCCTATCGTGTTAGTCCATAAAAAGGATGGCACACTGCGGTTGTGCGTAAACTATCACCAGTTGAACTCAGAAACGCAAAAGGAGGCTTTCCCCCTCCCTCAGATAAAAGAATCGCTGGATGCCATGACTGGTGCATGTTGGTTTTCAACAATGGACCTCGAAAGCGGGTACAATCAAGTACCAGTTGCGGAAAAAGACTGAGCGTTTTGCTCGGCCTATTTGTGGAATAGAATGCCCTTTGGGATGTGTAATGCCCCAGGAACTTTCCAGCGCCTTATGCAGCGTATTTTTGGAGATCAGCAAGGCACAGTCATTGCTTCTGTACTTGGGTGATATTATCATCCAAGTAATCCAATAACATGGTACATAATGGTACTGTTGAAACACACATATTTTTAAAATATGTAGTTTTATAATGTTTTGATATAAAACCTTGATATGTTCACTCAACTCTTAAAGAGTGTAAATGAATTGTAGAAAATTAAGAAATTAGTCCCTTGCACTTACCTCAAACACTTCAATACATTGTGCTCTATGAATTTGCATTTTTGTCTACTTGGGTAAAGTATCAATCCAGAGGTTTTTGAATTAGGCTTTAAGAAAACACAAAAAATGGCACATTTTGAATTTTATTTTTTTATTTTTTATTTTTTCAGCAAATTCTCATTTGGAGATTGTTTCGCCAACTGAGCTATAGGTTACTAAGGTAAACTTGCATGTACATAATTTATTCAACATATTGTCATATTTACATTCACACATTTAAATGTTTTGGTGAATAGAAGCCAGAGACCCTGAAGGAGAGCAGGCTTTTTTTTTACTTTTACTGGTTAAACTGCAGTTTTATTTTTGATGTTACAGCAGACTGTCATTTCAGAATGTACACATTCCTTTTTGAAAATGATTTGCAAAAAGTAGAACTTGTTATAACTCCACAAATGACAGACAAAAGCTCTTACTCAAAGACAGGTTTTTGCAGAGTTTATCGAAGAAAACAATAAGACTATTAGACTGAGAGAGGACATGTGTTTGGTAAGTCTAGTGTGTGCACAGTCTCCACTCACCATCTGCCTGTGGGTTAGCTCACTATACTACATTCATTTATGACTTGTGTCCCTCACTAATTAGACTGTAGTATGGGGCGAGGGGGTCTTGCTTGTGCCTTAGGAGAGAAAGATGTGTGTAGAATCCCTCAGTCGTCCAGGTAGAATCCATAGCAAAAGGAGAAATTTAATTTGTCAACTGGACAGAGTTTATTTGGTCGAATACGTTTTGCAATTGAAACATTTCTTTTGGGACTAGCACCGTTATCCTGTTTAATAAATTGTCTATTTCAAATTTTAAGTTTTCAATGTCATAATTGAGACGGCTGATTCTGAGGCTGAGCATCCCTCTCAGGTAACGCTGGGTTAACCTGGCTGCCTTATGCCCTGGTTCCGGTGATTTCTTCTGTAAAGCCTTGGGAATAAGTTGGTTCTGTCGAAATCTCAGGTTAAAGCGTAAATGATTGGATGAGCTGCGAAACGTATTCGACCAATAAACTTTGTCCAGTTGACAAATTAAATTTCTCCTTTTGCTTGGGAGAGAAAGGACTTTCCAAGAATCCATTTTTGAGGTTGAACATATCATCTCCAGAGGGTTTGTCCTGAGTCAGCCATTGTCATTTCCTTCCTATAAGGAATACCAGTGGGGAGAGACGGGCACGGTCCTACAATAATGAGAGAAAGAAAACGGCTGAAAAAATGCAGTAATTAAGACAAGACTTTGGGGGATATTTTGATCTGTTTCAAAGGCTTTTCTTTGAACCAGCAGGAAAGAACAATCTGTAATGTTTGACAGGATTTTTATTGAACTGAATCATGTTTTCTCAAAGAGAGATAAGCAATTCTCCACATTGACTTGTAATTCAGGTCTTTGATCATAATCAGGCATACAGAGGTAATCCCTAGTTATTTGCATGTTCAGACCAATATAGAAGAGAGGGAAACAAGATTTGTTCCTTGTTTTGTTTGAAGTTGCAATCAGTACTTTTTATGGTTGCAATGGTGCAACCATGTCACACTTATTGTTGATTTTACTGTATATTTTTGTAACACAAAAATGTACATCCCTGAATATCATCATTGTCCTATGGGCAAGATTGGAAAATTAGGATCATCTTTTAGGTTTACAGAAGATTTCTTCTTTATTTAGTTTTTGTATTCTGAAAATGAACTTTAAGGTCCATCTCACTGTGAGCCGAGGGTGATCTCTTCTTTTTTCTAATGTTTAGAAACCTCACACATTTGGTTTACCTTGAACTACAGCCATAAAATCTCTCAAAAAGAATGCAGCGAGGAAGTGACATGATCAGACCTAAAGAATGTCAGGGCATTGTCAGAAGAGCAGTCAAAGCTTGTGAAAATGCAATGTAATAATACTCAGGGTCAGTTTGAACACAGAGATGACACATTCCTTCACTCTTTACTACAGGCAGCCAAAGTCACATTGACTTTTTGCTTAACCTTTATTATATTGGTATGTTTGTGAATATTTCCTGATACACATACGCTCACACATACGTACGTGCACACAGGGACTCAGGGGCAAAGGCGTGGGCTGTTTCTTCCGGTTACATCTGAGTGAAAAGATGATGGATGGAGGATATAAAAACCATCTCTGCAAACCATTTAGAAATGAGTGAAATGGAAACAGTGTGAAAGACTGACGGGCGGACTATAGATGGGTACTTTAGTCCAGGAGATAATGACTGTGGTGACAGCGATAGGTTTGATGTGATCAAAAATAACATCAGGCCGAAAACTGAACCTTTCAGACAGCTCTCTTTATTACACACTGCTTATGATGGAAAAGTTATGCTTTACATGCTGTAAGGATATGTGTCATCTACATTTGACCCATCTTTCAATGCTTCGGAAGCTGTCAGGGGCAGTGAGTGACTATATATATATATATATATATATATATATATATATATATATATATATATATACATATATATATATATATATATATAGTCACTCACTATATATATATATATATATATATATATATATATATATAATCACTCACTATATATATATATATAGTCACTCACTATATATATATATATATATAGTCACTCACTATATATATATATATATATATATATATATATATATATATATATATATATATATATATATATATATAATATCACTATTGGATATGGAGTCATTTATATTCAGCCAGGGTGCACAGACACCTGCTGACACAGTGCAACACACATGCATATATATAGCGTTATACCTGTATGTGCCTATTTCAGAATACACATTTATTATGAGTTATTGTTCAATGGTCTGTTTTTGAGGCACCCATTTCAGCATAAAAAAAACTGATTGAATTGAAAGCTCTATTGTCCTGTGAGAAAGATTTGGTTTGCAGAAAAGCGCCTCTGATGAAAAGACAATAAAAGCACATAAAACGGTCCACAGCAGATGCACGGCAGCGTGATGTGATCAGATGAAAGGAGGGGAGTGCAACACGCCCAGGGAAAATCAACGTTAATACTGTTATGGTGCAGACAGGAAACCTGCTGAAATAACATTTAAGGAGATGATTTTGTGTGCTGAAGCCCCACTGGATCCCTCTAGGGACCACTGTGGTCATTACACTACAATATGAGGGAAGATGAAGTGCATAGTGATGTGTGTATTAGAGCAGGGTTACCAGGATGGACCGAGATGAGAGAGGGAACAAATCAAAAAGACACAATTTACAGATATGTTTTTGTATCTTTAACCCTTACAGTAGTGTTTTTAGGACAGTGAAATATCTGTAGCATGTGTGTGTGTACAAGAAACAATCCTGATGAAGCAGTCCAGTTGACATCTGTCAGCTAAATGCTAATCATGTGTCCAAACCATACCAGCTCTCATCAATCCTGTTCTCTTTCTCTCTCTCCGTTCTTTCCCTTTATCACATATTCTTTTTTTCAGTTTTTTCTGCATTGTAAGTATGCCATCAATAGCTTGTGGTTGCAGCTGATGCCCCAACCACCTACAACTTATATCATTTACCCTTGTAGGAAACCATTTTTTCTAAGAGGTTCTTGTTGTCAAATGTCAGCTATTTTTGGTTGAACATTGCACACAGCTGGTGCCACAACAATACAGAAACCTCCTCAGCACGATTTTTCTGTGAGAGGTGAAATGGCCTCATGTAAACTGTTCGCCACAAACAACCGTAGTACCATTCCTTTGCTCATTTGGTTTTCCATTTCCTCTTTCAGATTTGTAATCATTTCTATTTCTCCTGGAGCTTCTATCTCTCTCTCTGCACTTGTCCCCCTCACAAGCAAGAAATTGATTTCATCACTAATTGTGCTGAAACAAACAGAAGTTGATTAATTCATGTTTGTGCTCACTCACACTGATAAATGAAGCAGCTCAGAGGGTGAAAAAAAATTGTTAATATGAGGAGAGGTACAGGAAATAAGGCAGAATGGGCCTGAAGCAAGACTCTCTGAGCTGTTTTAGCATTTCAGCAATTTTATAACCAAATCTCTCTGTATAGCAATCTTCACATTGCAGAGTTTTTGAACTTATACTAATTATTAAAAAATTTGATTGCATATATCTAATGTTTTCAGATTGCAGCTGTTTCTCTGTGTCTTTTATCTTTAGTTAAGTAGAGATTGGCATTCAAGGGCTGAAATTAAATTATTCTAGTGAAGGTTCATAGCATTTAAAAACACAGTGGAGCACTTTCTGTCATGACATCACAAGGTGGAACAGAGTGTTTTCAGTCTGAGAGAAGTCTAAATATGCAGGATCTGTGTGTTAAATATTTGTAAATGAAACAAAACACAACTCCAGGTATGTTTGTGATGAGGAAACATTATAACATAGATCAGAAAATAGTGTAATATAGGCTCTTTAAGAATTGGCATTAACTGTTATCAGTAAAAGCTATTTGATTTGAAAATGTTTACTTCATGTCTGTTAGGTGAAGTTTATGGAATTTAGAGTCAACATCTGACATATGGTTCCTTTAAAAGAGACCACATATTCACCCCCATCTCCTGTACAGCAGCAAAACCATGAGCTCCCTGAGTTTTTCCAATCAGTTCAAACCAGATCAAGTCGTTGTGTGTGGAAATGAAATAAAAAAGTCCATATATGTGTTTTTTAATGAAACCCATTCCCAATGGATTAGCAGCTCACTAAAACTCCAGAAAATAAAGTGTTCAATGAAACTGACAATTCAGGTCAAGTCTTTCATGGCCATAGCTCCTGACCTGAGGTGAGGGTAATGAACATAGATTAATCTATGTTCATAATTCTGATAAATCCAGAAGTACAAGGCTCAGTTCTTTCTTCAGCACAGCAGATAAATTGGCCACATGGATATCTCATCCATCTGTCAGTCTAGTCTTTATTTATTAACAGTGAACAAAAGTCTATTTGAGGTAAAGGGGACTTCAATTACAACATCACAGATCTACAAAATGATTTCTGCAAGATCTAACCACAAACATGTGTCTTCTTTCTAACTTCTGAGGCTTGTGGACTAAACTAATTAGATATGCACACTGTTTAAGACAGGAGGAGGTTTTTGTCAGACTGGTCCAACATTGAGACCACTCTTCTGTTTGTGTTCATACTAGTCTTAATACTGTAACTCTAATATATTGTTCTCACCAGTGTCTTGAGGCTATGGGTATGGCGGGGTCACAGTTAGATTTGATATAATGTATTTTTTGGTGTCTTCCAACATGGCACGACATTGTACAGCTCGTCTTTTTCTATAACCAGGTGTGCTGACCAAATGCGCTCTATTGAAACAATAAGATAAAGAAAAAATAAGAGGAACCAGTATTATTAAAAAAATAAAATAAATGTAATGTACCCAACATAATATAATAAATAATCTGAATTGTTAATCAAATAATAAGTGCAAAGTAATATAAATTAATTCCCCAAAATAATATACAAAATACTATTGACCCAAATTAATGTTAATACATAAAATAATATAATGTATGTCAAATAAATCAGGTTACAATAATAATGCAATAGTCTTACATAGCATTTTTCCAGATGCCCAAAGTTTACAACTGTATGTAAAGTATTATTCATTCATTCAACACTCAGTAGTGGTAAGCCACCATAGTAGCCACAGCTGCCCAGGGGTATACTGACGGAAGTAAGGCTGCCAATTTGTGCCATAGACGCCTCCGACCACCAATTAGTCACACACAACTTCCATAGACAGTGTGGGTAGAGTGTCTTGCCTGAAGACACAACAACAGTATGCAGCAGCACTGCCGCCCCAGTGGCGCACCTGGTTTTCCCAACGGTCTTTCATTCCAGCACTAACAAGGCCCAACTCTGCTTAACTTCCGAGATCAGACTAGCTCGGGCATTGACAAGGAGGTTTGACAGATTTTTCATTTTTTCCTTGGGGGGTTTCACAATACCAGCGGGTTGTTGATATGAAATATATTTACTGTGGATTAGCTCATGAATTACCAGATGACATGCTTATGATGTGAATATTAGCAATCACAGACTAATAGTAGAAATGAAGACAAACAGTGAGCACAGCAGTATCATTTGAAGTTAACTAGGGCAGCTCGTCACTTAGCTGCTGAGGTGCTGACTAATTAGCATTCAGCTCCAGTGCGTTGGTTGGTATTCTCTGGGCTGTGTTTATTTCCACGGTAAGTGTGTAGTCATTGATCAGACTGACAAAGACTTATTATGGTGTCACTGTGCATGACCCCGCTTGATCCCGCTCACTGGTTAAAGTGTGTTTATGTGCACCACTCGGTGTGTGTGTGTTCTGCTAATGACTTGTCAGCTTCAACCACAAGTGCTAAAGGTGACAGTTCCCCTCCAGAGACCCACACACCAGCGTACCCTACACACACCCTACATTTGAACAGGGAAATACACATTATTTATTCTGCCACCACCGCCTCGAACGCAAACACAAATATCAACAAATGCCAGAGCTAAGGGTGGAATTCCTGTGAGAGCAAACATGATGTTGGGTTAGCATATGTCCAATCAGGACTCTAGCCTTTCTGAATAATATCTAGGTAGCAAGTTTTACCTTCAGGTTCAGCTCTTTTTAAAATACAGTAGATATTAAAGTACTGAATGGGACCCACATTTGACGGAAATATTGTGCATTTCTATTTTGAAGTAAAAGTAAGATTAGCCAATTTATCAAGACACATCACCAAAATGACAGGGCACCATTCTCAAGTCTGAGTGAATATTTGTCAGAAGTGGAATCTGTAATCAAAAATGTTAAAATCCTACAGAGGTAATTTGCAAGGGCATCACTCAGAGATCAATAACATCATCAACACACGTGATTAACTTGACAGTACAACCATAGACTGTATAAAGAAGTGGACTAAGCAAGTGTCACCCATAGCGTTCAGCTTCAGTCCAGTGAAGCTCATGATGCTAGCAGTTATAGGGGCGAATTTGAAGCCAGGCTCCATATTAGGAATAGGACAAAATGCCGCAATAAAAACATCAGGATCATGCAGAGAAGGTTAATACAAACACTTTAAGACCAAAATGATGACGCTCACTGCAGCAGTTACAGAGAGAGGAGTGGTAATTTCTCAATGTAAAGTCAATTGGAAACAGAATTGAAGAAGCCGAAAGTGACCCCATGAACACTTCCTATTTGTGTGCGTCAGCTAGCGGGTTAGGTATGTCCATTTATATACAGTATGAATGCAACCAATAGGGGGACCAAACAAAGCACACAAATCCACGAATCCTGATGTTTGGTGCTTGGAGACATGAACTGAACTGTCCTTGATTCAGTCTGTGTCTGTCCAGCTGCTTTAGAGTCCAGACAATCAGTTCTACGCCACAACCTTTCACCCTCAGACAGCGGACCTTTTCTTTTGCCTTTGACTGCCAGTCCTGTGAGGCTAACCTTGTTAAATAAAGCTTCATCTAAAATAACTCAATCCTGCTTTTCTCCGTGCTCCTCTCTAAATCCTCCATCAAACACACAGGCACAGACGATCAATATCAAACCAAAAGCAGGAAAATCTCACGCTGTATGCACCAGTGTGTCCCCCCGGATCTAGCTCTGCTGTAATGGCATTGGAGTATTAGTCAAACAAAGCTCTGTACCAAGGTATAGTTCAATCTGGCATGTGTTCATTTGCCGACATTAAGAGGTTACTTCTCACAGTTTACACTTCACTGTGATTGGTTAAATCCACCTGTGTCACTCACTGAAAGCATGAAAGAAACTGACCAATAGGAAGAGTGAGTGGGGAAAAGTGTCTGGTTCATGAAATGACACTGACATATTGCCCTAATATTACACAAAAGAATGCCTGATGGGACGCAATATGTTCACCCAAGGACAGAATTTCTCACAGTACAAAAAATGTGACTCAAGTTTCAAGTTTTAGTCATAGAAAATTCGATGTGTTTGAGATGAAAACAATCTTTACTCAACACCTTCATATATTACGGATCAAATGTGGAAGAGGAGCACATGGATGAGGTGAAGTCAAAATTAAAAAATGGATGGCGTGACCCAGAGAAGCAGTGAGGAGAATATGGCCTTTAATAAAGCTGTGGTGCAGGAGATGGGAGCTCTGCAGGGAATATCCGCACTGTTCTTCTGCAGATAGAGCAGCAATCACTCACAGGAGACCTACAACTTCAAGGTATCGATTCAAGGGAAATCCAGAAGGACTCTTCACCAGGGACATGATTAGATGTGTGAAGGTAGGCCAAAGACACACGTGTAAGTCATGAAGGTCCAATTACATTTTAGTGGTGCAGAACTAATCAGCCGGAGGTACAGGCCCATAACAAGTATAATATATGCTAATTAGTTTTCATCTGCTCACAACTAGAGCTAGCTATAGAGCTATAGACTTTGGGTTTTGTGCCCATGTCAGATATTCATGGTGGTTCTGTTATAGGCAACATGCATTTTGAGGAGTTTTTGAGGGGAAAATTTTTTTTATTGCTATGGCAACTGCCCTAATTTGTCATAATTCTTAAACCCATGCATGTGTTTTCTCAAAAAAAATATCAGTGTAGAAGTAGTACAAAAGAGAATTTAATTTTGTCAACTGGACAAAGGTTTTGGAGTGTAAATGCTTCTATTCTATTTTGTGATGGAACTAGTGCTGTCAAAAATATTGCGCTATTGCGTTAAAGCAAAACAATTTTAATGACGCTATTTTTTTTTTATCACGAGATTAACGCTCTTTGTGACCTAGTGAACTAGTTTTTTCATAAGCTGTGGCCACTGCTCGTAATGTTAAAAAACTACAGGTTCCGGCTGTAAACAGGAAGGAAAACAATTTGTACGTAACTGAGAAATCCCAGCTGGAGGAGGTGGGCCAAAGCGCGGCAAAGTTCATAAAAGTGGAACATGAGAGTGGAACATCCAACACAAAATGTCTCACTGACATGTTATAGTTTGCAATAAAAACACATTTGCACAAAGCAAACCTATCCACTTTTCTATGTTGATAAGAGTATTAAAATGATTATTCAAGGGACAAAAATGTGCGATTAATTTGCGATTAATCGCGAGTTAACTGTGACATTCATGAGATTAATCGCGATTACATATTTTAAGTGATTGACAGCACTAGATGGAACCTACCTTAAAAACTGAGGGATTACATGGACAACTTGTAATCCCTTTTGTTGCACAAATGGTATAAACCCCCTGAAACTAGAATATAATAAAGTGGCCTGGTCTGATCATATTGCCAGCTGTGTCTATAGGGGAAAGTGATTTACCTCTGAAATAGCTTTGAAGCTGCATTTGAGATCTCGGGAAGGAACAGTGTTGGTCTGAAATATCCTCTCCACTACAGTTAGTTAGGAGTTAGAATTTGGACTCGATAAATTGTACCCTCAAGTATAATTATGTTTTAATTAATCATTTAGATTTACAGACATATAAAGAACTTTACAGTGGCACATGAGAAATGTATTTCCTCAACACGTTTGTAAGCATGAAGCAGACTCGCCCATGTTATGGGATATTCCAGTCTAAATGGACCCGGAGCAGCTCTCCCCTGGCACGACAGGCTCAACCAACCTCCACTCATAATGGGATTTAATGCCAACTTCTACAAGTGCCTCTTTCAAGTGCATACACAAGTGATGCGATAATGAGAAAAATTGTGTGAGAATAACTATGATTATATTTACATTACATACTTACATGTGAATATTAACCAAGCTTTTTCTGTCAGACTGTGATTCATCTACACAAACTGTGTTGAACAATGTGACAAGCCAATGTCTGTATCTTTTGAGGATAGATTAAATTGTATGTGCAGTCATAGAAACAAGACCATTTCAGCAGTTGCCTCATCTGAAAGGTGTTTGTGAATCATTTCATTTCAGTCTGCAGGTTGATTATGAACTGATTTTAAATGTCATGTGAGCACAGAAAACAACAACAACAACAACAACAACAACAGCAATATTGCAATGTTTTGTACTCTGAATAGTATTTGCCATACTTTTTAGTTTTACTTAATTACAATTTTGGAAGCAGTACTTATAACTGAGTACATTTTTAGCCCTTTTCAAGTACTTTTACCTGAGTACAAATATGTACAAATATTTTTTCCATCACTGGAAGTAATGAATCTGAAAGATCAACTTATAGTTAACAGAAGCCACCAAAACAGTAGGTGATTGTTAAATGTGAACCCTTGTTGAAGGCCCAAAGTCAGGTAGGTTCAGTGTCTTGTCACCTCAGAAGTAGAAGATGTACAAGGGTTTAAATATTTAAACTAGATTAGATGTGGAATAGATGTGTTATTATAAAGACACACTGCTTAGAAGAGGAACCCAGGATCCACATTGTTCAGTTCTCCTGGGATGGGTCTATAATATTACAAAAAAGGGATGACGGAAAGAAAAAAGAAGAAACACAACCAAAAATGACAAAAAAAAAAAACAAAAAAACAGTTTGACAGGAGAACTTGAGGGATGTACCCTGAGGAACTGAGTCAGCACACACACACACACACACACACGCACACACATACACACACATACACATGCACACGCACACACAACCGCACGCACATTGACGGTCCCGGATCACCACAGGAGGCTGTCATGACACACCCATTGACTCCAAATGGGCTTTGAAGCAGAACCTTGCTGCCTGAGCCCTCTCACACACCCAGTGAAAGAGGAGGATGTCTGCCTTTCCTCTGATGCCATAAGTTTATATCCACACAGAAACTTCACAGAGGGAGCAGTGGAAGCAGAGAGGGGACATAAAACACAGGGAGGAGCACTGGGGGTCTGTACAGCAGAACCTATGGTCCCATACAGTACTGCAGAGGGCAATAGAAGTACGCTGAGGTGTTGTCTTTGCCTGCAGTAGGACATGGTCAAACATACGCACCCTTCATTATGATCAGGTGGAGGACCTGCTATCTGTTTGTCTCCATAACGATCTTATTGCTTCATAAATTTATCATTTATTCACCAAGTGTGGAATCAAAAATACCCTGAATTCATGAAAAACAAATTCTTATTAAGAGCAAGGGTCACCTTATGAGCACAAAACATTCCTGGGACAGTGAGTAATCCGGTACTATAAGAAAAGTATAAAATTTGTGCTGTGGAGGTGTTGCTGGGCCATATTACATAGAATTTGTAAATGTATCTGCATAAAGGCCTGCCCTAAAGTTATTTGGTAAGACTAACAACACTTTTAAAGGGATGGGCCCTTTAAAATGATCAATTATGCCATTTGCTGATATAATGTTGTTTCCTCATCACAAACATAGCTGGAGCTGTGTTTTGTTTTATTCACGCAAATCCTGCATATTTAGGCTGAGTTCTCTCACTTCCACTTTGTGATGTCATGTGGTTATACAGGAAGTGCTCCACTATGTTTTTAAACTCCATACACCTTCCTTAGAATCATTTGGATGATTTCAGCCCTGGAATTGCCCATTTCGAATCAACAAAAGGTAAACGACAGCTGTTAAATTGAAAACTACCACTATGTGACATCACAAGGTGGAACAGAGCATTTTGAGCATTGGAGATCTAGACAGATTAATAATAAAGGATTACTCAAACATGTGTGAATGAAACAAAACCCAACTGTTTTTGAGCTATTAACAACATTATAATATTATGTCTTAAAACTTATAAGAGTAAATTTTGTGTAATATAGGACCTTTAAGTATGAACAAAGACTACTTATTTACTTACTTACTACTTAATTAAAGGTCTGGGGTTAGAGTATTAAGTCTGAATCATTCTTAATAAACATTTGTTCATATTTCATTAAAAACAATAAAGGTGTAGTTATTTTGAAGTTGTAACAGGTTATATCCTGCTATGTTGTACTGAACAGTTTGATAAAAAAGATGCTCTGGTGAATAGACTACAAATGAATTACAAGTGCTTTCAGCTGATTAATAAAACCTCATAATTACATCAGGCATAGGGTAGCGCCGTGTTAACAAGCGAAGGAAGAGACGAGAGGAAGCCTTGAGGCACTGGTGCTTGGATCTAATGAATACTTTAATATTTATGTGCAGTCCTGTGTGGTGCATGTAGGTGGCAGGAGGAGCACTTACGACTGAAGAGCTTGTGCGAGAGCTTTTGTCCTGTGGCCCTTCACTCATATGAAAACTAATAAGCAGTGACGCACAGCTATATATTTGTGCTTTTATTCTCATTTTTTACCGAAACATATACAGTATGCACAAAAGCTGCTTTGACTTTCAGGACTGGCTCTTTTATTAGGAAAATACATGCAGTACAAGGCCTTCAAAACTATTTTCTGCTATTTATCCAACAGTGAAACAGCAATTAATATTACTGACAAATTACTGTGGTAGAAGTTAGTACAGTTGATCATGCAACCATTGCAGTGATCCTGAGGATTTCTGAAGCAGCGGTTCAATCTACCCAAATACATCTGGGTATATTGGACTGCTGTAAGTATAAAGCAGAACATTGCTTACTAAACAGAACATTGCTAATAACAGAAATTAAAATCCGCCATGAACATATATTATGGAAACATGTACTTTAATGCACATAGCTTATATGTAATTGTAAATTATTCTGTTTCCATGGTAATGGGGAAAACGTGTAACTTAATTGGACCCGTGTTTGGACAGATTATTGCTTGCGTCATTACTGTACAGAAACACAGAAACTTGGAGAAAATGGCCAAGCTCCAAGAATAACTGGAATACTGATTAATTAATTAGTAAATTGCGTTATTATGAAAAATTCCATGGCTATCAAATCATAGTCTCTTTTGGCTTTTATTTTCAATTTTTAGCTGCACTTTTAGTTGTTTCGTGGACACTGCTCTCTTTTTCTGGAGGTCGCGACCGCAGCTGTCACGCTGCAGTGAGAAGCGCCGTGTCTGAAAGTGTGCTGGCGTGCGCTTGTGTACGTGGCAATAAAAAAACGAAAAGTAAGTTTGGGGTCGGAAAGGTTGCTGAAATATTAAACTCCATTTACAGTGCTGTTGTACTGTCATGGAGAGTAGGATTGGTAAACACCCACATGCACACCTTTTAGCTGCTGTCGCTGCAAACACCAGATATTGGGGATGACAGCTTAAAAAGGTTTCAGTGTCACAGCCAATAGCCCTTTAAGCTGCACCTCTAAACACGCATGCACACACACACACACACACACACATACGTAATTCTGAGGACATAATCGCTTTTCCCTTAACCTAACACAGCCCTTCTTCATGCAGTGACAAGTGCAATCGTTTTGAACTGTAAACAGAGTAAAATGTGTTGGTTTGAAATGACGCTAAAATATTTTCTTTTAGTTTGTCACTTAGCCACAACAAGTCTGATTGAAAACATATTAAGCACATGCACCAGTCAGTCAAGTCTGAAACATTAAAAGCATTACAGTACAGATACATGTGGCTGTCTGCAGATTTTCAAGTGGTAATGAGACAAAAAAAAAGTGTTCTTAAATCATGTATTGTTTTGTGAGGTAGAATATTAAATCATTATGTACTGAGAGTGTGGAGAAATAGAATTAATAGAAATATTAATAGCAATATCTTATTTAATTAAATATATTTGTATAATAATAGTTATAATATATTACACTGGTCAATTTTTATTTCACACAAACATAATAACCCTTTCCAACAGTCAAAGAGCAAAGTAAAGATGGAATGTAACTTGACAAGTGAAACAGAGAAATCAAAATTAAATGTCTTTTGAAGAATTGCCAAAATCTCTAAAGAATTGTAATATATAGCTTGAAACATTCATCTCAGTATTTTTTATTGCCAAAGCTATTATTACAGGAGCACAGCAAAGCCATTTGAGCCCAGTTTCTTACCATACATCTACATAATAGATTTCAGTGAATTTGTGTTCAAATGAGCCGATCTGTGTATCTGTATCTGGTACATCCATCCATTACTGCTGTATTTTTAAAGGAGTAAAGAGGAAGACAGTAGATAGAGGCAGCGGTGGCAGCTGCTCATTCTGCTCATGTCTTCAGACTGACACATGGTTTGATCAGGACTCATGTTGTTTTGTTGCACTGTCCAACACATTTCATCAGCCACCATTCATAGTGTAACCCCATCAGCATGACAGTCCACAGACATGTCACAATCATGACATTTTTACATCGAAATATTCTGGGTAGTATGTTTTTACAACTGCACTATATACATTCTCTGGTGCACCATCAGATTAATAAGCTTGTGATCAAATACATGTAAGATAAGAGAGAGCATCAGAAGTACAGGCAGCTTTTGAAAACATAGAGACATATGAAAGAATGGTATTTGGAGAGACTCAGATCAGAAATGAATTTGAATGTTCTAGATGTGGAAGATCACATTTGAGGTAGATACTGTATAGCACAGAGGGTTGTCCTTCAAAGGGCAGACCAAAATGATGCCAGAACTTTGTAGACTTAATACTTAGAGTGCAGAAGAATGCAGTGAACACAGGAATAATGAAGGTATTTTTGTATTGCAGAAATGTCATCATTACTAGTTTGGCTCTGAACATCAGGTATGATGGATCACCACCATCTTTTGAACCTGCTACTGTATGTTCTTGTTGTTTTGTTCTTGAGTGCTGGAGCTTTTGACACCTGCTTTTGAGACAACAAACAAGTGCAATGGTGAAAACATCCGTCGTCTTGGCCACAGTGTTGCACAAAAGTGAAAACTTAATTCACAGTGCGGGAAGAGTCAAAATCTACTCTTATGAATTTGAATGATTGAACAGATTTCATGGTTGAGAGGCCGAAGAAACGAATGGAAAGGGAAAGGATGGTGAAGGAGGAAGATGACAGACCTGCACACCGCAGGTCTGTGTGTGTGTGTGTGTGTGTGTGTGTGTGTGTGTGTGTGTGTGTGTGTGTGTGTGTGTGTGTGTGTATGCATGCAGGTCTGTGTGTGTGTGTGTGTGTGTGTGTGTGTAATGAGGCCTGACTTGGTTAATACCTCTAGGCGACGTTTGCTTTCTGAAGGAAAAAAAAA
This sequence comes from Taenioides sp. WSHXM2023, assembly GCA_029959045.1. Classification (NCBI taxonomy): domain Eukaryota; kingdom Metazoa; phylum Chordata; class Actinopteri; order Gobiiformes; family Gobiidae; genus Taenioides; species Taenioides sp. WSHXM2023. The sequence continues at coordinate 21,487,615 of CM057085.1, forward strand.
ACACAACACACACCTATCCAAGGCAATGTGATTTTTAAAAATGGCTCTGGTGAAATACAATTACTGAGATGAATGAGCAGTGTCAGTCAAGCTCTGACAGCTTTTGTTTCCTGTCTGGGGAGCCCATAATAACTGTAATGGCTGTAATGACCATCATGGGCCATAAAGATCTCTTAAGATGTCATTAAGCCAGAGTATTCATCATGATGCAAACCACCACCTCCAGGACTGAAGACAGAGTAAACAAGTGGGATATACAAGCAATTTGTACCTATTTTGTGCTCCACTGATGAATTGTTTAAAAAAAAAATTTTTAGACCTGCAACATCAACATAGGACAGCAGAAAAAAAAGCCAAACATTTAACATTTATTTATTTAGACATTTAATCAAAGGATTTTTTGTGAAATGTGCTCTTTCCTCAGCCAACAGACAGTAAAAATCTGGTCACAAGTTAGAGAGCAAGTGATGACAAATTTCACCAGTGAACAGCCTGTGTCTCTGTGTCTCACTTACTCGTGTTGTTGTAAGAACAAAGTGTGAGACAAACCAGGTGGGCGTCAGTGTGAAGAATCAGCCTTTGAAAGTTACACAGTGGGGCTAATGCTGTTACTGTGTGAGCAGAGGCAGGGTGATTCTGTGACTACATATGACCTTCTAAGAAACTGAGAACAACCTTTTAAAGAGGCTGGAAGAAACAAACTTGATCTTTATGTTTATCTTAAGGCTCCAGGAAAAGAAGTTAAAATAATTTCCTCAAAAAGCATGGAAACCCAACGTGTGTTTGGAAAGTTATTGGATTGTCCGGACAACAATGTACTGATACTAGCTATTGAATAATATATAGAAATGAAGTCTTACAGTGCATTTTGTACTAGGCTTTATGCTTTTTAAAATGTACTTGAGCATTATATCTGAAGACCCACTGTCTGGATACATTGTATAATTGGGAAGGTAAACCATCTTTTTTTCTATGAATTGTATGAATTGTAGAGTATGCGTATTCAAATTTCTGAACTCTATTGGACAGAAACCTGTAGAAAAGTAAGTCTTGTGTCTCATTAATTATCTCTTAGACGGGGTGTAAATGGATGTGACTGTCCCAGCAGTACAATAAAGAGACTAATGTCCAGTGAAGTGTTCATGAATTACTTTGAGGAGGTGTGTGGCAGAGGTACAGGGGTCTTGGAAGGTCCTATAATTAGCTATAGGGACTAAGTAAAAGCTGCTTTGTCCAAGTGACTTTAAACTAAGCTTGATTCATTTCCTGTTTCAGGATAAACTTGGTCCAATCAGGGATCCAGTCTGATCTTATCGATGCTGATTCATTAGGGGCCCTAATGAAACAAGCCGTAATTTATAGAAACATTCCATTTATTTTCTCGCCTTTGGTTAACATGAGCTGTATTTTCTCAGCGATATAAGTTCATTTAAAATAATAATTTCAAGCAGAAATGTAAAGAACAGGTTCATCAAATAGGTCCTTGATGTCCAATAACACAATAGTTTGTTTTAAGGTCTTCACACAAAAATCCATCAATCCATTTCTCCAGCCTCAATAATTTTGAGGATTGCAAGAATGCATCCAACAGAAAAAACTAAAATAATTATGAAAGTGGACAATGTACACTGCAGGGAAAAGCCATGGACCTTTTTGGTACCTCTGCTACGTCAATACTGATCAATAAGTCATCTCAAGCTTGCAATTAAATGTAAAACATGTTTTTTAAAAATGAAACTGCTAAAACACAATTAAACATGGATTCTGACTATTATTCTATGGTGAACTTTGTGCAATGGTGACAATGAACACCAAAAATAAACTTCAAATGGTTGTCCCATGTTTGTTTGAACAACATTACCCTTGATGTAGGACACAGGCTTATACAGGGCTCTTTATTCGGCTAACACCTGTAACCTTGTACATGCAGCTAGGGAGATATGTGCTCTGATTTTTATTCTCTCAATATTAATATAGAAATTGGAGCATCTTTTGCAATACAAAACTTGAGATACTTGAAGATATTAAAAGTTTTTGTGAGTTATGAATTAGTGTTGCGGAGCTGTGAGCTGTAGAAACACTTTCAAGTATTTCCGTCAGCTGTTTACAGCCTGATGAAGGATCTAATGAAAACAAATGAAAAATAACGTTTTAATTTCAGCACTGAACTAAATGAAATTTCAGTGAGATATTAAACTAGTATCTCATATGCCCCTCTTTCTGTAGCACTTTCTCCATAATGTTGCTCAGTCGTCTTGTTGCCTCAGCCGAAGGCAAGCACAAATGAATATTTTAATTCAGAGCGCCGCTAGCTCGTGGCTCACTGATCAATCAGGCTGTTGGCTGCTGGTTCACTAGCAGCACTCAATCTATAGAGAGCGAATCTTTAAGACACCAGGGAACCTGCCGGACCACTCACATGAAAAATGATATCTTTCACTATACTTTGCAATGGGAATATTACATTTATCTTCATCTAAATTGCATTGCCATTCGTATTCGCTCAGCCACCCAAAACAAGGATCAGTCGTTTCCCTCTTGCCTTCCAGGAAACCAAAGCTTGTCAACAAGATAAAAAAGTGAAGAAAGAAGGAGGTGGCAGGGGAGACATGAGGAACAGGGAATCAATATTTGATGTTGCTCTTGTCATTTCTGCTGAGGACCAGTCAGAAGTATGTAGAAAATACTTATTCAAAAACAAAGTCATTTTTTATCAGACTGAGAAAAACTCCTGAAACTTCAGTGTAAACATATAATACATCAAAACTACACAGTTGATATTAGATTACATCTGTCTTTTTCTTGCATGTAGCCCCCAGCCTCCACAAAAATAAAACTAAACTAAAGAATCTGTAAGAATTAAGGAAACTACAAGGTTAGTTGCACTAAATACGAGCCTTTAATAAATATAATAAAACATAGACCAAACAGTGTCAAAAGTACACTTCATCTGTTGCTGTTCTCAAGGTCAACATTCTCATTTATGTATGTTTTGTCAGTGGCGAATTAATAGCGTAATTCTACTAGAAAAGCTATATTGAATTACTTTATACTATTTCTATATTTTACTGTACATTGTTTCTTCATCCGCTTATCTGTTACCTGACCAGCCAGAACCACAAACTTTACAAAGATGAGTGGATCTGAAGCTACATCTTGTCTCCCCAATTCCAGAGGGTGTGATTGACAGGTGGATTAACCAATCAGAGAGGTGCATGGTCCATTCGCATCAAAAACAAGCAAACCTCTCAGGCCTATACAGTATGTATAAATTACATTTGCTGTGAATGATACAAAAAATTTCAAGACGATATCTTTTTTCATCCTCAGTTGTCTAATTCCAGTCCCTTCTGGAGTTGAACATAATGTAGACGGGACTGGCTGGTCAGGTAACTTATCTGGGAGTGGGTTGTGGGAGCAGGAGTCTAACGTATGTCCAGACTTTCCTCTCCACACATTCCCTCCTAGTCTTCTGTAGGAGGGCCTGAGATCCTGAGGCACGACTTTGTCCATGTTTCTCAAGCTTCCTGTAATAGACCAAAGAGAAGGGCAGGGACAAAAGTGTGAAAATACATTTAAATTCAATAAACTCCAAAAAATATAATTTAACAAAGGATCAAAATTAGGCAAATAATATTTAACAAAAAGCCGGGCCCTTCCCTCCACTTTTCCCAATTTCTTATCTGGCGACTCAAAACAAAAGAACAGGTATAAGTAAACCATTGAGACATATATTAACTTAAATGCGTTCACCCAAAATTAGCAAATATATGTATGTATGTATGTCTAAATAAAGGGAAATGTAATGAAGAAAAATGTCAAACAATCTTGGGCATACAGTCCAATTTATTTAAAACACTAACATAAGGCACCAGACCAAACATTAGGAACTGTGTAATATTTATGATTTTGTAGCATTTACACCTGAAATAAAGATCTTTGAGTTGTGTTAAAATTTTAAGAGAGGTCTCTACCACAGATCCCAGACAAGGCCCTATGGGCCTCATTCATGAAACATTCTTATGAACAAATTTGTACTTAAGGCCTTCTTACGAACATTTGTGGTGTTCACAAAACCTTTTCTTAACTGAAAATGTTCTTCTGGAAGAACAAATCCTTCGAACAGTCAGGAGCACTCATAAGAAGAAAAATTCTACTGTTTTTGCGGTTGCCCCCTGCAGGGCATCACGTGACAGCCGGGGCACTACGCTTCCAGGTTGCCGCTGGCATTTAGGGTAACCTACCTGTTAAACTACCTGCTCACTGTATACCCTGTTCCTCCGCATTATGCTGTAGCCCTGGTGGGTGTCCTTCTTTTATTAACTATGTTTTATCTCGCTGGTTAATTGGGTTCCTTTTGTATGTTTTTAGATGCTGTAACTGACCAGCCGATGCGTCAGTCTGAGGGGGCACCTTTTTAATCCACTCTGTTTTACCTTTTCGTTAGATAATATAAGTTCTTTTTGACTGTATTTTTCTTTTTCTTGTTTCTGTGGGCCATTACTATTTGTGTGTTCCTTAGACGCCATTAGCCATTTCCCATTTTTATTTGGGTCTATTGTTTTGGTTATTTTTGGGTCTAGGTTGTCCTTATATTGAGTTTACAGTACTTTGTTTTGTTAATCTTTTGTGTCTTTTTGGTTTGGTTTGGTTTGGTTAAAACTGCACGTGTGTGTGTGTGCGTGTGCGTGTGGGTGTGCGCGTGTGTGTGTGTGTGTGTGTGTGTGTGCACACGCACGTGGTTTAGGCCTCTGCCACGTGCATCCGCAGCCGGCTAGCCCCAAATATTTTAATATTTTTAGCCCCTTTTTCTTAGAGAAAACATTTTTAGTAATAATAAATGATAATTATTTATTAACTTTTTGGTTACTAATAAATTATTTCTAAATTTTATATTTCTCTTTGACCATTGTAGGATGCAGTGAATGCAGCGGTTACAATTGTGATCCAATAACATTTGTGAGTTGTTTATAGAGCATGTAGTCCATTTGGTTTAACAGATTTTACACAGGCTGCAGTGAGCCTCAGTCTGTCCCTGCACCAGTGCTCTCCATATGGACCACTGTCACAGCCCGGCGCCTGGTCACCGCGCTGGACTCAACACCCCCCTCACCCCCCTCACCCCCCATGACCAGAGCGCGCTCTTATGCACCCTTACTCCAGCCTCCCTCCCTCGCTATTTATCGCAGGGTAAAGCGGCCGCTTATTTCAGTAAGTGTACGACTTAAATATTCCCTCCCTGAGTGTGTTCCTGTGAATTTGGACATTTGAAATCGCAGCTGAAGCTGTAAAACAGCAGTAGTCTGTAGATGCGCTCCACCTCACTTCCTCCTCACTCTCTCCCTCATGTTTTCACGTGTCAGTATGCCAAACCCATATTGGCCATATTTGGTAGTTCAGAGGGCGTTTCTAACCAAATACTATTACTATATACTGTATTAATCTTCTATGTAAATGAAATGTAAATAAGCATGGAGGTGTTGGGTGTTGGTGAATTGTCACTTAAGAAGGAATTTGCGAGTTTAAGAGTGCTTTGTGAATCTGGCGCAGAGTTCTCAGCATCTTCTTAAAGTGGAAGTTACAAACATTTTTTTAAGAAAATATTCATGAATGAATCATAGTAGTTTTGTGTTTCTGTGTGTGGAGGGAGCAGTGATAGGGAAAATTGTTTTGTAATGATGACAACAGCACCATATCCACAAATTCTCCTGTATTTTCATGTCCAGCTCTTTCATCTCTTGCCCTGGTTGTCCTTCACCAATTCCTCTCTCTCGTTTTTTGCCAGAGCTCAGACTGTTCGAACCACCGCAGAGCTGAAATCAACCAAAACCAATCAATCAATATAACATTATAGAAAACTGGGCAGAATTTATGAGTTTAATTTGCACAAAGTGGGTCAAGTGCAAGAGTGTGTATGAAAGCTATTCATTTTTTGTGTTTTATTCACTTTAAGTCACAAAGGCAACACTAAAGTATGAAATACATTTTAAACTGCTATCAGCCAATGGCAACAGACAGTAACAATGTGATGTGCCGCACTGCACATACTGTACACCCAAATGTAATGCTTAGTTTGAATAGAAAGCTGCAAGTTGATAAGCTGTAAGAGTGTAGCTAGAGACATTTGTCACAGTGAGGGACAGGAGGACACTGGACAAACTGCTCTCCATTATGGACACTCCTGCTCACCCACTGCACCAGACTATAGAGGGACAGAGGAGATAATACTCCCTACACTGTACAACTCACCCATTGTACCAGACTATAGAGGGACAGAGGAGATAATACTCCCTACAACTTTACAACAACTCACCCACTGCACCAGACTATAGAGGGACAGAGGAGCTCATTCTCCAACAGGCTCCTACAGCTCTGCTCAAACAGTGACAGATACAGGACTACATTCATACCATACTCCATACAGTTGTACAACTCACCCTTATGTAACAGATAATACTCCCTACCACTGTACAACAACTTAATCTCAAGTAACCTTATGTCCTGAAAATCAGCATAGTATCTGCACTGAATCTGAACTGTCATTCTTGTCTCTTGTTTATAGCTGTGACTTTATAGTTTATTTATAATTTATTACTTATATTTCTATTTTATTTTGACTTGTACACATACATTTATTTTTATAATTATGTCTCATTTGACACCTGTCTCTTGCTCTTTTTTCTATACCATCTATTTTTGTTACTCTCTGTTATTATATTATATTGGGATGTGTGAGCTACTGTATCCAAATAATTTCCCTTGTGGATCAATAAAGTTTGTCTAAGTCTAAGTCTAAGTCTAAAATCTCTTCTCAAGCCTCATTTTTACTGAGGTGTAAGTTGGTCAATGATTGAAGTGTTGCCAAATGCTGATTGATGCAATATGCAGAATTTGATTTTGGTGATTTGGTGATGTTTGTGGCAAATCGACAATGGCATTTTGGATGTTTCCTTTTCTCTTCATCCAACACTCTCCTTTTTTCTCAGAGACAAGTCAGTCCTTTTTCAGTACACCCAAAGACCTTTTCTGGTAGTAAAAATAAATACCTTAATGCTAGGCATTCTTCCCATAACAATGCCTCAACCTTGATGTCTCATAATGAACAAATAAGATCAAATAAGATCAAATAAAATACACTTTATAATATTCCCAAAGGCAAACTTGTCTTGGGCAAAGTGTTGATCAACTGCAGAATGTACAACACACAGGTGACGGTCCAAGGTACCTTAAAAACACAATAAATGGCAAGACAAAAAAATTCATCATAGATACTTCCCTGCGCTAAAATAGTTCAAGTTCATAAAAAAATAGGTTAAAAAAACAATTCAAGTGCAAAAGTAGTTACAAATGTATGTCTTTTGGTCATCCTGTTGGTTTTACATGAGGAATCTGATAGTATCCTGGGCCAGCTTGGACACAGAGTCTTCTGTCTTGAAAGGAGGGAATGTCTTTAGTGTTCATCTTTCATCATCGACATCCTCTCCTGACTCTTCTTTTCCTGGACACTGACAGAGCCAACCCTTTATCCAGTGTTGCATTTAAGTTGTAACTTAAACTGAAATCAACACATAATAAATGAGTGAGTTTTATTCAGAACGTATTCCCCATGGCAACATGTCCCATAAGACTGAAATACAGCCCTGTACAAACAATGAAACGTTTAAAGGAGAAACACATAAATGCATGAACATTTTTTCCTGAGTGTTGTTTCTGAGCACTTCAGGCTCAAAGGGGCTGATGATTATCTGTATGTACTCATGTTTAATGCATGTGTAATATGTGTGTGCTGCTGGTAGTGTCACTGTACTTCAATGTGTCCATGATGCTATAGACACGTGTCACCTACACAACACTGTGTTATGAGGGTCAATGTGAGCCAACTGCACTTTGTGGTATAGTATTTGATTTGACAGTATAGTACTATATATTCAGTTAGATTGCATTGTTGTATGTATTTTTGTACACCAATTTAAAGTAACGCCTGTTTGTTTAACATAAATAGTGTAAAAAGTATCTCAAATGTGCCATTATGATTATTAGTATATTATTATTAACAGTTGTAGATATCCTTTGATTAGAAATATTATGCAAGCTTGTGAGGCAACTAAATTTTTAATAGTTTATTTATTTACTTTTGCAAAGCAGGAAATATAAAGATATGTGAGTTATGATCCCCAACCACAAGTACTTTATTTAGCAGCCTGCATTGTCTGTTTCATAGCAAAATTGCTAGTGTTAAATTAACAGTGATTGTGTTACATTTTTAATATTTTAGTTTTCTGCACATGTATTTAATTTTAAACAAAACACACTGACATCAGCATCGGGTCAATGTTGCATAACTTGCCATAGTAGTGGACTTGATCACCCACTACTACTCAGGAATTCTGGAATAATTATATGTTATTAAATACATGTCAGCATGTATTTATTCTAAAATAAGTGATTTATTATTTTTCCCAATAAAAAAAAATAAGATTTTATAATATTTTTGGCTTTAGTTTTTTATTCAGTTATGTTAATGTACAAATTGCCATAACGAAATAATTGCCCGCTACCTTTCTCATTTCTGACTTGACACTCGAACAGGAAAGACACATTTTAAGAGCTCAGAGCAACTTTACGGAAAACCTCCACAGACAAACGCTGTATAAACACAGCACATTGAGAGCAGATACACAGCTAAATACTCCACCTGGACCTGAATTCAAAATTGCTATGCAAAACAGCAGCATGTCTACAGCCAGTGGCATCACAAGAATGCCCTGACTCAGGTTTGACAATTTATGTAAAACTATTTGTGCAAACAGTGATAAAAAAACCTTTTGTAACTATTTTTCAAGGTTTAAATAATCAGCAATGAAGCAAATGTAACAAAACCACAATCTTTTGTGCATTTAACTTGCAAAAAATTGCCTCAACTGCTTAGCATATTCAGTACAGTTAGTTAGTAGTCAATTAAAACTAAATAAGGGTGGATACTTGTGAAAATTTGAAATCATATTAGTTCAAAGTTTTATCTTTTAGGGGTTTTCAAACTATATAAATAGAATTGCTAGTGTTTAAATTTTCAATGTAGCTTTGTTCTGCTTTTCCAAACAGTGAGGCTATTCAATCAAAAACGTATTCGACCAAATAAACTTTTGTCCAGTTGACAAAATGAATTTCTCCTTTTGCCATGGATTCTACCTGGACGACTGAGGGATTCTACACACATAACTATAAATGGGTTAATTACTTCATTGCTTATTCATTTACAAGAGCAATGAAGTAATGAACCCATTTTTCTTACAGTAAAAATTAGCTTTTCGGTGAACCAGCAGCCACTTCTTGTTTAGTTGTCATCAGCCTCAAAGACACTTCCCCTAAAGAAGAGGTTATTTCTGAAGACAGCCTTGTTGAGGCCTGTGTTCCAGATAGTCCACCTGAGGTGTTACATGTCAGTGAGGACATGACAACCCCAGGATCTGACCAGGATCACACCTATCACACATCTGAACAGGACCAGGACATCTCCAAGACTCCAACAGCTCTTATAGAGGAGTGTAAAACTGCGCTCTCCACCGATCAACTGAACATCATTGAAGACTCGGCCAGAGCTCTCAGTGCAGTGTGAAGTGGATCCTGTCTCAGACTTGCTCAGTCTGTCTGAGCTCCTCCTCGACATCCAGACTGGATCAGAGAAGCAGGGCCGATGTGAGTCCAGAGATCAACAGACTGATCCAGAGACTCGTCAAATCACTGAGCAGACTGAAGCTGATATCTCCAGGTAAAAAAAAAAAATGTGTTCATTCTGATTTGTATGTGACTTTCATCACCAGTGCTAACTGAATATAAATGGCATTGCAGTAATAATAAAGTGATTTTTTGAGCCCACCAGTTTTCCTCAGATACTGGATGGACCTCCTGTTCCCTGCTTCCTGCTTTAGAGATCTGGTTCAAAAACTGGTCCAGAAGTTCATCTTCAAACTAGAAGACCAGGGAGAGGTGGTCAGGTTGCTGCTGGATAACACCAAAGAGAAGATTTTCAACCAAGACAGCCCTAGCTCTCTCAAAAACATGAAGACCGTGGGCAAAGCTGCAGCCAAAGACCTCCTGACAGACTTGAAACTCCTGGGGCTGTGGCGCTGAGCTCAGAGGACGAGGCCTTTCAGGAGGCCATGGTGAAACACTTTAACAATCGACAATCAACAACTTTCTGTTTGGTCCAAACAAGAAGGGACTCTCTTGGCTGTGTGTGTCTGTGGGGAAATTCTTCTGTGCCCAATTAACTTATCCATTGCATTTCAAATAAAGCATAAAAAAGCATTATGTTTTTGTTATCTTTTATGTAGGACAAATGCAAATAAATTTACTTTGTAGTGTTAATGTATGTCAAAAAACCCACTCGTCCGTACACTCACAGCTCTTGTAATAGCTGTTAACCGCTAATTTCTCAAGAATCAGAGCACTAGCTATATTCTCACTTAAAAATCAGATGATGCCCAACACATTATCAATTCCGCTGTCATCTGTTAGATAAGTCACACACACACACCCTCACCAACAAGTAGCTAACAGGTAGCAGCTAGCATTAGCGGCTAGTGTCTTTTTAGCTTAAGACTAGAAATACAAATGCCATCAGTTACATTCGGACTGCACTAATTTTGCTAGGGATTTGCTCACTACAGTTGTATAAAGTGAATCCTAAACCACCATTATTAACATTATTTAGCAGAAAAAATTACAATATTACCTGTCTCCCTCACAGCTCAGCCTCTGTGTGTTGGAGTTCACCTCGGTGAACGAGAGGGTTGCGTCCCTGCACCTTTTGGTCGGGGACAGGTCTTGTGTTGGCCTACGGGCCCAACAGCAATGCAGAGTACCCTGCCTTCTTGGAATCCCGGGGAGGGGTACTGGACAGTGCACCAACTGGGGACTCCTTTGTTCTACTGGGGGACTTCAACGCCCACGTGGGCAACGATAGTGACACCTGGACAGGGGTGACTGGGAGGAACAGCCTCCCTGATCTGAACCCGAGCAATGTTCTGTTATTGGACTTCTGTGCTAGTCACGGTTTGTCCATAACGAACACTATGTTCAAGCTGTTCATCAGTGCACATGGCACCAGGACACCCTAGGCCGGAGGTCAATGATCGACTGTGTTCGTGTCATCTGACCTCCAGTCATGTGTCTTGGACACTTGGGTGAAGAGAGGGGCAGAGCTGTCAACCGATCACCACTTGGTTGTGAGTTGGGTCCACTGGCAGGGGAGGAAGCCGGAAAGACCTGGCAGACCCAAGCATATGGTGAAGGTCTGTTGGGAACGTCTGGCAGAGCCCTCTGTCAGGAGGACCTTCAACTCACACCTCCAGGAGAGCTTCTCCCAGATTCTGGGGGAGGCTAGGGACATGGAGTCCGAGTGGGCTTTGTTCTCAGCCTCTGTTGTTGATGCGGCCGCTCATAGCTGTGGTCGTAAGATCTGTGGTGCCTGTCATGGTGGCAATTCCCGAACCTGGTGGTGGTTACCAGAAGTAAGGGATGTCGTCATGCTGAAGAAGGAGTCTTATCGGGCCTTGTTGGCTTGTGGGACTCCTGAGGCAGCTGACAGGTACGGGTGGGCCAAGCGTGCTGCAGCCCGGGCGATCGTAGAGGCAAAAACTTGGGTTGGAGTTCGGAGAGGCCATGGAGGAGGACTATCGGACGGCCTCAAAGAAATTCTGGCAAACCGTCCGACACCTCAGGAGGGAGAAGCAGTGCTTTACTAACACAGTGCAGGATGGTGAGCTGTTGATCTTGACTGGGGATGTTATCGGATGGTGGAAGGAATACATTGAGGATCTCCTCAATGCCACCATCATGTCTTCTGAGGAGGAGAGGCTGGGGACGCAGAGGCTGGGGACTCAGAGGCTGGGGACTCAGAGGCGGACTCGTCCATCACCCTGGCTGAAGTCACTGAGGTGGTTGGCAAGCTCCTCAGTGGCAAGGTTCCGGGGGTGGATGAGATCCATCCTGAGTATCTTAAGTCTCTGGATGTTGGGGCTGTCTTGGCTGACACGTCTCTGCAACATCGCATGGTGGTTGGGGACAGTACCTCTGAACTGGCAGACCGGGGTGGTAGTCCCTCTTTTTAAGAAGGGGTACCGGAGTGTGTGTTCCAACTACAGGGGAATCACACTCCTCAGCCTCCCCAGTAAGGTCTATTCCATGGTACTGGAGAGGAGAATCCGACCAATAGACAAACCTCGGACTCAAGAGGAACAGTGTGGTTTTTGTCTTGGCCGCAGAACACTGGACCAGCTCTATACTCTCCATCGGGTGCTCGAGGGTTCATGGGAGTTTGCCCAACCAGTCCACATGTGCTTTGTGGATCTGGAGAAGGTATTCAACTGTGTCCCTCATGGTGTTCTGTGGGGAGTGCTCTGGGAGTATGGGGTCCGGGGCTCTTTGCTAAAGGCTGCCCGGTCCCTGTATGACTGAAGCAGGAGCTGTGTTTGTATTGCCAGCAGTAAGTCAGACCTGTTTCCGGGGCATGTTGGACTCTGCCAGAGCTGCCCTTTGTCACCGGTTCTAGTCATTGTATTTATGGACAGAATTTCTAGGCGTAGTCAGGGGCCGGAGGGGGTCTGGTTTGGGGGCCATAGGGATCTCATCTCTGCTGTTTGCAGATGATGTTGTCCTGATGGCTTCATCAGAGCAGGACCTCCAGCGTGCACTGTTCCAGTGCACGCTGGAGGTCCTGCTCTGACCTCAGAGGTCCTGCTCTGAGGTCCTGCTCTGATGCTCCAGTGCACACAGCCGAGTGTGAAGTGGCTGGGATGAGGATCAGCTCCTCCAAATCCGAGGCCATGATTCTTGACTGGAAAAAGGTAGCTTGCCCTCTCTGGGTGGGTGGAGAGTTCCTGCCTCAAGTGGAGAAGTTCAAGTATCTCGGGGTCTTGTTCACAAGTGAGGGGAGGATGGAGCGTGAGATTGACAGGCGGATTGGTGCAGCGTCGGCAGTGATGTGGTCGCTGTATCGGACTGTTCTACGTTCCTCCCCTCACCTATGGTGATGAGCTTTGGGTAATGACCGAAAGGACAAGATCACAGATACAAGCAGCCGAAATGAGTTTCCTCCGCAGAGTGGCTGGACGCTCCCTTAGAGATAGGGTGAGGAGCTCAGTCACACGGGAGGAGCTCAGAGTAGAGCCACTGCTCCTCCACGTCGAGAGGAACCAACTGAGGTGGCCCAGGCATCTGTTCCAGCTGGCCTGGAAATGCCTTGGGGTCCCCCTAGAGGAGATGGAGGAAGTGTCCAGGGTGAAGGAAGTCTGGGAGTCCCTGCTTAGACTGCTGCCCCCGCGACCCGGCCCCAAATAAGCGGACGAAAATGGATGGATGGACCTGTCTCCCTCAGCTTTGTGCTCTGCATCCTCATCTCCCATTGACTGTATGCCTTCTCCTCAGCCTGTGCCGTCCACTGTTCCTATAGTACTGTGGTAAAGTGGTTTGTCACTAGATCTTTTTCACAATGGCCAGAAGTGCCCCACTTTATGTTTGTGGAACTTCCAGTTAATGGTTTTCTATGGCAAAATGTCTGTGGAAATGTCTCGCCTACACTCCACCAGCTTAATAAATCTGCCGGCCCCATCTCCAAATCTTCAACCAACAAGGTCGACAAAGGATATACATTCTTCCATGAAGAATTTATCCACAACTATTAAGGTAAGAAAGATGAAAACTTAAAGGCTATCAACGACTGGCATTAGCAAACTACTTCTGAGCAAAACTAACATTTTTTTCCTTTAGTAGCTGTAGCTGAAAAACAGTTGTTGTTTTGTTTAAAAAATAGTTTACAAATTGAACATTTCCTGTCATTTTATGCAGAGACCATATACCTAATTGAATTAATTCTGACAGCTTAGGGTTAAGTCCCTCTAAAATTAAAATTTGAAAAAGTTGACCTCACCAAAGCAAAGAGAAAAATGGCAGCCATGCGAGCTTCTTCAAACTCCACAACAGAAGGGTCAAGTTTGGCACTGACAGTGTTGGCAGTCTACACTGAAAGTTTAGCAAGCTAAATCTGCATCAACACTTACTCTGATGTGTTAATTCTTCAGAGATCAGTGTTAGCTTAACTATGGGTAGTGTCAAATAAAAGTTTCACTAGAATATCAACACTGGCATATTTGCTGTGCACCATATTGCTGAATGTACTAATAATATTTTCTATGATGATCCCTGAATGGTTAACAGCATTTTGATTATTTATATTGGTGCTTTTGTGGAGGGTGAAAACTGGAGCAAAATAGGAGTAAGACAGGAGCATCGTGCTGCTGTGTTTCATGAGCCAGTCTGATTTTGGCTCATTGATGCTCCACAGTGATGGACCTCCTCTGCCAGTTTGACCAATCAATGCATGGCACACATGTCAGCTGACCAGAGAGGCCTGATCAATGTAGCACTCATCAGTAGGGTCATGCTGACAGCTAACCAATGAGCACAATCACCACTGTGGAGAGAGCCAATCACAACCATGGATCCAGTCAGTCAATATCTCTGTAAGAATTGAACACATTCACTTAATCCAAATTAGCTTCTTTTCTCATGCCTTTTGCTATTTTTACAACCCATTTTGTGACAGAAATGTTGCCAAATAACAGTAATTAACAGTGAACTGTTCCTCTGTTTGTTGTCAAATTTTTGTTGTTTGAGCAATTGCTTTCTCATCCATCATAAAAACCTTTTCTTGAAAAGGTTGCAAATCACTAACATCTCTGACATCCTTCAACTATTTAACCGTCTCACTTGTGGAAGAGTAGTTGTAAATGTCGAGCGTTCAATTGGTTTATGTAAAGTAGTATTATTTCCATTATCTGGCCCAGCTTTTCTTTAGATTTCTTTGATGTATCCTTTGTCATAAACCACATCATTAACTACATTTAACCATTGTTTTGTTTTATCTCTATGAACAACTCCTGATTTGACCCTCACCACCTAGATCTACTCTCTCTCTCTCCTCCCCTTTCTCTCTCTCACTCCCTCTCTCTCCCCCTCTCCAATTCTCTCTCTTTCTCACTCTCTTTCTCTCTATGTGTTCCTCCTCCGATGACTCCCACTGACAGTGATGAAGAGTGCTGTTTCTGCCGCAGACAGACGTTTGTCCTCCAGACACACACTCCTTCGGCTGCTTTTAATTACTTTTCCACAGCTGTTTGTTTTGCCGATCACAGAAACAATATGGACTCTCACATTTACTTAAAGTGCTCATATACCTCCATAGCTGTGGGGTGGAAACCCAATATATCCGCAGTCTGTTCCCATTCTTGTCACAGTCCATCAGCCAATGAAAGTGGGGCAATGGAGGTTCATGTCTCATCAATAACAGTTACTTTATGAGCAGCCTTGGATGAAGCGCTGCCTCCACCCTGCACACAATGACAAACTTTAAGAGAGCACAGAAACTCTTATTTCACCTTTAATACACCATCTTTACTAACTATAAAATGTCTGGCTTCTCAATTATTCGCTCATATTACCTCCCATAATATGGTTATAGACTACTCTAATGTTGTTTTAAAGGACATTTGAAAATGCTTAATTCGCTGTAGAAAAGGTTTTGCACTTGCTTGTGCAGTACATCTTTTTCTCAGATGCCATTCAAATGCACTCTCTAGAGTTTTGAATTTGAAATGTCCCAGTTTGCATTTCTGAAACAACCACCTATTAGAACCAGTACTAGAGAAGGGATGTCACAATATCAAACTTTAGTGTTACAGTTATTGTGATGCCATCTTGTCTGATGTTGGATGATGTAGCACGGTTGGGTCTGGTTAGTACTTGGGTGGGGTACTGCTGGGAATACTCACAGAGGCTCTAGTTTAGTGCATACTAATGTTGTATCCTTAGGCAAGACCCTTCACCCACATTGCTTGGTACGAATGTGGTATGTGTGTGAATAAGTTGATTGGCAGTGGTCGGAGAGGCTGAAGGCGCAGAATGGCAGCTTTGCTTCTATAGCTCTTTACTACATATTGAATTATACCGTGAACCCTGTATGTCACTTAAAAATAGCACAAGAACAAGCACTGTGTGCACATTTGTAATTGTGTCAGTTCTCTTTTTGGGACAAATAGGCCTCATGCTGAAAGCAAGAGTCAAATTTAACAATTCAATATTAAATTTACCCTGCAAAAGTGCAGCTACTTCTTGAAGGAAAAGTTAAAAGAGTAGAGCATAAACAAAGCACAATAGAGACATGAGACTGTCAGACCCCCATTGCGCTTTCTTGTGCACTACCTTCTCCCGCCCCACATGTGATGACTTCAGTTATGGTGGTGCAGCGCTGTGTGCTCTGTATTAGTAATAAATGACAATATTCTTTCTCCATGACCCCATGTTCCAGGAGCCTCTTTGTTGTTTGCTAGCACCAAAACAGTCACCATATAAGCCTAAACGGCTTGAAGTAGAAAGAATCAGATTTAGTTATGTATCCAGGAGAGGCTAAGGTCTCCTTAATATAAATAACACAGGCAAGTCTGGCAAAACAAAGGACCAAGGCAGCATACTGTGTTAATGTACAAAGTTTATTTAGACAATCATCATTTTATGGTAGTACTGAGTAATTTAATAAAATCAATTGATAATTTAATTTAACTAAGCCACAAAAACAAAATAAGTAGGGCAAAACCAAATGTTAATCAAACTAAAGTAACAAGTTAAATTATTATTACTATATTTACAGTTAACCAAAGTGCTAGTGCTATGCACAGTAGTATAAAGTGCTTAACTGGATTAAAGTGTGTTGGGTTTTAGATGTTTAAAGTGCACTGTGCTAGGAGCCTATAAGGTCTACAGTGTTTTGTTCTAACCCTGAAGCAGGCTGTCCCACATTCCACTAACCCTCTGTTGCAGTGGTTTCCAAACTGCGAGTGCATGTAAGGAGATTTTTGGGAAATTGACGTGCGGGGCCCAATCTTCTACACAGTGCACAGCAGGCGGTTGCCATGTGGCACTATCTCTGAGCTTATGTTTATATTCTGTTTGTTCATCGTTATAACCACAGGACGTCACGTTCTAAACAAGAGGTGTTTCATATGAAAATGAGGCCCTGAGTAAACTAGCATAAATAAGAAGCGTTTATTAGAAAGAAAAACATGGGCATGATGGGCAAGAAAGCATTAAAAGCTCAAATAAAACTTTACCTTTATCTTTAAGAGTGCTTACATTCAACGCAAAAGTCTTGGCTGGTCACATTAGACAGACTGTTGTATCAAAAGATATTTTTTATTATTTTTTTTAAATTCTGATAATAATAATTGTATATTTAATCCAGTTAAAGAAATTGTTATTACTGATATGGCACAATGGGAGAAAGGAGTGAGCTCTGATTGGCAGAGCACCAGGGGTAGTACCAATCTTCAAGTTGTCTCTATATTTGCAAAGACTGTCTAATGACCTGAGCTCCCCAAAAAGTGTCAAGTCTACGCCTATATGTACATTTTGCACATGAGGAGTGGCAAGATTGGGCTCCTTGTCTTAATTTGATAATATTTTAAATCTCCTTGGTCTGCCCAAAAGCTGATGATGGATGTGATGGATGTGTATTGATATAAATACAAATATTCCAACTATTATATAATATAATGTGTTCACAGAGTCAACAGACATTATCTTCAAGAGCATCGCAGTAGGGGGTATGGACTCGCCATCAAAATATTCAGGGGGTACACAATTAAAAAAGGGTTGTGTCTATAGTGTGTCTGTTGACCCTCAAATTGATTATACATGGATTTATGGCAGTGGAGTGATTGACCTTTGCACTGACCTTTAGGTTGTGTTCAGGTTGCATGATGGGAGAGTTCATTTATGTCGGCATTTGTTCTGTTCAGATACTGTAAACATTATACTGTAGCATTGGGAGTCTTATCTCATTAGTGTAAATAAATCCTATCTAATGTTAATCCTGCTTTAGAACTAATTCTGCTAAACCCATCCCCAGTCCCTATACACAGTACAGATCAATGATAGCATGTGGAAATGATGTTGTCATATCATTGTTTAGTCTTGATTTAAGTGAAAGGCATCTTGAGTCATTTTGGAAAACTATGACGTAAAACTGAAATTAGATAGTAGGGATTATAAATAGAAAAGAATCAGTTAATAGATAAGTAATAATAGTACTCACTGATATGAGTGATTGACATTTTCTTACACCCACCCAGTTATAAACAGACAATATACTTTCATGAGGCAAAATACTGTGAAATGTTTGTTCACTTTAAGAGGAATATGAATGTAAACAGTAAATATAAATATTAACTGAAAGACAGATAACAGTAACAGGTCAAGCAAGAAATGATTTCTTTTGGGTTTGAATTCAGGTGACATGAAAAATGAAAACAGCATCTTTACCTGTGGCATTTTAATGGAACAAACGTATGTTTGTGGTTTTATTGCTAAAGTGATACCCCTGAACTATAAAATTAATTTTTGTCTAAAGATTAAAGATGCACTATGTAACTTTTCTGGTGGAGGGTCCACCACATGCTTGTCTCCATGGAGATATTATTGTTTTGTCTGAAATGTATCCATCTTGCATTTACTCAATAACATGGGTTATTAACTTGCATTGTGCACTTGCACTTAATAACTTGCATTCATGCTTTGAGTGGGCTAGCCTGTCCACAGATCTGACCTGTAACTTGGTCCTGTGGTGTCACCTGCTGTCTCTGTAGAAATAAAGTGTAATGCCATATTGTGGAACATTCCAGGCAGTATCTCCATGGAGAGAAACAGATGACGAACCCTCCACCAGAAAAGTTAAAGGGGCTGGTTGCTGATATATATAGTGTCTCATAGTATTTGAACTTTTATTTTTATGAAGCTGTTCTGTAGTTACAAAACACACTGAGATCAGTTTTGGTGTATGTTTATTGTGCAATGCTACTATTTCCTGTCTATGTACTGGTATTGGCTGGTATCATTTTGAGGACTTTTTAATTTGTAAATTGCTATGGTAATGATGGCATGACCACACTTGATCAGTGCATAAATAAAAGTATGTATGGTTTGCATTTAATTTACTGGAGAAATTATCTCAAAAAGTTTGTTTGTTGTGACTTGCCATGTGACTATGGATTGGAGATGTCTTTTAAAATGTAAATCCTCCTCGGTATGCTACTGCAGCTGTAAAAGTTTAGCATAATACTCGAGCAAGACGTCTTCTAATCAATGTTTCAACTTTGCCTTTCAGGTCAAAAAAGAGCTCTCAACTTTTGCCTCCAACTTACTCAAGTGCATAGAGACACACTGAGGCACCATCACACAGCATCACATTAAGATTTACAATTCATACTTGAGAAATGTACATGACAGGATGATCAAGGCTGAGTTTTAGAACAAGAAAAGTCAGTGTGTCTCAACAGAGCAGAATTGACACCAATCTGTCAGACTAGACGCACACACGCACGTCACACATGCACTCACACACACATTAACACACACACACACAACCACACTCACACACAGAAACTAATGCAGAGTAATGAAGATGAAATGAAAGTGGTGAGGAGGAGCAGACAAAGAGACAGTCTGTCACTCATCCCGCCGATGCTTCAGGCAATTGAGTCTTCAGCTGCTCAGCTTGTTGGTTGTATTGTTATGTAAACTTCCTAAACCAATTATACATTGTGTGAGTGTCAGCTCTCACTAGTCTAATGTACACTTCATTAGCAAACATAAGTGCCAGGCATGTGCTTGGTAAAATATGGAGGGACACAAGAACAAGATCAGCTTAAGTTTTTTTTTTTTTTTTATTAGCAATAGGTGTTTCAGTGAACCCATTTGGTTTTAAGGGGCCATATAGGCAAAATGGCATTTTTAAAGCTTTTAACTATGTTGTAATGTTGCCTGGAAGGCTGCATGTCCCCAAAAGTCTCTAAAGTATGCAACTTTCCTGGTGGAAGGGGTCTGGCACCTGCTTGTCTGCATGGAAATGCTATTGCATTGCCTGGAATGTTTCACAATTATGGCATCTGGAATTTTCAATTACAGATTTTTTTATTGCAAAAAATATCTTTAAAATGTGCATTCTGCAGATCCAACATGAGTAGAGGCATCACCTGTTTGGCTCCATGAGAGGTTTAATGCCATACTGTAAAATATTCCAGACAAAACACTAAAATCTCCACCAGAAAAAATACATAGTGTTACGTTAATATATAGTGTGACGTCAGTCTGCCCCAGGGCAGCTGTGGCTACAGTAGTAGTTTGGGTAATATAAGCGCTGGGTGTCTTGAAAGGTGTTATAGAAATGCAGTGATTAATTAATTAATACTGTAGTGCACCTTTAAAAAGAAGGGACATGCAGATCATCTAATTTTTGGGATTTCTTAAAGAGTTAAAGCTTTATGGCAATGGCACACGAGTGTTTCATTAAAATGTACATTACTGTAATCATTCAGCATTACATTGATGCCATGTTATTGTGAAAATCATTGCACTAAAAAGTCAATGATTTACTATTGATCCAACAAAGACAAATCACATACTTGGATAGAAGGAGCATTTTAGAGTGTGGCATACAATGCACTTCGTAAGTTGTACTATATTTTAACGTGATAATATGTCACTTTCGAGAGGAAAAAAAGTCAACTGCCTGATTCCAAGAAAATATAAAGTTAAATACTTTGGAACATTCTCCATGGAGATAGGAAAGTAGTTTTATACCCTACTGTGGGAGATTATAGCCACATGGACAACATTTCCATGAAAGGAGACCACAGAGTTAGGTTTGTGGAGATACTCACAGTTAGGACATTTTTTTTTGTCAGTGCAATATAAGCATCCATAATGAAAAGTCTATTTTTTGGCAAAAATGTGATATACTTATTTTTCAAGTTACGCATGGCAAATGCCACTCTGTTTTTTTTTTTGTTTTTTTTTTGTTTTTTTTTGTGATAGATAAATAGAATAGAAAAAATGCATTGCTGTACATTGTATTTGAAAGTATCACAGGTTTGAATACAATACTCCTGACGGTGAATATGCACATGTGAACCAGAGACTGTCACTCCTCAGAAATGTGTCAAAGAGATACAGGATCCACTCCACTGCTCCTCATTCGCATTCACAAGAGTTCCCTCAAAGTGCTTTAGGGCTGCAGGGATTTTAATATCAACTCAGAGACATCCATCTAATCTAATAGTCCTCTTTAATAAAAGACTTCCAGGGCACTTCAGGAAACATGGATGCATCCTGACACTCCATATTTCTGATGTGGCTTTTATTTAGATTAAAATGATGTTATGCACAAGTCGCTGTAATGTGTCACGGAAACTGAGCAGCTCTCTCAAAGTGATGAATTCTATGAGCACCATTACACCCAACAATCCTTTGGCACTTCATGAGAAAGTACTGCATTACTTTTGCTGCACTAATGGACTTCTTTGTGGTATTTCTTCATTTCATTTGTCAGTTGTTTGATGTTTTTATTATTTATATATTTTATTTATGTTTTTTTTTTTTTTTTCAGAACTATTATAACAATCCTAGACGATGTGTATTTATATTTAAACTTGTCTACAGCTGCAGTGTACATTTACATGTATGCAAAAACAATGACACGAATACTGTATATCAGCAGGCATCTTGTAATTTTTAGACCAACGCAGCAACTGGGTTCAACCTGGTGCCAACAAATTAAGAATTAAGTATAAATTTCTTAATGTTTTTAGCTGAGCAAATCATATTAACATCAAAAGTAAAGGTTTTGATTGTTCTCAAATGTGACATGCTCAGACTGTGTTCAATCTGTGTTTTGATCTTTATTTAACCAATGTGTCTACATTGTTCCTTATTACCTGCTGTGTTGTCTTTAACCTTTCATTTTCAACACATATAGTTATAGAGCCTATACTACAACAGTAACTCTACAGAAAACAGTGTATTTACAACTATACAATTTAGTGTCTGACAGGACAGAACAAAAATCTCCCAAACAATTTATTGTAAATGGTCACATTTCTGTATAGCACTTATCTGCCTTCAAGGAACCACTCACCCGTGCATACATCAGTACACAGACGCTGAGGGCTAGGCAGGTTAAATGTCTTGCCCAAGGACACATCAGGGAGCTGAAATTGAACCATCAATACTTTGACACAGAGATAGGCTTAAACTGTTGTCCAAAAAAATATCCTTTTGTTTTAGACCCAATGCTGACCTTTACAAACTGTTTTCACAATGTTTGTCAAAGTACCATGTGGATAAAGTTATAAACATTCAACATGCAGCATTGTGAATGTCAAAACTGACAGTTGTGTGTTTCTGGGATACAGAGAGCTCCTGGTTGGTGGGTGCAGTGTGATGATGAAGTGCTCTCATGGCTGTGTTGTAATCAGACGTAATGCAGCTTCGGAGCTCAGATCAAGAGACAGAGACAGAGGCTTGACATAGACAGACTCCCCACTGATATGACACAGCTCCACTGTATTTCAGTGAGAAATAACTACAACAAAAGCTTCTGAAATAACACCCAGCCATGCAGAGCGCTGACTGACAGCGACAACAGCACAGCTCACGATCAAACTAGAACAACAGGCAGAAAGACACAAATATTAGCCCCAAACCTTGGATGACTCACACAAGATTTCAAATCTCCCTTTGTTTCCGGATATGTCCCTGGCTATTTTATTTCTCTCTTTTTGATGTTTCCATGCAGGTTTTGGAGAAGCAAAAGCCAAGAAAATCATTCTTAAAACTATAGGAAAGAGGATACTTTTATCCAATCTATGTAAACTCTAAAAATGACTGGACAGTGGTGATGAAGTTGCACAAGTGTTAAAGCACAGGAGAAATGATCTTCAAATCTCACCCAAGCACAGACTGACATTGTGTACCTGAGCATTACTCTTCACCTGCTGTATAGGTGTCATGTGAATGTGTTAGTGACGACTAAGAAGAACTGTAAATCTACTCTGAGGGTCTTAAGAGAAATATGTTCAGACTACTTGTTCTCTAATAAATCTCTAATTGAAGTGCAGTTTATCTTTAAAAGGCAGTTGACTTTACAGATGTATGCATGAATTACAGCTGAAGAGTGGAGAGCAAATTATTGAAATGGGGAAGCAAACTCGCAGCACTAAGACTGACAAAATCTACAGTCACCACCCATAGATTGTGTGCATTATGGACAAATTTCATTAAAGATTTGTGAAGTGTGAAATTTGTATCATGTAGTTTTTTGTTTGTTTTTTTTTTACTATAATTGTACCGCTGCTAGACAAATTATTACAAAGCAATAGAAAACTTGCGCCTGGTGTATGAACATAAGAGAGGACATCTTTTTATATAGAGAAACACAGGGAGATCTTGCACTGTCATGGCCAACTTTGACAGACAGACACATCCAGCCTTCATGTAAGACCTGAAGTGATGCAACCAGATGAAATCCCATCAAACACTCTGTTATTTCCATATATGTCTCAACGTACCAAAGACAAGAAGAAATGAGGATGTTAGCTGGTTAAGGCATCACCATAGTAACAGCAATAAAGAGAATCACAGTTAATTTGGTGTTTGAACAGAGCAAAAAGAGGAGGAGAAAATCATGTATGATTTGTTGTTGTTTGACATGGGTGTTTCAAGTACAAATGATTGACAGGGGGTGAGAATCAAGCGTCATCTAGCAGTGAAAGTGGACCATGATGGGAAATGTGTCAAGGGATATTTGTGGAGGGCCAATTAGTAAACAAAGGCAGCAAACTTCAAGAACGTATTCTTTCTTGCTTTTATAATCACAACACTTTGCTTTTAGACTAATTTAGTATAAGTACCCAGTGTATCAGTTGTACTGTACCACCACACTAGGCAGTACAAGCTCCCTGGAACAGTTCACAGAGAGGAGGCATGAGAAGGGCATCACATGATGGGTGGATACCTCGTTATCATACAAAGGGTGACCTGGACACACTCTTCAAATGAAATAAGAACACTTGCCCCTCATGGTGATGAAGAAAAGTGCTAAAACATGCCATCTGGTGTTTAAATGTGGAATTCAATTACAGCCTTTACAAACCCTTTTAATGAGGACTTTTAAGGACTGTTCCTCAAAACATATGTAATGATGTGATAAGAGTTAATGTTATTGGAAACATATGGCATAAACACTACAAGTGAATTTGTTGATTTTGTATTTTTCGGGGACCATAGAAGTTAAGTTTATAGGTGCACAATGTAATTGTCACCTGCTTGTTTCTATGGATATGTCATTACTTTGCCTGGAATGTTCCACAGTATGACATTAAACAGCTCCACCTTACTTGTATGTATGTATGTAACTTGGTCTGGTTTGATCTCCATGAAAACAGAAAGGCTTAATATCTTACTGTAAAACTTTCCAGACAAAACAATAACATCTCCATGGAGAAAGGAATTTGACAGACCCTCGACGAGAAAAGTTACACAATGCACCTTTAAGGGGACATTAGGAGCTTCTTGCAATTGTGTAACTCACTGTTACTCAGTGTTTGATGTGTGGTGTTTTCTTCATGCAAATACTGTGGATGAGAAAGAGTGTGTCCATGCGTGAGTGTGACAGACAGGAAATGTTCCAGTGTGTTTTCCCTGCAGGCTGTTCCTATTTAACTGTTTCAGCCCACAACGTTCATATGGTATAAATTATTCATTACATCCACACTTTGCTCAGATGGTTCTGTGCTGCTTTTGAGCACCACTTATTCACTTTATATCGTTACAGTTACAAATGTCAAACATGTACTGATAAAAGTGTCCATATAATCTGAAGGGTTGAACAATATGAAAGCCATTGTATCTATTAGAGCATAGATGTTATAGGGTCCCTCACGATTCAGTGTGATACACGATATGATATTATCACGCAGTGGCAATACGTGCTTATGATATATTGCACATGATTCTCTGTAATATGTTGCTGTTTTTAAAGAACCAAATACATTTGAGTAACAATATATCTTTGTTAAACCACTGCTTGTGCAAAGTTAATGTGAAATATGTCTATTTTAATCATCAAAACAGTGAATACGTTAAGTGTATTGCATCAACAAGTTTCCTTCCACTAAATAAGCAACACAACCTGTCTAATGCTGCTGTGCATAAACATAGTCATATTACTGTAAATAACATTATAATATACATACTTCATATGCTGCACTGTTACTTTTATTGTACATAATAGTTTTTTTGGTATTTTATATTTTTGCTCCACCGGAACAGTGTGTTACATTAGAGTCTATTTTTAAGTCTATTTTTAAATTATTTTTAAGCCATTATCTATTATCTTGTTTTATTGCATGTTATATTTTCCTGCTGTTCTTGAACTGTGCGTTGCAACACTGGAATTTCCCCACTGTGGAACTAATAAAGGCATATCTTATCTTATCTTATTGTCACAATTTTAAGCAAAAAAAAAAAAGCTTAAAAAATACTCTTTCCGATATCAATACAGCAGCCCACTATAATGATACAGAATCACCAGATTTGGTATCATGATATATCGATATTTCAATATTTTGCACACCCCAAATAACTATCGTAATGTATTTCAATTTAACCACAGAAAAGCATTATCCCACATCTTCACATCTGTACAGTTTTAATGAGCTCCTTGAGACATTGCTTTACACAGCTCCCACGTAGACGAAAGATGAAATGCTTGTGGTGACTGCGTTATTGTTATGGCTGATTGTTTAGTTGGATTGTGCTGCGTTGGCGTTCACAAAAATTTTAGTGAAGCACAATAACTGTCAGCTGTCTTGTAGTAAATGTAAGGTAAGGTAGAAAATAATGTTAGCATAGAGTTAGCACTAATATTGAGACTCCAACACACAAATAACTTTTGACCAGCTTCAGGAGATTAATTGCATAGTATTTTTTTCATAATTTAATTTCTTGAATTCTCAGAACTTTTTAATTAAAAGATTACTTATGTTTGTTCCTGTAGGCCATTTTTTAAATTAAACACTGATATATGTTGTTTGTTTTTTTTTTGTTTTTTTTTTTTTTTCCAAATTCAGAATTAAAGGTGCACTATAAGTTTTTTTGTGGAGGGCCTGCCACCTGTTTGTCTACATGGTGGTCGTGTTACTGATTTGCTTGTAATGTTCCACAGTACGGCATTTAACTTATCTACCAAGAAAGTGACACTACTGGGGACAGTTACAGGTTAAATTTGTGGAGAGGTGATCCACCCTAAGAATCTACGATCAAGGTATTGAGCAATATAAACACCTGTAACATATGTTGGATAGCTATGTTTAATGCTGTACAGTGGGACAATTCTGGCATAGCAATAACATTTCTGTGGATACAAGTAGCCACCAAAAAAGTTATATATTGCGCCTTAACTGTATATATTGAATTCTTTAGCCAGTTTAATTTTCCACATTGAAAATGACTGTGCAGCTCAAGGATTTGCCTGGACACAGGGCTGGACTCAGAGGTCATCTCCTAAAAGGGCTCTCTCTCATCTCATCTCACACTAGTCCTTGTGGAGGCTCGCTGTGCATCTACTGTCAGGAAAGTGTCCCGTCAGTTTCCTAGCTGCTTTGACCTTTGGCCTGTGTGCTGCATTGTGTCTGGAGGCTGTGTGGAGATCTCTGATGAAAACTGAATGAGCTGCTCTGTGTTCACAGCACTTGTCCGCTGTGTTAGCCCCAGATGTTTGTGATTCTCTGAAGTGGTGTCTTTACTCAGCCCTCAGGCGCCTGCATGTCCCCCTGCAGCTACACTCTGATCAGTTAGACTCTCTGCTTTCTTTATGATGCAGTAGAGACTGGTTTAACTAACTCATAAGAGGACATATTATTGAAGACGGGATTATTGTACTGATTGATTTGATTGTTGATTCACTCACTAATAAAAAGGTAAAAGTTAAAAAGCAAACTAATATCTTATTTTGCCATCTACATCTCAACTTACTCACTAAAATGTAATTTTTTTGTATTTTAATCCAATCAGAAAGGGGAATAAGCCCCACATGAGTGTTTCATTTGGGCTGCCAGTTCCTACAACTAAACCGATCAATACTAGTGACCAGACTCAAATGTGAAGATGTGAGTCTGGTCACCAGTGTTTCGCCCGAGTTCAGATGGGCGTGATTGACAAGTGGATTATTCAATCAATGAATCAATCAAATCAATTGATTTAGTTTCTAAATGACAGGTGACCAATGAGCTCCTTTGTTTCACATGCTTCACTGAAAAAAACCAAACCTGATTGCACTAACTGTTTGATTCTGGCTCGAGATGCGACAAAGGGCATGGGGACCAGACTGATATTCCTCTGTATAAAAAAATACAGAGAGATATTATGAATTTGAAAGGTAAACCTGTCCATATGAGAAATGTGTTCTCTATATGCAGGTTAAGGCACTGGTTCAGTTATGATTAAACCAGTAAGAGCTAAAATGACTTGAGGGACTCAACACTCCCACACGTTACATGTAAAGTTTCTATTTAATATTTATACAATAAATTAACCAACACATCACAAGTTAACAACAAATCTCATATGTGATTACCTTGCTCTGGTCATGTTCGCTGCCAAGTGCACATCTGCAGTGGTCACATTCTGCATTTAGTGAACTGACTGCTGCGTTGCAGTGGGTGGACTCTAGTCAATAAACAGCCACAGAGAAAATGCTCTCTGCTCTCTTGTTCTCAGGCAGTGAATTAAATTATGAAAATAATAGAGGAGTTATTTCATCCAAAACTAAGTCATTGTTAAAGATTAAGCATGTTCTATAAGCATCACATTTGTGCACACTGACAACCATATCCAGAATTTAAATTTTACATAGGTAATGACACACACAGATAAATACAGAGAGACTGATGTGCTTGCTATACAGAAAGACTACAGAGCTTTTTAGTTTGATGTTAAAATAAGGAACACATATCTACAGATAGGCCCTACCTGTGGATGGTTTACGTCACATAACAGTGCACTTGTTACATAGAATTGATCAAAGTGGGTTGATTCTTACAATTTTACATAGATGTGCTGTGTGTTTCAGTCTATTTATATTGTCAAGGGGTTCATCTGTAGGACTGTAAGTATGAGTTACATTTCTTAAAATAAATAGTTAGTACATTAAGGAAATCAGGATTATCAGGAAGTCTCCAGGATTAAGGCATAATAACTTATCTGAGTATTACAGCGTAGAATATGATTAAAATAATCACTGTGACACTGGTCAGCTCACACAAAATTATTACATTACATTAACTACTCTTATTTTTTACATTTTTAGTGAATTACTTTAATTTAGTGGTAGGCAATTTAATTAATAGTAAATTAATTCATTTATAATGTGTTAAGTCACTAGACTAGGGTTAGGGTTAGGGTTAGGTTTTAGGGTTTTGTGCGGGTTTGGGTTCGTCTTCTTCATGTTCAGGAGTGAAATACATTGGTTTATACTTTGTGTTTTGCTGCCACCTATAGAGGGTTGATGTGCAGCACAAGTGATAAACTGTCTCTTGAATTCTCTCTGTTGTAAATTAAAAGGTACCTGTTTGAATTCATTACATTGCGAATGCTTTTTTGAGAACTTTTTTATAAGGTATATATTCTAAATGTAATCCAGAACATGTTTCATTTGTTAGTTTTTTATTTAACATTTTGAATATTATTGGTCCAGTTTGGAAATTAAAACAGAAGTATCATAAGCATATTTCCATTCCTTCATCCCTCAGTACATATCACTGAAGTAATCACTGAAAAACAAGTGCTATTCTTACAATGATAACAGGGTTTTCAAAACAAAAACATTTTGTATAAAAGAATACTTATAATAACAATATGAAAACAAACTTTTGGTTATCAGAGCATTAAAGAATGTGGAGAAGACCACAACTCCCAAACACAATAAAATTCAACAGTGACTGACAAACATAAATTTCCTATTTGCTTACTCCACTGACTCTAATTTAAAATCTCAGAACAATCAGACATCATACATTACTGAAAGTAACATTTAACATTTGATTCTCAATGTATACTTTGAAAAAGACATACTATGTGCTGCATGTGTGTGTGTGTGTGTGTGTGTGTGTGTGTGTGTGCGTGCGTGCGTGTGTGTGCGTGTGTGTGTGTGTGTGTGTGTGTGTGTGTGCGTGCGTGTGTGTGTGCGTGTGTGCGTGTGTGTGTGTGTGCGTGTGTGTGTGTGTGTGTGTGTGTGCGTGTGTGTGTTTGTGTGTGTATTTCAGGTTTCACAATCCAGATTATCTCTATTAGACCGAGGCAGCAGTAGCAACAGAAGCCGCTTACCACCACAGCGGGAGAGTGAATTTGCAGTAAATTTGAGTGTCAAAAATACATATTCCTATAGTTCTTTAGGATGATTTTAAGGCCATGCTGATCAAATCTTTGCTGTCACTGTTGAGCTTCACAGGGTCAGAGGTCAAGGGGGGGGGGACTTCAATAGTTCTTCATAGACATGGCAGGTCCTTCTCCATCGTGACGTTTGATCTGGTGCAGCATCAGCAGTGTCACCAAAAGCCCCAACAACTGCAAATTCACACAGACACAAAGGTCAAAACTCAAAATACACATAAACATACAAAACACAATACCAAAGTCACGAGATGGAAGGTGGAATAGCAAAAACTATAGAATTTGTTTGTCATTTGTTTTTGTTAAACTAAAAATGTATGATTTTAGGTAGAAATACAAAAGATATGTAATCCGCCAAGCAATGAAAACAATAATAGAAAATGCTTTAAAATAATGTCAAAACATTGTCGAAACATAAAATCAATATGTATAGGATCTCTGTACTTGTGAGAGGGATATATAAGTGAACTGTATTACTACAATGTAATTTGTACATTGTAGTAATAATGTAAGAAAAGTCATCAGATCAGAGTAAACATCAAGCATGAACTTAAATAAACACTTACTGCTGTGACTGCAAAACCAAAACAGAAGCCCATTGAAACCTTCAGAACAAGGTCAATGATGTCAAAGATGTATTCTCCACAGGACTAAGGGAGGACAACATGACATGTGTTACTTATGTTGGCTATTACACCATGCAATCATTAAATAAATAACCTTAAAGAAAAAATAATAATAAGTTGACTCACTGTTGCATAAATCTGATCTGGGCCAGAGGTGCCCTGTGAAATAAAAACAGTACATTGTTAATATTAGAGAGAGCTTTGTGGTTCAACAGAAAAGCATTTATCCCTTAACTAAAGGATTCCTATTTGTTTTTGTTTGATATTGTTTTTTCAATATCAATCAATAGCATTAGCACTTTTAAAATTATCCTTTTGGTCGCCATAGCTTGATCCAACAAAAAGACACCATAAAACCAACCTGCGGTTTGGATTTACATCCTCTGCTTCCATATCCTCCAAATCCGCCATCATATCCGGACGAAGAGCAGGAGCAAGAGTCTGGGATCTGGGAGCCCCAGTCTTCAGCTCTGCTCAGCCCACAGCACTTAGCCTGGAACCGCACAGATGTCAAATCAACTCCAAACAGTTTAAAACAAAAAGGTCTAAGCACATTGGACACTCACGGTGGACTGGAGAGCATCCAACATGGCTTTGAAGTCATTATTCTCCATGTAGGGCTTAGAAGCTTCAGATGTGACATTTGTAAATGCATCTTTGAGCTACAACCAAAAACAGATATGTATGAGAATCATGGCATTTTAAAAATCAAAATAAATATGACAATAAACATTTTACCTTGTTTCGTGTGACAGCAACATAGATGCCAAAGATAAGCATAACAATCATTCCAGCCACCATGAAACCTGCAAACTAATAGTCAAAACAATACTATCAAGAAATATCAAGACTTGTTCCTATAAAAGATTAATTATCAATTATATCACAAGCAGTTTTGTATAAGGATATTAAGAGATCTTGTACTTACGATTTTAAGCGCCAGCTGTTTCTCTGAGCATCCGGCATAGATGCCCAGGCAGGAGATACCGAGGACTCCAATGGCAAAGACCCATCCCCATCCTATTCCTGGAGTTCCCAAGGAGGAATACTGTGAACAGAAAAATCTCTTTATTTATGTATATAAACTCTCAGCTCAACATACCTCAGATGGTTTCATATGAATACGTCAATACATGGTGTTACATCTAAATGAATTTCTAGTTGTAAGGCTAACAAAATGTAAATTTTGTAAAATGTAAAGTTGGCTTGCCTTTAATAGCTCTGATCTTGATTTTATTGTGTAGTGTAGTTTTTTACAATAGAGCTTTCAGTGCCAGCCAACAACATCCTGCCTTGGAAAAGCCGTTTACAATTTGAGTGCATGAAAATACTTTCCTCTAGGGAGAGCTAAACCCTCTTTTCAACACTGCGCTGACATCCTGCATTTGTAATGGACTAACAAAAAATGTTTTTCTTAGACAGATGTATTAATCAGGGAAATAAAATAAAAGTAAATAAAATTAGTGAATGCGCATTGTACCTGGCCATTGATAGCACTGGCCTTGACTGCTCCAAAAATCAGCAGACATCCGATGACCTAAGAAGAAATGACAACAATATAGAAAGGGAAGCAAAAACACAGAACACAGTCCTGAGTGTCTTCTCAAACCTATACAATTCTTCTGTGACCACATGGCCTTAGAGTAAACAACACAAATTAAGTCAAGATGTGTGGAAAATGTGTCTGACTTGAAGGCCTGGCTTTAGATTTACAAAGTGGGCGGAGCCTGTTTATTTGTATTGTATATGGCCACTGGGGGAGACAGAGGATAGAAAAAAATGATCTCTTGTTTGTCTCAAGCATGAGCTCAAGTGGAGCAGTAAAGGTATCGAAAGATATCGTATCGTAAAGAGAAGGGCAGAAAAGTTTATTTATATAAACATATTGAAAACATTTAATATTTAATGATAAACTTTTAGGTTGCCTCCCATTTCTTCTGACAAATGCCCTTCTTTGAGTAAAATAAGGGTCCCAGATTGGGGTGGGACCCTAAACTGAAATCTGAGCACCTCTCTCTCTGTCTCACTCTCTCTCTGTCTCACTCTCTCTCACACTTTTTTCTTTTTTTTCTTCCATTTTACTGGAAACTGACTTATGCAACATGGCAATCACACAAGCTGGTACTGGTACTGGTACTTGTTTTTCAAATATTTTTCAATCTTCTCATCAACTTTGATGAGGGAAAAACGCATATATCGCTTACTTATGTTGTTTTACATATTTTCTCCTGAAGAATGCAGATAAAGGATCATAACAAACTAGAAATTCTTTAACCACTTATTGTCTAGGATGAATTTAGACAAATCATAAAACCATAAATAAAAAATTTTTTAAAAAGTAATTTTAAATAGTTACTTACAGCAAATAAAACATTGAAGAAGATAAAAAGGCATTTGAGACATCCATTAATTTTGCCCATTTTGAGGTTAGTCTGTGATGTTGGAGATGAAGTGGTTCCACCTTCACTAACTGTGTGAGAGGATGCAGTGGCTGCTCTGATAAAAGGCAGGGACTGTAACAACACATGAGCTCTGCAGCGCTCTGAGGCCAGCCCCCTGCACCTCCTGTTAGCTCCTACAGGAAGCCAGTGTCCAAATAACATGCTCGAGCGGACATAACTAACACAATTAGAACTACTGAATGATGTTTGTGTTAGCGCAATTGTGAGTCATTGTTTACATTTTGTGTGTGTTTTGTTTGTTTTGGGTTTTCTTTGCTAGACCTAGGCCCATTTATTGTCATTGAAAGTTGTGATTTGGATGAGGTCTGTATTTGCACATGAATTGTGTACATATTTTTATGATGTGCATTTTTGTATATTCTGCACGTTGATGCTAGGGATGTAACAATAACCAAAATATTGTGTTATCAAAAGTCTTACAATAATATCATGGGCCAACTATATATCCAATTACAATTCTCTTTGCTTAAATTAATTGTTTTGGTGCAACAATAGCTAAAAAGTAGAACGCACTACACAATTTATTTTAGTTCTTAATTCTTTGGATTATGACAGAACAAAAGGCTTTTCAAGGCATTTTAAAAGGAAAAAGTAGCATATTCACAATTCTGTTAGCCTCTACAAAATATTGCTATAAATATCATACCATGAGATGTATATCGTGAAAAGATCATATTGAGAAATTTTAATATCGTTACACCCTAAATTGATACACTCATTAATATTGTTTAAATACAATTAATGACCCAGTTTAAAAGGGCTTTTGGGCTTATCTATATTAGCTTGCTGGTTCCATTTGCAATAGGAACATGTCAGTCAGAGCAAATCACATACAAGCAGACATAAAGGAGGAAGGAAGGAGGCACAAATTAAATCTGTTTCCACATCAACAGAAAATTTCATTTTATTCAAACAATCGGCTGTTGAAACATAAGCTGATTTATTGATTAATTTGTTTAAGAAAAACAACAACATTAAATTACAAAAGCGACAAGTAGTCAGAAGAGAGAGATTTTAAATTCAGGGCTGTTTGTTTTTACTTATTGTTCCTTATTTCATTTTATGGTCAGTAATCAGGAAACATCTATGCGATCTATGGTTTTAATCCTACTTTTTACATTGCAGTGTGTTGTTAAATAATGTTGTTGAAATATATGGGAGCGGTACACCGTATCCAGGGAGCAACCTTTGACCTTGACTTTTGTCTTCAGAACACATTGTTTAAATTCCAGCCAAAGTCACATCCGCTGTGTGATTTTAGGAGATCCTCACTGCCTCTTTCTGTAAAGCTGCCTCCAATGTCCCACGCATTGTCTCACTATTTTTCCATCCAGTTGTTTCTTCGTCTTGCGTCATAACATCTCTTTTTGCGACTGTTCTGTATTGCTTTGAGTCCATAGAAGTCCAGGCTGGACCACTTATGTCTATCAGAAGAAGCACCACCCCCACAGCTGGCCCCTTCTGTCGAGGCCTCCCTCTCAAATTTACAAGAGAAAACACTGAGCGAATTACGTGCATCTAAAGGGAGGAATATACAGACCCAGCCTTTATTAAACAGGGTAAACTTTAGACAGTAGACTTCTTCCTTTGTTTATGTTTATGAGACTGAACTTTGGGAGAGAAGGAAAGAGTTTTTATAGTTTGTTTTTCTTCTCAGTGTGGTTCATTTGTGAAAAATACAGAGGTAATGTGAAATGGAACCTCTTCATCTGCTACAACCACAAGAAAGAAACGTAGCAACGATGGATTCTATCAATAAAAAAATATTTTGTGTCACTTAAAGGTGCACTATGTCACTTCTCTAGTGTAATGTCTGGCTTGCTTGTCTCCATGGAGATGCTATTGCTATGTCTGCAATATTCCACAGTTTGGTTCCACAGATCTGACCTGTAACCTTGATGGTGACACCAGCTTTTCCATGGAGTTAGATAAAATAGATACAGTTCCATATTGTGTTCTCAGAAAAGCACTAACATCTCCATGGAAACTATAACAAGTGACTTTACACCAGAAAAGTTACATAGTGTATTTTTAGCAGTATAGTATTATAGTAAATGCAAAGTTAATATCCATAATGTTATAGATTCCTCCAGGGTAAATAAAAATCAGGTTTGCAAGGACCATAGTGCAATAAATACAACCAAATTGAAACAAATATATATGCTTTATTCCATCACAGCTTTTATTGTTGTGTTTTGTTGGCAAAAAAATAAAAAGTTACAAAAGTTACAAAAGTTTAAATTTATGACTGTGATAATGATATAGTTTCAATATAAAATGTATGTTGTTGAAAAATGTATGTATCTCTTGATGATAAATAATTAATCCATTTGCGAAGCCCGATGAGTTTTTGGAATACAGACAAAGGTTTATTTTTGTTACAGCACATATGGACAGGGCCTAGGCCTGCCCTGGTCAGAGACCAACAGCCTCTCTTAACCAGCAGCATGTCCCTCCAGCACCAGACCCTGAATGATACAAAGCACCAAGTTTATACACTGAGATCACAAGAGGACATACATTTCAAAGTGAGAAGGTGATCTGATTTGTATTCATATTCACATGCATTTGCCACTTCCTGACCACAAAAAGCAAAAGGGAACGGAAGTGTTTACACTGAAGGGTCTTTCTACCACTGTCTTTAACAACCAAACCAAATGAGTTTTAGTTAAGAGAAATCACATTCATTTACACAAAGACAGATTGAGAGAAATCTTTCCATAATATAAAATTTTCATCACAATATACAAAATATTAGGTGTCCTATAATGTCTTAGCATTGGGATTCCCAAAGTTTAATGACGAAACCATGGAAACGCACTTACTGTCACACATGAAGCAACCTGCTGAAAAAGTACAAAAGCTGCCATAGTTACATATCATTGAAAAGTGACTTCATCATATTGCAATGCACGACCCCCGGGAGATTTGTAATTTATTCATGTGTCACATCTGCAGCTGATGTTGCTTTCAGCAAGTAGCTACTAGTATTATATTTCTGCTTTTTTGTCTCAAAACACATGTTCCTGTTGTGGATTTTCTTCTGAAAACAAAACTGGAAAAAGAGTTGTCGTGAATCAAGAAGTCAGGTTTATTTAGCAGTTGTGCACAATTGAGAAAAGCTCTCTCTGTCCCTCACAGAGTCGTCTTACCCTAATCTAAAGCATTGTAACACATACAGGGCTTTATATTCCACAAAGAGTAATAACAATCATAAACAATAAAGATAACTCAAGATTAACACAGGATGCGGAAATCCATAGCATAAGACTTAATCCACACCGAAATATGACACCTATCGGGTTAAAAAATCAGCAATAAACCAGTCGAACCTGGTTTTAGACTGAGACAAGTGGCAGCAGGAAATTATTTGAGGAAACAGTATGAACGATATAAATTCTGGTAACTTCAAGGCCAGAGTGCCCTCTATAAAATAACAAGATATCAGTGTTATACACATCAAAGTAGGTTACATAAATCAGATATACAAGCGCCACTCAGCCAGTTAACAGAATTAAAACCATAAGGGGACGCTCAAAACCCAACACCATAGAAGAGCCTCTCCACTTTACTGGCTTAGGACGGAGCTAGTTAGGTTGCAGTTGAAAGGGGGATAGAAGATTTACCACCACATGCCCCTTTTCAATTTTTTTTCCTCTCTGGAACGTCATACTACATTTTGAGTTAAGGATCATGTGACACAACCAAATTAAGTTAGGCTACATGATTTTTTGTGTGTTGTCTCCTTCAAGTTTTAAGGTGAGCCCAGAGGAAAATTTTGCTGCTCAATAATGGCTAGTGTTAAGCTCAGGAGAAACAATTAAGTGTTTCTCATTTGTTGCTCCTAGTGAATTTTAGGAGCAATAGATGAGACAAAGAGGATGAGACATACTGGAGACACTAAGGAGAAACAGGTATGTCTCATTTATGTCTACCAGTGAGACAATAATAATAGTCACATATAAGCTACCAAGGAGAAACAATGAGACAATAATAGTCTCATATAAGCTACCAAAGAAACAATAGTAACACTTTGTCACGGGGTGACTGGACTGGGCGTGTGTGGGTTGATTGGAAGGGAGGTGTGTGTGTGCGCGGGACTGACTCTGACCCTGCCCCCAAATCAGTACTAATAGGGCGCAGGTGTGTCAGTAAAGAGGGGAGAGCGGTGCGAGTGGCAGCACGACGGGGCTCAGCAGAGGAGACGGACGGTTTTGGGAGCTGGGTCGGGCGTCCGCGGTACCAGACATAGGGCCACGCTGAAGGAGCGCAGGAGGTGGGCAGAGGAAGCGGCGCACGACCTTGGCGCCCGAGCGACAGGACGCAACGTGGGAACAGTGGAGGGGGCGAGTGTGACAACCCCCCTCCTCCCAGCTAAGTGGCTTTTCTTGTTTGTTGTGCGTGTGGCAGGGCTACTCAAAGTTGCATGTTTTAATTTGGATTTTAGTTAAGTATTCTGCAAATTAGCCCTGGCCCAAAGTCCACTGCTCAATTAAGAGTTCCTACCTGTTGCCGGCCAATTGACGGCCTGTTCCTGCACGCAGGCCTCCTGAGCGCATGGACGAGTGCAGCGCGCGCATGGCAGAGCGGCCGGGACAAGAGGGAGAGACTGAGGCATCGCGGGAGCTGTGGAGGAGCACCGGAGCCGCGATCCCAGGGGACCCATCCACCTACCTCCAATGAGGGACTCTTAATAGTTTAGCTTTTAGTAGTTTTGGACATTTTATCATTCATAGACTCAATAAATTTTGTACATTTCTTTTAATTACGTGTGGCATTTTTATTTAATAGAGCACCTCCCCTTGGGACCAGAGGTTTTTAAATTGGGGCGTGTCCGGCCCGTGACAGAAAGTGGCGTTGTCGGCAGGATTGGTCCTTGGGTTGAGCCTCTATTAAATAAATATGTCTACTGAAGAGACACAGTCAGGTGGACAGTCCATGATGATGATGCCTTTTTTTATGGGCGGACCTTGGGTGTCAAGATTTAGTGGGACACAGTCCGATGTTAAATTTGGAGAATGGCGGAGCCAAATAGAGACTATGCTTACTTTCCAACCTATCAGAGACTCTCAAAAAGCTGACTTTGTTCTAGGATTTTTAGATGGAGAAGCAAAACGGGAGATTCTAGCTTTAGACCGGACTGAAAGGAACACCTCAAAGAAGATTTTTGATGCACTGTCTGAACTGTATGGAGACAACACCCATGTTTCCATTTTAAGAGCTCAGTTTTTCAACTGCAGACAGGAGTCTAACCAGTCACTGAGGGCTTTCTCTTTACGATTGCGTGAACTGTTTTCCAGGTTGAAGCAGAGAGACACCATGGGCTTGGAGCGGGGAGATTTGGTTCTAAGAGACCAGTTTGTGATGGGCCTGAAGGAGGGCCCCATCCGCCAAGAGCTCAGGCGGCAGGTGCGAAAGAGCCCCCACCTTACCTTTGAAGAGGTAAAAATGGAAGCTCTGGCCCTAGAGGAGGAGCAGGGTGAACATTGGCCAGCCTATGACTGCTTGGCGGTGAGTAGAACGCCCCCGACAAATACAAGTGTAGCTACGGACTGGAAACAAGAGTTGCGTGCTGAAGTTATGAAGGATGTAAAGGAGCAAATGTCAGCAATGACAAAGACAATTTTGGAAGAGCTAAAGGGAGCGGTCTCCCCTCCTTTTGACACCGCTCAACACCCAAGTAGAAGCCCGAGACCTAGAACCCCT
Source organism: Taenioides sp. WSHXM2023 (assembly GCA_029959045.1). NCBI lineage: Eukaryota > Metazoa > Chordata > Actinopteri > Gobiiformes > Gobiidae > Taenioides > Taenioides sp. WSHXM2023. The sequence goes on from CM057085.1 coordinate 21,525,746, forward strand.
CTTAATGCAAGATTTAAGTGGGATCCCCAAGGCCGTCCTATATGCAATGTGTGTGAACAAATTGGTCATATTAGTCGTAGGTGCCCCTCCAAACTGTCCAGTCAGGGTTTTTAAATGCCCCGGCCACTGCGGGTCAAGTGTCCGGACCCTCTCCTAGTGACCCAATCAATTGCAGTCCTAAAGATAAGCTTATTGGAGATTGTCCCCTAATAGATGTGGGTGTAGATGGGATAAATGTTAAGTGTTTGGTAGACACTGGATCTCAAGTAACGCTGTTTAGTGAGAGTGTCTGTAGGAAGCTCCTTGGGAGTAAGCAACTAAAAAGCGAAGGATTGCCATGGTTAACATTGAGGGCTGCTAATGGGCTTAATATCCCATGGGTGGGTTACATGGTAGCTGACTTTGTCATCCATGGGGTCCGGGTGCCAGCGCGTGGTATTGTTGTAGCCAAGGATGAATGTATTGGAGCCGATAAAGCCATCCTTGGGATGAATGTAATTGCTGATTGTTGGGAAGAACTCTTTAGCAAGTACAGGGAATCCGTAAACCATCCAAAGCCCCCGCTTGGTAAAGAATGGGATTCTGTTTTTGTAGACTGTCAACGTGTCCGTGCTATGTCAACGGCGGACCAGTGGAAAGTTACAGCTCGCCTAGCCAGTCGCTCCCCTGTAACTGTACCTGCACAGAGCGAAATGACTCTTTGGGCCAAAATTCCGCCGCCCGCCCAAAGTCGACCATGTGATGCACTGGTAGAACCCCTAGGGGAACAGGGAAGGGTCGAAGTGGCAAGAGCTCTGGTAACTGTGGGGAAGGGCCGTATTCCCGTGAGGGTCCGGAACCTCCATCCCTTTGATGTTACACTCAGCAGATTTCAGAGGTTGGCAGCTGTGTCTGAAATCAGCCCTGACAGTGTGCGGGATGGCCAGGAGCTGTCCATTGTGGAAGTGGACCCTGGAGTCGTGGAAGTTGGTTTGATCAATTCTGCGGTAGAAAAACCTAAGGTAAATGCAGAGAGTTCTGCTTTTTCTTTCCTTAAGGGAGATGGATTGAATGAGGAGGAACAAAGGCAACTGGAGCAACTATTACAGCGATGGACACATGTCTTTTCCTTACATGAGGAGGACTATGGACGGACGGGTGCTGTGAAACACGCCATACCAACAGGTGATGCTAATCCTATCCGTGAGAGGTTTAGGCCAGTACCCCCGACCCTTTATAAGGAGATGCGTAGCCTCTTAAAAGACATGTTAAAGGGGGGAGTCATTAGAGAGAGCTGTAGCCCTTGGGCGGCCCCCATTGTCCTTGTTCAAAAGAAGAATGGAGATTGGCGATTTTGTGTGGATTATCGCAAGTTAAATAGTGTAACCCACAAAGACGCCTACCCGTTGCCTAGAATTGAAGACTCTCTAACCAGCCTGAATAGAGCCGCGTGGTATTCCACCCTAGATTTAGCCAGTGGTTATTGGCAAGTGGAGGTAGAGGAAAGGGACAGAGGGAAAACTGCATTCACTACTCCTTTTGGTTTATTTGAATTTGAAAGAATGCCCTTTGGGTTGTGTAATGCACCTGCAACCTTTCAAAGGTTAATGCAGAAGTGCCTGGGGAATCAGTTAGCCGAATCAGCAATGGTTTATCTTGATGATGTGATTGTGTTTTCCAGAAATTTTGCAGAACACCTTCAACACCTAGAGTCTGTCTTTCAGTCCCTGAGCACCTATGGTCTTAAACTCCGCCCGGAAAAATGCCAGCTGTTCCGGAAGCAGGTTAAGTTCCTTGGGCATTTAGTCAGCAGTGAGGGAGTTTCCCCTGATCCAGAGAAGGTGGCAGCTGTTGCAGATTGGCAACCCCCTACTACTGTCAGGCAAGTCCGCTCATTCCTGGGGTTTGTGGGGTACTATAGACGATTTATAAAAGACTTTTCAAAGATTGCTAAGCCCCTGAATGGACTCTTAGTAGGCACTAGTCGAAACAGAGGGCGGGGCTCCCCTTCTGTTGAGTGGAATGAGCAGTGTGAAATGGCCTTCCAGCAGTTAAAGAAAGAACTACTGCAGGCCCCCGTTTTAGCGTATGCCGATTACACCTTACCTTTTACCCTCTACACGGATGCCAGTAACACCGGGCTCGGTGCTGTGTTGGCGCAAGACCAAGGGGGGGTTGAGCGCGTAATTGCATATGCCAGCAGAAGCTTGCATCCAGCAGAACGTAATGATGCGAATTATAGCTCGTTCAAGCTTGAGCTTCTTGCCATGAAGTGGGCGGTAGCAGAAAAGTTCAAGGACTATCTTTGGGGTGCAAAATTTTCTGTTGTGACGGACAATAACCCACTGGTACATTTACAAACGGCTAAGTTGGGAGCGACGGAACAAAGGTGGGTCGCACAGTTGGCCAACTTTGATTACTCAATCAGATTCCGCCCAGGAAGAGAGAACACTAATGCTGACGTCCTTTCTAGATTCCCCATTGTACCACCAAATCAGGTCCCGGAGGAGCAGGAGCCACTGGTGGCAGCGGTGGAGACCGCGGTCTCTCCACAGACCCGAGCTGACAGCTGGGGATGGGACCTAGACCGATGGCGGAGTCTACAGGGAGAGGACCCTGATTTGTGCAAGATCAAGGAACACATTAAGAGAGGTATGTTACCAAATGCTACAGAACGGCAAGCCATGGCTCCGCCTGGAAAGATTCTGTTGCGGCACTGGCGGAAGTTGGAGCTAAGAGGCGGTGTTGTGTGTAGAACCATCCAAGATCCGCGAACATTAGAGACTGTACACCAAATTGTCGTTCCAGTTTCACAGGCACGACATCTCTGGACTATGTACCATGAGCGGATGGGACATCCGGGGCTGGAGAAGTCATTGGCTCTGCTGCGGAGAGGTTTTTATTGGCCACAGATGGAGGTCATGGTCAATACCTGGCTACAAGCATGCCCGCGCTGTGTTTTGCATAAACCCGGGCCCCAAGGTAAAGCCCCTCTAGTGCCACTGATTGCCAAGGCCCCTATGCACATTGTAGCTGTTGATTTTCTGACATTGAGCCGCCCTACCGATAGATACCAAAATATACTTGTCATGACTGATTTGTTCACAAAGTTTGCATGGGCTGTACCTACACTAGACCAAACGGCCCTCACAACAGCACGTGCCCTGTGGACCTATGTGATCCAGCCATTTGGGTGCCCAGAAGTACTTCATTCTGACCAAGGCACTAATTTCGAGTCCCGGTTGATATATGAACTTTGCCAAATGTATGGGTCCCGTAAAAGCCGAACCACCCCGTATCACCCTATGGGGAATGGAACCTGTGAACGTTTTAACCAGACAGTGCTGAACCTTCTGGGTACATTAGAAGTAGAAAAGCAACAGAGGTGGGTAGAGTTCTTACCTGGACTCATCCAAGCGTATAACAACACTGTCCATGCGTCTACAGGATATGCACCTGCATTTCTGATGTTTGGCCGTCATATGAGGACTCCTGTGGACCTGCTGACGGGAGGCTTTGGAACTGAGGCCCCCATGGACACTACAGACTGGGTGGCCAAGCACCAAGAACACTTGGCCTATGCTTACCAGAGGACATCCGATAGCCTCCAGAAGGCTGGTCAGAAAAATAAGATGCTCTATGACCGCACTGCCAAAGATGCTCCGCTCTTGCCTGGGGAGCGAGTACTGGTGCGGGACCACAGGCGGCGGCAGACTGGTAAACTCAGTGACCGGTGGGAAAAGAGACCCTTTGTTGTTGTTGCTAGACTTCATCCTGATCGGCCGGTCTATAAAGTGCGTCCAGAGGGGAAGGACGAGCCTGAACGTGTGGTTCATCGCAACAATCTACGGCCGTGCCTCCACTATACGGCGCCTGAGACCGGTGCCATTCATCACCAAGACAACGCGCCAATGCCGATGTGGGGACTCTTGTTGCCGTTGGGAGAGGGTGGGCAAGAGGGGCCTCCACTCTCACCTGAGCCAAGACGGTCTCAGAGGGCCAATATGGGGGTACGACCCCGCAGGTATATGGACTAGAACTTTGTATGTTGTTCCAGGGACTAGAACATATTGGTCAGGGGGGGTGTCACGGGGTGACTGGACTGGGCGTGTGTGGGTTGATTGGAAGGGAGGTGTGTGTGTGCGCGGGACTGACTCTGACCCTGCCCCCAAATCAGTACTAATAGGGCGCAGGTGTGTCAGTAAAGAGGGGAGAGCGGTGCGAGTGGCAGCACGACGGGGCTGAGCAGAGGAGACGGACGGTTTTGGGAGCTGGGTCGGGCGTCCGCGGTACCAGACATAGGGCCACGCTGAAGGAGCGCAGGAGGTGGGCAGAGGAAGCGGCGCACGACCTTGGCGCCCGAGCGACAGGACGCAACGTGGGAACAGTGGAGGGGGCGAGTGTGACAACCCCCCTCCTCCCAGCTAAGTGGCTTTTCTTGTTTGTTGTGCGTGTGGCAGGGCTACTCAAAGTTGCATGTTTTAATTTGGATTTTAGTTAAGTATTCTGCAAATTAGCCCTGGCCCAAAGTCCACTGCTCAATTAAGAGTTCCTACCTGTTGCCGGCCAATTGACGGCCTGTTCCTGCACGCAGGCCTCCTGAGCGCATGGACGAGTGCAGCGCGCGCATGGCAGAGCGGCCGGGACAAGAGGGAGAGACTGAGGCATCGCGGGAGCTGTGGAGGAGCACCGGAGCCGCGATCCCAGGGGACCCATCCACCTACCTCCAATGAGGGACTCTTAATAGTTTAGCTTTTAGTAGTTTTGGACATTTTATCATTCATAGACTCAATAAATTTTGTACATTTCTTTTAATTACGTGTGGCATTTTTATTTAATAGAGCACCTCCCCTTGGGACCAGAGGTTTTTAAATTGGGGCGTGTCCGGCCCGTGACAACTTTTTAAATTCCAAAATAGGCTTTTATTAAACTTTTGCCTCCAATACAATAATCCAACAGATTTCAACACCATAACAACAAGGGTTCAGATTTATATAACGTTGGGATAAGGATTTTTCCCTCTTAAAATAAATATCAGCTGAACTTAAAAAAAAAAAGGATATACACATTCTTATGTAAACAGAAAAAATAATAATATGAAAGAAAAACATCCAGTCTTCACCTACAACATGTTGCTTTGAAATAAAAACAGCATCTCAAATGTTTCAGTCCTTCACCAACAGGATCTTTCATTTAAAATGGAGGCTTCTCAATAAAGTCCATTACTGAACATTTAAGCATTCACAATGCTTTTAACGGCTCTCGCACGGCATTTGTTGATCAGCGCTTTTTTCAACTTTGACTTCTCCACCGGAGTCCAACCAGGCAGCATTGAACAATGCATGATGTAGGCTGTAGAAAAAAAAGGGGTAAAATTAAGAACAATTAAATGATCATCTGCTGCAACCTCCCCACTCGTATGGACCATAAAACCCACTGCATTTCATAAAATGACATCGCATTACATGTAGCTAATTTCCCATTTATTATTGTAAGTGTGTTACTGAATAACTGTGAAAGTAGGGCTGGGCGATTTGGCCAAAAAATAAAATCTAAATTCTTTTTTACACAGAGTGGACGATTACGATTTAAATTTTTTTATTTTTTATTTTTTTATTTTAAATACATTTTAATAGATGTAAACTTAACAGAAACTGCAGGTCTTTCAAATTTTCCTAAAAATGCTCACAAATTCTTTGGTCATTTGTTTCAGGCTTACACAAGGCTACTGCAGCAGGAAGCACTTCTGTTCCATTCATCTATTAGAACTGACTGATCTGTATTTTAATTTGGCCTATATCATTTATATTTATGTAGCAATTGTTTTAAAGTTTGTCTGACTTTAATCTGCCTGATCTGCTCTTAGCAGTTAAACTTGTTCATAATAATAAGTCTATTGGAGATGAGTTGTTTTAGCCCTACTAATAAATAATAAAACTAATAATCTTACTTTGTTTCATGGTGTTTGCAAACGATTCTGGTGAGTACGGATTTTGTTTTCTTATACCTCATTCACACTAGGTGACAGAATTTATATTGAATAAATACGTGATTTTCAACACACCTGTTTAGAACAGGGCATCATGTCTCCGTCAAGTCTTAGCTAGTTTGCGGTTTTCAGGATATTAGACAGTTTATTTTTAATGGACTCATAGTGTCATCTATGAAACGGAACAGGGTTTTAACCCAGGCAAAAGGAAAAACACAAGATATTTGACCTATTTCACTCTACTGTCTAGGCGGAACCCCATTTATTTGTTTCTGTTGCACAGTTAATAGTGCAACACCAGTCCCATTTTATGACAAAAACATCTCAAATAAAACGATAGCATCATGTTGTGTAGATTAGATGGTAGTTGTGCTGACAGGTCTGATCTTTTAAAATTCTAAATAGACCCATTCATAGATTTTGATGTTTTTTGTTTGTTTGTTTGTTTGTTTTTTCAGTCACTTGCTTTCAGTAATGGCGGACAAGCTGCCAGATCCACGTTGGAGGAGAATAAATAAGGAACAAGAAAATACTTCTAAAAGATACAGAAGAAAGGTATTTTCTACTTAATTAGATTTCATTGTTTTATTTAAAGAAATCTGTATTTGTTATTGGGATGATAATAATTATACATTCCATGATAGTGGTTCTCAAATAGTGTAGCCCTCATAATCCTGTAAATAAAAATATTTATATAAAAAGTTTAAAAATGCCACTTAACATATCAATTGTTTTTAATTCCAAAGCCTGTTTTAGCATTAGTCATCCTGTTATAAGTAGCGATCATATCACTGACTCATTAAAAAAAAAAGTTATTGAGACTCTAGACCTACTTGTTGAGAAGCTGTATATATTGTATGTATTGTAATGTATGTATTCCCCCCCCCCCCCCCCCATGTATTCAGCGATGCCATCAGTCGCAGGACCCTCCAGGTACATGTTCACTAAGAAATATTTTGCTGTATGAATGGTGGGTAAGGTAGTAGAGTCAAAATATTTAATCAACAAAGCAAAACAAGGATGTTATTTTAGTGAAAATCATTCAAATAATCAAATTAGATTTAAAATTGGATACATAAATATTTTTGTAAGATGGAAATTACAAACTAAAACTTTGTTTAAATGTCAATATGAAGATAGTGACAATCATGACTCTCAATGGTAGGTGTAAGTATGACTGAACTAGGAGTAAACAGTGCACTTAGAAAGAAATAGTTCTAGAAGTACAGTTACTGAGCAGTCTCATCAATACATGTATTTGAGTTAATGTTTTTGGGTACAACCTGCCTCTGGTGAGTGACTGGTGGTGGTTTTACAAGCCATTTGCACAGACCAGCAATTCCACTGAATTAAAATTTGGGGGCTCATATTCCGATCAGGAGATCAGGTTCAGTTTTCAGCCTATTATAATGATAGAATGTTTTGGACACTGCAAACCAAACGAATTGTTTCAATTTTTACTATTTCATAATATGTATATGTTTTGTTTTGTTTTTTGTAGAATCAACACATGGACTGGATGCGAATGAAAAAGACACAGTTTTTGAGTTGGATCCTTTTCCCCAATCCCATGTGCTGCCATCATGTATAAATAAATAAGTAAATCATGTATGAATAAAGAGAATCAGTCATTGATTTTGCTTCCTACAATTTCTTAAAATTGGTATCATAAACCTTTTAACAAATCAATATTATGTAACTGCCAAGGGTCTTTGGGGAACATTTCCTTTTCTTTAGTACAATCATAAATTAGCTCACAGCTTGTTATGCATGAGTGTGGCTCCATATTTTTGTCTTTGTTGTGAATACACACATACATTTTGCTGAAAGACCAGTAGGTCTAAACAATCAATTTTGCTGCTGAATAGGGCTGTCAAAAATTATTATTTTTTAGATTAGCCGACTAGTCAAACGATTATTTTATAATGCTCTTTTAAGTATGTTTGAGTTACTAATTTCCATCATCTTAAAGTGTAAAATAAGATGAATGAGAGTGTCTGGATAGAAAAAAATATCTAAATAATGACTTTATTTTTTAAAAAAATATTGCAAAAAGTGTGTTTTTCTATGACATTTTCATACAATAATCCTTCTGACCTTGTGATATAATCTGTTTTATGCTGTGAATGGAACAGATAAAGATTAATTGATTACAAAAAATTTGGTAAACTATTTTTTATAGTTGACTAGTCACGATTAGTCAATTAATCGTTGCAGACTGCTGAAATAACATGCACAAAATATGAGGAACACATGAGCTTCAAGTGAGACAACTTTCAGTTTCATGTGAAGTCTCTCCAGTTTCTCTGGTTGAGACAAAGGTTAGACGCAGCTGTGGTGACAGTTTCAGATTTGGTTAAGAACAAAGTGAGATCTCTATTACATCTCGGCAGGAGTCTAATCTGAGATTTTGTGCATTCTTTAGCTCAGGAGATAAAACTGAGAAACAGGAGCAATAAGCGGTTGGCTCAGATTGGTCTTAAACAATGCTCAAAGTTGTCTAGGAGAAATAAATGAGTTACTTTTGAGATCTCTTTTTGAAATACCCTTTCCTCTGGGAGACACTGCAGGTAAAAAGGAAAAAATCTTAGAGATATTGATTTGAAACTTCTTCTGTGGTTTACACAAAAGAATCATGTTGTATTTGTATTTAATTTGTATTTAATCCTTTATTTTGAACACTGCAGACAAAAGAAAAAAAAAATACATAACATTACGTAAACATGTATGTTCAGAAAGGAGTGGGAAGAAGTTTTAACTTATTTAATCCCACCCCCTTACTATACATTTATTTACAAGATTTTAAGTTTTTTTTATGTTATGTTTTCATATCAAAATATAGCAAATTTCCAAAACTTATTTTTTTAGGACAATTGAAACAGAAACATGGAGAGAACCAGGTTTAAAAAGAAAAAAAAATTATAAGCAGGATATATATATATTTTTTTTGGTCATATTAGATACCAAAAATATTTACAGAAGGGATTTTGCACTGAAAAAAATGGTCTCAGAGGGATTGCTCAAATTGCGAACACAAATCTGACAACAATAACATGACTTTTTTTACGAGTCTCTGTCCAGCATGTTTAAATCTTACAAAGGTTGCTTGATTGTGGCTGATGTTTGACCTGAGTATTTTAATCATTAGTCAAATTATCATTTGTGGTGAAGCTCCACCCTTGGGAACTGCCCTCCCCAAAACTTTTGGAGAGAAAATTCAAATGTAGCAGGACACAGGACAGTTACAGGAGCAGAGGGCACACAGTGTGCAGAGGACACACAGTGTGCAGAGGACACACAGTGTGCATCCAGGAGGACACAGGACAGGTACAGGAGCAGAGGACACACAGTGTGCATCCAGGAGGATTATGAGAGCTGATCGGGAGGTAAGACTTGTCAGAGATTTTATACACTTACTCTGGCCTAGAATGTAGTCATTGTAAACACATGTTTGTGGTGTTTTATTTGAGATTAGGGTTAATGTAAGGACTGTTTCCATGAAACAAATTGTTTTTGACACAGCTGTACCTGTGAGTAAGTTTATGAATGTCATAGTTTGTTAGTTAGTCGTTTTTTGCACCATTCGGAAAGTGAGTTATCAGTTAAAATAAAAAGACTTCACTAGTAAGAACCACGCCAACAACGTAATGTGATGAATGAATAAACGATAGATGTCTGGACAAATGAGGTGGTGATGGGTTGAGACTCAGGGTGGGGGCTCCGTCTCAATCATCAATTGGTCCAGCTGGAATGGGACCCCCTTTGTGGATGTCTTATAGCTGAAAGACAAACGAGATAGGGGGTGGGAGGGAGGGGTCAAGTTAGCCGAGACAAACTGGGATGATGGGATAGGCAGCTACAAATGGCTTCTGGGAAATTAAAGGTGTGGTTGCGGTGAGCTGTGGTTTGCTGATGAGGAGGAGAGGGCGGTCCTGCTCCTGAATCTCTGCTAATCATATTAACTCCACTTCACTAGCAAGGACGACGCCAACAACGTAATGCGATGAAGATATTTATTAATGAATGAACGATGGATGACTGGACAAATGAGGTAGTGATGGCTGGGTTGAGACTCAGGGAGGGGGCTACGTCTCAATCATCAATTGGCCCAGCCAGAATGGGCCCCCCAAAAGATTTAAAAGGAGCACAAGATGGACTGGGCCTGGTGGAGATCGTTGAGGTTGTGACAAATGTAGGTGAGGCCCAGCAACTGAGGGTCTGATTTTTCTGGTTGGTACGCCTGCCCTAGCAGCGGATGTGGCGGCACCAATGTGGAAAGAATGAATGGAGAATGGAAGGGGAGATATGCCGGAAGAGTGTAGGATTTCTCTGAAGTGTTTACTGAACCAGAATCTGGAAGCCATCTTACCTGTTTCCGTAAGGAAGAGCAGATTGTTGTAGGAGGAATTGGAGGCCCATCGGAAAGCGAGATATTTTACGAAAGGTTCGTATGGACTTAATGGAGAGTTAAGGCGAAAGAGGTGGATAGGGAAAGTGTTTCCCAACTGATCCCTTTTACTCCTGCGGAGAGTAAAGACAAGCAAGTCGGGAGAATGTATGGTGAGATTGGAAAGCCTAGGGTGGACTGACGGTTCGAAAGTGCTTGATGTTGGAGTGAATTCTGAACAGCAGAGAAAGCCGAAGAAGGCTAAGAGGAACATATATTCGAGGGTAAGGTCCATGGGTGGCGAGAGGTAACCGGAGCGCAGAGTGCAAATGCAAAGGTAGAGGATGTCTGAAGTAAGTGGTAAGCGTTTAGGGGGATGACGAGGTTCGGCCTTTAGCAGTCCTTTAATCAACATGGAAACGTGGCAGTGAGAGAGACTGGCAGTCCTCATCGGAAGTCAGCTTGTAAATTAGGTTAACTCCTGAGAGACAAGCATGGATGGTGGAGACACGGATGTTCCTGGAGAAGATGACGAAACTGCAGATTGTGGTGATCATAATGTATTCATCATGTGTTATTCCTGTGTCCACAGGCAGAGTGTGTTCACTTTAATAAGTCCTCACACTGTCCAGCTCCAAACTATGTGTCTCTGTACCTGTGCTTTGTGTGTGTTTGATTCTGTTTAAGACAATACAGAAGTGTGGAAAACTATAGACAGTTTTTGTATTATTTTACTTTAAAAACCTTTAAGGACATTTGACACTGCATATTAAAGTAATTGTGTCGACAGAATTAAATAATATATAAAAAATAAAACCATAAAAAAGGCAAATTTTCATAATAAGGTAATTATGCGTATTCAGCATAATTTGATGACATTTCATCAACATGAAAAAGTTATGTTCATGTTCTGAGAAAAAATATGTGTAGAGGGGATCAGATAAGTTATGAAGCCTAAAAATAATTTTATTGCACGCAACCAATTTCCATATTATTATTTTTTTTTTCTTTTTAAGCAAATCCAGCTACCTTTTTTTTTTTCAATGTGGATTTTTAAATCTTATTGAAAAGATTATCCTAAAAATTCTAATTTCACCTAATTTTTTTAGTTAAACTAACTAACTTTAATCAAAAATTATAGAATTAAATATCAACAAATCCCTGTAATGTTGGTATTCAATATTTTGTAACTAAACATTTGCCCCTCGTACCGGGGGCAATACACCATAGTATTCTTAGTTTGACTTTCACCAGTGGCTCAGCATGTTTCCAGATCAAATGATAAAATATAATGACAGATTTTATAAGTAAATTCATTTTGGCCTCCTTCTACGTTCTGTAAAAAAAAATTGCACAATTGCTCACGGCCTAGTTTCATTTTGAAAATACCACATAAATCATAACCACAGGCCTGGGTGGAAAATGCATCTTCAAAACTTTTTTTTTGTAAAACATATATACATAGAAAAGTAGAAAACATTTTATAGTTTGTCCTTTTTTATCGTCCTTTCTTTTCTTTTTCTTCTTTTGTACAAATGCACAGTACACAATGTAAAGTCCATTTGTCCATTTGTTTTCTGTTTTCTAAACACTGGCAGCTATGGCAACACTGCAACAACACAGGAAGAAATTGTCTTTATGGAATGAGTTACCTTGTTGTATTTTAATTTATTTTATTGAATTTCCTTTTGATGTATTTCTTCTACTGGTTGACTGCATGTCTGTTAAAAATCCTTTTGGAGATGAATAAAATGTATTCTGATTCTTTATAGTAGTTTAGTGTATATGTTGTATACACACAGTTATAGTTAAAGTGGTTCCTCTTTCTATCTCCAATAGAAACCGTGCTGTCAGCTACATATATATTCACATATATTCAGTGATGCCAACAGCTTGCACTGTGATTGCCGTTGCTCAGTACTCAAAGCTTTGCTCTTATAAAAAAGGTAATTTCCAGTGTGGTTGAGGTTGCTTCATGGGATATTGTGCTGTAACCTTTTCACTAGAGAAAATCCTGTATTCACCCTGAGTAGATCCTGGACTGGTTCAAAATGTACTTGTTTTTATTAATAAGTTTGTTTTATGTTTTATTATCGTGTGGTGAAAAAAACAAGCAGAATTTGTGTGTAAATCTAAACAAACCATGAAATGAACTGTAAGACCATTTCTGCAAAAGTCAGAGACACACAGCAGCAACAGAAATATTATCTGTTACGTCTAAAGAATCCAAAACATAATTACATCAGGTGGACTTGAATGCACTTCTAGTAGAACTCCATCTTACTAACAAAAGAACTCCGTCTTACTAACAAAAGTCAACAGGCCACCAGTATCATAGGATTTATTCACTTTGATATAAACCCCTGTCTATATCCTATTGTGTTCAGAAACAGAACTGAGAGAAACCAGTTCTGCCGGTGGCATTCACATGTCTTAAGAGGAGTACAAGGTTATGAAAGGTGGATGTGGTTCACCATTCTTTCTTGTTTCCTGTTATTGTTTTTTTATGATAAAACACAGTTATATGAGCAAGTTGAGACTTGAGACACATTCCAGAGGATCTGTTCCTCACTATAGTAGAGTCTGTAGTAGATTTTCTTTCTCAGGTTTGTGAGAGATGTTTGATAAAAGGGCTCTATGTGGAGCTTTCCACATTTCAGGGACAATAAGAAAAATACAACAAAAAGTCTGTATGTGTGATGGAAATTTATATTGTGGAAAGATTTCTCTCAATCTGTCTTTGTATAAATTAATGTGATTTCTACCTGAGACCCTGGCCAGTCATTAACATGTCTAAAGGCTCAGCAGACACAACTGTCTCCACCCTCAGGAAGCCCTTTGTTGTACTATCTGTCCTCAAATGTAAGTTAAGTTGATTAGCACAGGTCTGTGAAACAAAAGTCACTCTGCTTTGATATGTATGTAACTTATATTTCTGTATAAATACTCAGAGCTCAGATGCTCTGGGGGGAGATGGAGAGAAGGGGTAACTGGAGAGAGGAGACTCAGGAGAGGCGGTTGGACTCTGACTCAGGCCTAGGCCCTGCCCAAATCTGCTGTAAAAAGAATAAACCTTTGTCTGTATTCCAAAAACCCATCTGGCTTTGCAAATTGATTCATTATTTATTCTTCAAGAGATTTTTCCACAACATATGTTATTGTTGTGTATTTATCACATTGTGGGGATTTCTTTATGTGATTCTTTATGGAGCCCAAAAGCAGACCCCATGAAGTAAACTTTATGCATATTAGATCAACCAGTGATTTAAAGATATAAGTTAAGGTTAAGCAGATCACTGCCTAACTTTAACCTCCAGTCTCTCAGTCTCTAGGAAATGAATGTAAGTCAGTGTAATGTCCCCCAAGAAGCCGTTAAACCATGTGCGTCACTGTGAACTGATGGGTTGTGCTAAAGATGCTGATTTACAGGAATCAAATCAGGTTATTCTAAAGTCAGAACAGTGTGCTCTAGTGGCCACACATGGGAGGACTGTACAAGTCTTTTACAAAAACATAAAAGATGCTATTATTGAGTGTGTGTTTGTGTCTTTTTTGAAAGGACATTTATTATGAGCATTTAACTTTCACAGCATTTTCACACTCTTAACTATCAATGCATTTTTTATTTACAAAACAAAAAAATCTGGAACATCACTGAGGTGAAGTAGTCTGTTTCCTGGAAGTCCCAGTATGTTGCACCCGCTTTCATGTCTAAAATAGAGCCAATAATGACCAGCTCCCAAACTCCCTGAACAGACCCCTCAGAAATGTCAACAGTCTTAACAGCCACTGATGAGCTGTGTTGAAAATGCCTTTTTAAAACATTCACTAATACTCAACAGATAACAGGAGTTATTTGCAGCAGGGGCCGTGTAAGGGGGTCAAAAGTCAGGAGAGGTAGGGTTGAGGTTGGTATTTCACTCTGTTGTAGTCGTCCACTGTGCTCTCAACTGCAGGACTCCTCCAATACTTCTCCAAACCCAAGGCAAGAGACAGGGCAATCGCTGCAATCTGCAATGCACAAAACATCATACAGTTGTGCTATGGTATATTAGAGTTAGAAAAAAGTGTATAGATACCCACATACTAAACAAAATCAGATCAGATCAAACTGTTGAAAAAACATCTTAGGTGATGAGTCTTTGATGTGAGGTGCTTTGGGTGCCTTGAAAGCTCTATAAATGTGACCATTTTTTTTGTTTATTTTTGTAGTAATAAAAGTAGTTGCAAGTATCGATACTAAAAAAAATATCACATAGTGCAAATTAGGGCCTTTCCTGAACAAGTATATAATAGTCTTAATCTATGTCAGGAATGGTAATATTGTTATAACATACAGGGCCAGGAGACACTAGTTGACACATAGATAAGCTTAGCACGCCAACAAGATAAATAGAATCTTCACGACAAAGACTTGAATGCACGTAATCATATAATCAACAATACATTTACTTAGCAGTCCCATTGTCCCAAGTCTAGAGTATCTGTCTATTCAAATTCAAAGTTGTATTCAAACCCTTTCAGTAGGGTGCATGATACAGGCCTGCAGTTTGTTAGCTTGTCTACACTCGGTGATGCTGTGGATTTGAGTAATATGTCATTTTAGTTCTACTTTGCGTGTCTGTGAATACAGGGGTGTACAGGGCTATAATTGCTGCAATACAGCTTTGAAATCATATAACCATAAGATGTGGAAGTCTCATTTTGTACAGGAAAGAACTACATACTGTGATGGTGGTAACAGCCGAAATTATTCCTATTCGGAGTTTGATGGGAAAGCTCAGATAGCTCTTTAGAATGGGGCCACAGGGCTGAGAAAAAAAAATAAGAATTGTTAATAACTATACAAATTGCATTAATAATTTAATGCCATACTTCATTTCAGACGAAGCAGTAACATGTAATGGAGACAGATATGTGGCAGACCCTCCACCACAAAAATGAAATAGTACACATATAATAACTAATAACTGAGTATACATCGCAAGCGTGGAGTCAGATTTGAGTAAAATGTCAATGAATGTCGCTAGTTCTTTTGTGTGCTTACCTTGGAGTGAACCCAGGTTTTATGTGGTACCCTATAGGACTCACTTACAGCTAACATACAGTCCACTGAGCTGGCATTATGGACATCTGTGCTTCTAAACAGAAACAAAAATCATTAATATCTTATTATAATAAGTTTTCACATGCTTCCTGGGGGCATTACACTGATTTACATAGTCACTTCTTGCCTAACCTTAACCTAAACCCTAGCCTTTAACCTTTTTAAGCCCATATCTGATGTATGTTGACCTAATAAAGGATTTATGGGGATCTGATTTTTGTCCCCTTTTGTCCCCTTCTTATTTTTTAAGTTAGTGTTTATACAGATTTTAGTTCCAATAATATTATAAATACCCCCTCACACAGAGATACACACAAAACTCAATTGGCATCCATACCACTGATAGTGGGATTGACTAAGGTTTTGTGGCAGTTGCCCTTCTTTTTCTTTTTATCCAGGCATAAAAACAAAAGCATATACCTTAGGACCTGTAATGAGTAACTGTAATTTTATACAGGACCAGCTGAAGTATGTTAACTTATTCCACGAATAACAAGAATGCATGCCTATAGTTATTTAACCTTAAACTTGATGAGACAGGAGTGGGAGGTGTGCAAAGACAAGATGCTGGAGGTTGATCTTCCCAGTCCTCAAAACTCCTGAGGCCACAGCAAGATTCCTGTGAACAAACCCTCTCACCTTACGCGACTTTAAAACATTGCTACTATGCAGAATCATTTTATGTCTTAACTTACAGACGCCTGCAGTTTGCTCAGCTCCTGTTTGATGTATGTTTCTGCCTTGTGGAGCGGGGTCACGTTCAAAAACACATCCTCCACTGCACTGCCCATCTGTACAAAGACATAAAATTAAAGCTACTTAGAAACTCGTTAGTCATGTGCCATTTATCAGAGGTGAATAATAAGTAGTATAAATACAAATAAAGAAGAAGTAGAAGTAAAGACAGTACTTATTCAATGAGTGATTCAATGAATGAATGATGAAGTAAAATTAAAAAATAAAACCAAAATTATGACTTGAGTGTAGGTTAGAAGTACAGAAGACCTCCTTCACGGGCTCTGACTACTGTCAGGCTGCTCATATCACAAATTATAGATTAGATATTTGTCTCCCTCTGCTGGTAATATTGGGTAGGAAAGAAAGGTGTAAAAGCACAGCACAGATACAGTACATTGGAGTTAGCAAAACCGAAATCAGATCAAATGTGGTGATAGCATCATATCTCACACTGTATGTCTACTTTAAAATACTGTGCAGCCAACTGCTACATAACAATGAGTAAACCAATGTGAAAAGTGCAGTAATGTTGACTGAATAGCTTTAAGCTGTAGAAACATTTACCTGGGGTTGTATCTGTATGAGAGGTGAGGCGACCACTATCAGAGCCACAAACTCCACAAAGGTCAGAGCAGAGAACTGGAGAGCAGACTCTGATTATTTGAAGGGAATTTCCCACTTTCCTTTAAGCTATGTTCATACAAGTGCATATATGTGTTACCAGAAGAAGCAGAGGTTTGATGTCCAAAGAGGCGGCACACAGACCCAAGAGGGACAGGACCACTGTGATGGGGCCCAGCACCTGCAGCACCAGCAGACCATCACTGCTGGACAACTGGTCCAACAACTGCACAAAGACACAGAGCAAAGTTATAACACTGACAGCAATATAAACACTACATCAGTTTAATTAGGTGCATAATGTAACGTTAAGAGTGAAGTGTCTGTCCTTCTTGTCTCCATGATGATGTTATTGCTTTTCCTGAAATGTTTCACAGTATGGCATTAAAAGTTGTTATAAACGTTGTATAGTTCAATGGAGGAGAAACCCTGCTCCAAACCAATAACAACATAATAACATATCCACGACAAGCAGATGTGGAACTATACAGTGCAACTCTAACAAAGTTGAACACTTTTTTGTTTGTTTATCTTTTTTTTTTTCTTCTTCTTCTTAAAGAGATTGAGCTTATGAAATAGCGAATTTGAGAATTGTGCATTTTACTAAAAATGTGAGACAATGTGAGATTTTGTTGAAACAACTTTGTAATGTCAATGCCACCATTTTTGACTTTTTTATTAACATGTTGTATCATGTTTGTAGTTATTTTGTTTAATCTTGTGCATGAGATTGGTTTACCTTTGCTACAGGTTTGTTACCATCAATGGAGGTGAAGCCCACAGTGATCATCAGCATTCCTGACACCTGAAGAGGAAAGTGTATTAAACAGTTTAAAGGCAAATTATAGTTCTTCATCAAATGTGACAATAAATGATTACACAGTATTATTGCTGTTTTTGATATTTGTAATCTTTTCAGTAAACAGATAAAAGTCGTTGGTAGGGAAACACTGACTATACCTTAGAAGTATATACAGTGCATATAGTATATACATATGCATATACATTTCCAAACATATTGTATATTTACATTCCTCCTCCACTGATGGCATTTTCCAGAGAAGTATCCAAGATCCGAATGACATATTGTTCCACAAATAGGTTAAGGTATGCCTGCACACTCTTGACATTGTCATCGTGTAACTGCTGACAGGAGCTGTGTATTTATATATATATATATGTATATATATATATATATATACACACACACACACACACACATATATATATAGTTTAATTAGAGTTACAATAACACAAAACAGTAAAAAATTGCATGATGTCAAGAACAATAATTTGTTAAAGAAAAAAATCTACTATTTAAAAAAAAATCTAATATTTGACCTTTCCCACGGTTGTCAACACAAACATGCAATTAATGTAATATGCTCACCAAGAGTAAAACAGTGACGCAGATATCCAGTCCTCGTAAGTAGCTCCTGCATCGAGCCATGACCGGTGTCTGAGAGAGACGGGCTGAAATAGAAACACACAGATCAGCCCCGTCTCTGTGTGCATGTGTGTGAGTGATGCTGTTTAAAGCTCTATGTTTGCCTAAGAACCAAGAACATGACCAAGTTTGGAGAATCAGCTGAAGAGAGAGTGCAGAGGAGCGGAGATGTGAAGATGGCGGAGGGCATATGAAGAAAGAGAGAGGGATGAGAATGAAGGAGTAGGGGTCATTTAGGGTTAAATGTGATTATCAGGAGGAAGGGAGGGTAGCAAACACAACAGGAAGAACAGGAAATGTGAGATTGAAGAAAAAAATGCTAAGTAGTTATCTAATAATATATAATATGTATTCATGCAAAAGAAGTCCTTGATTTCTTAAACCATTTCCTATTCCTCCTACAGTATATGAGTTTTAGTGAAGCAGGTGTCACAGAAAAAAAAGTATTTGTTAGTATGTTTCCATCATCAAGCCACATGTTAAATGTAATCAAAAAACACTCCTCTTCAAGCATGTATATAATTCCTTGTTTATAAGGATTACAAATTTTCATTACTGGTTGGTTTTCTGATGCTTTTTGTTATGTCTTGATACTGCTTCTTTTCTATGCATGTTCAAAATAAAAACCAAAAACAAGCAAAACTTCGAGATGGTGGTTTCTCTGACAGTGGTGTAATGACCCATCATGTCTTGCTCTTCCTGTAGTAAGTTTTTGGTTCTTTCCCAATATTTTCATAACAGGGAACTTTTGTAGGAATTAAGGTAGTAGATTTGTATCAATAATAATGCATTTCATTTGAACTTTCTATATGAAAATGCACAGACTTTGTGAGGGCCCTTTCCCACTCTGGGCCTCAGTAAACAAGTACCCTTTACTCCCCCGCCTCTGACCAAATGTGTTATAGATTACCTTAGAAAACATTTCAAATTTATATTTATAAAAAAAAAAAAATAATTCCACTGATATTTATTTATTTTATTTTTTTAAATTTGTTTATTTATTTATTTTGCAGAAAGTTTACAATAATATCAGTACAGAAAATGGGCTCAAGAAAATGAGGCCCAAGAAACCTGGCCAGTCCAGGTAGCCCCACCCATAGATATTCATTTATAGGGCCTCACCCATTTAACCTGTGTGAACTGAACTGTGAATATTTCCTATGTGTTGACGTTTGTTTCTGCATGCTGTAAAATTGGACAGTGATTTGAAAACATCTCTGATCACTGTTATAACAGAACAAGCATTAAAGGACTTGACTTAAACATAACCATTTGGATTCACTTTACCTTATGTGCTGTTAAATGTTGGTCTATAAATAGCATAGGCTTTCGTGTGTGTGTGTGTGTGTGTGTGTGTAGTGAACCATAAAGCTGGCGGGTCGCTCAGTGCACACTTGAAAATGTTTCTGCTGCTTATAAATAACTGTAGAGCGCACAATAACAGTGATGATGAACAGTGACAGACAGACACAGGGCAGCTGCTGCAGTCTAAACTCCTGGTACATTTTATCCTCCTATTGTTTAGAGAAGTATCCGTGGTTAGCCGTAAAAGAGAGAAACCTGGATGATAATAAGCTATTGTCATATGTGTATGTGTAGAATCCCTCAGTCGTCCAGGTAAATTTGTCAACTGGACATAGTTTATTTGGTTGAATACGTTTCGCAGCTCATCCAAGCTGCTTCTTCAGTTCTGGTCAGATGCTGGCGGACACTGCTTTAAATCTGCCTGAAGGGAGGAGCTTAATTACAATGAAAATTACTCTGAGACACACATATTTATTTACAGTTTCTGTTAGTTAGGTGTGTCTATTCAATATGGAGTGGGAGTGGGGGTGTAGTTAGCATATCCATTCAGGGCCATGATAGGTGTTTTCACACCTCTGGACCTGACCTGGCTAGTCCCATTGTTTTCCCAGTTTGTTTTGATTTAGGTTTGAGGATAGAGTTATAGATGGGAGACAAATGATGTCTGAGACCCCCATTTCTGTTCAAGGAAGGATTCTCTTTCTTGACAAAAATAGCTTCTTTAACTCCCCTCTCAAACCAGTTCTTTTCTCTGGCCAAGATCTGGACCTCAAACCTTTGAGGACAGCGAGGTCCAGATCTTGGCCAGAGAAAAGAACTGGTTTGAGAGGGGAGTTAAAGAAGCTATTTTTGTCAAGAAAGAGAATCCTTCCTTGAACAGAAATGGGGGTCTCAGACATCATTTGTCTCCCATCTATAACTCTATCCTCAAACCTAAATCAAAACAAACTGGGAAAACAATGGGACTAGCCAGGTCAGGTCCAGAGGTGTGAAAACACCATCATGGCCCTGAATGGTTATGCTAACTACTCCCCCACTCCCACTCCATATTGAATAGACTCACCTGACCAACTGAAACTGTATTTAAATATGTGTTGTCTCAGAGTAATTTTCATTGTAATTAAGCTCCTCCCTTCAGGCAGATATAAAGCAGTGTCCGCCAGCATCTGACCAGAACTGAGGAAGCAGCTTGGATGAGCTGCGAAACGTATTCAACCAAATAAACTATGTCCAGTTGACAAATTAAATTTCTCCTTTTGCTACCTTTCATATGTGTATGGTTAAAGAGCCCATATTATATTTTATGACGTTATAATGTTGTTTCCTCATCACAAACATACCTGGAGTATTATTTTGTTTCATTCACACGTTTAACACACAAACCCTGAACTGAGGTGGAACTGAAAACACTCAGTTCCACCTTGTGATGTCATGCGGTAATACAGGAAGTGCTCTACTATGTATTTAAACTCCATATACCTTCACTTGAATCATTTGAACAATTTCAGCCCTGGAATTGTGAATCTCTGAACTAAAGGTAAAAGTTAGTTGATAACTTGAAAACTACCACTACATGACATCACAAAGAAAGTGGAACAGAGCATTTTGATTTTGGAGATGTATACAAATGAACAATAAATATGAAACAAAACACAACTCCAGGTATGTTTTTGAAGAGACTGCAAGGCTTAAAGCTCTTAAGAGTGAATTTTGCATAATATAGGACCTTTAAGGTTCAGATTGTTGCCCTCTTTCGATGTGTTCCCTGAATTTGACCAATCCATCAATGCTGCTGGAGCAACCTGCAGCGCCCACAGACCCATTTTTAGATCTTGAGCTCAGCTTGGTCAAGACTACCTTAGCTTGAGGACTTTTCTTATTTTGCATGTTTAGGGTTGATGGGGAAAGCAGTGTACCCAGATACAGGGAGAAACATGCAAACTTCACAGAAAGGATCATACCGACAAAACTCCTCTTTAAAACGTGGCAAAGGAGAAATTCAATTTGTCAACTGGACAAAGTTTATTTGGTCGAATACGTTTCGCAGCTCATCCGAGCTGCTTCTTCAGTTCTGGTCAGACGCTGGTGGACACTGCTTTATATCCATCTGAAGGGAGGAGGTAACTACAATGAAATTACTCTGAGGCTACACATATTTACACTCCTCTTTAAAACATTAAACTTTAGCTCCAATAACAGTTTTAAAAATAATACACTATTTTAAAGAAACATTGAACAATTACAATGGGTTAATAATGTCAGTTGTCCACTACACACCTCCGCTTCCATTGTAAAAAATAAGTTTATGTTTCCAGCGGTGACAAGGAAGTCACTAGTGATGTTTTTACATGTACAACAGACAGTGGTGGTAGCAGCAACCAACTTCCCCTTCATCTTTTATTTTATTTGGACAGTTGGAAAAGTGACAAGACTCAAACCACTGTTCAGTAACACAAATAAATGTCAAATCATTTTACACATATCATACTCCTGAGTTACTCAAAGATTTAAGATACACATTTTCAGCAAATAAAAATATACAGTAGTCAATGCAACAATATAACATTAGTTAGATACATTACAAATATAAAAATTTTAATGCATTTATAACAATGTACCCCGTTCTTTCTTGAATACATTTTATTATCACTACTGCATTTAATTCAGTGTAGTCATTCTGAAAAATAACGCTCCGAGTAAGATGGAAACTTTGGAAACTGTTTATGCAGTGGTGGCATCTTTCTTTCCAATCTGGCAATAGAGGATCATGGATATGACCATACCAAAGATCTGAAAGCACAAAAACATCAATATACATCAAATTTGATATATAAATATATTTGATATGAACATTTAAACATATATCTGTCCAAAACTCATGAAATATAATATTTACTGACCAGGATAATGGCAATGCCAAATGCGACTCCCAGCACGACTGTCATGCTTTTCTCCATCTGCTCAATCAGTCTGTCAGTGCATGTCTAAACAGAATAATTCAGTTACACCTCTCATTTTTATTCTTGAATTTTCAAAAATAATATTTAAGTTTATCTCATTAATTCCACTCTGTTACCGTCTGGTAGACCCCACTGGAACCACAGGAGGGGTCGGGCGTAGTGTCAGTGGAGGAGCATTTGCATGATGGGGGAATGTTGGTCCAGTCGCCAGGTCCTTTGATCAAACCGCAGCATTTGAGCTGAGAAAACAGACAATGGGAGTTTGAACTCACCCAGGCATTCATGGAGTTTTTGTGCAATTTTGTGTTTGATTTAGGCCTGTCACGATAATACATTTTGATGCACGATATATTGCTATAAAGATATATTGCAATAAACAATAATATTGAAACTATTTTATGCCACTGATAGAATTAAAATAAAGCAAGATAATCCCAATAAACTTTAAATATTTTTTTAAATAGACACTATCATTAAAAGGCATAAGCTGCAACAAATAAATAGCAGAATGAACCAACAATTAGCCATAGAGTCACTTACTCAACCGTCTACAGCTCAAATCTTATATTACAACAGAAATAACAAGTCTCCCCACTTTTGCAAAGAAAAAGCACCCACAATAATTAACTCCCAGAATATATTGTTCCAGTTTTCAGGATTTAGTATATTATTGTGACAGGCATAGTTTGATTTCTGTTGAATTGTTTTAAAAGTAAAGGCCAACATTACCTCCTCCTGCATCTTATAGAGGTCATCAATAACACTCTGTGGTTGTTTAGACAGTGGAAGGTACTTATTCATGCTCTCCTTAACCCAGTCCTTGACCTGAAGAAATAACAATTACAAATTACAATACAAGTCACACATCTTATAAATCTATAATACCGTGTCACACTTTACCTTGTTTTCTCCGATAGCTCCCAGAATGCCTGCTGCCACCAAAAGCAGGAAGATCAGGAGGAGGAAAATGAAGAACTGAGGAAGAACATGGAGAGCAAGTATCTCTTAAAGGAAGGTAAAATTTCTATACAGTTGTATCGTCTACATAACTAATAATTAAATATTAGTAATATTATATAAATGTATCAGGAGGATTTTTAAATATAGAAGTAATATTACAGATCTGGTGTGAAAAGTAAACTCTGTGAGTGCACAAATGGCATATACATAATGTACTGTGTTTATAGGATACATTTGAGACATGAATATTCTTTGAAGAATGTACTGAATACATACGTAATATAAATATTATATATAGTACATCAAACTGAATAAGAGCTGGTAATAGTTTTGCTGCAATTGCAAAAAGCTTTTTACTTGCACTATAGATTTTACTCATTGTTTTCTCACACTTGCATTGTCTTGTACTTGACATGAACAAATGTCATTCAAAATAAGGAAACAGGCACAAACCAGGAGGAGCATGCAGCGGTTCTCTTTGATGGCACCACAGCAGCCCAGGAAGCCCAATAACATGATGATGACCCCCACAGCGATGAGGAGGTCCACACCAGGAACCGCTTCATTTGAAAGCTGTGGAGAAACACGAGTGACTACAACAATGGCAAAGTATTCAATGATTACCTTTTTTTTTTTTTAAAGTCTCACCTCGTTTTTTTCCTTAGTGACCTTTAGGTAGATGGAAATACCCAAGATGATGCATCCACAGATCTGGAGAGAGATTCACAAACTTTTAATAGTAGCAAATTTGCACCATCTTCAGGCTAAACAAAAGAATTACAGCCAAATTTATTACTCATTTCTATATAAAATAATTAAATCTGCTTTAGAAAAAAAGTAGTTCTTTTTATCCATTGTTACTGATATTTATTCATTTAGCTATTCTAAATAAGTCTGAGACTACACTATTAGGTGGAATTATTAGGATTTGGAATTCTCCCATGCATAGAAATATGAAAGACTAAAGGGAATTTATAGACCAATCACATGCTTCCCTACCTGGAAAAATTGTAGAGCCAATTCTATTGGCTTTAATTGAATACTTAATTAATTGAATACTCCCATCCAAATTTCCCTACAGGGACAATAAAGAGTACCTTAATCTACCTTAACCTTACATGTATGTATGAAAGTGGTGGGTGGGTGTGTGTGTGTGTGTGTGTGTGTGTGTGTGTGTGTGTGTGTGTGTGTGTGTGTGTGTGTGTGTGTGTGTGTGTGTGTGTGTGTGTGTGTGTGTGTGTGTGTGTGTGTGTGTGTGTGTGTGTGTGTGTGTGTGCGCGTGCGTTACTATTGGTGCTGGTCGGAGGGGCTGTTGTGTGTAGCTTCACCACCAAGAGTGGAGTGAATGAATAATACTCTGTAAAGCGCTTTGGGTGTCTTGAAAGGTGCTATGTAAATCCATTAATTATGATTAATTAAATTGTGATTAAATAGAGAACAACATACTGATTTTTTTTTTTTTTTTTTGAGATGTTGAAGTGGAGGTGCAATTTGAATTCCCTTCTAATTAAAAAGTGCCAGGATTACATAAGCCTATGCTAGAGCTAATAGTTGATTTTCTAAAAGGTGAAGCCTTGAGTTATCTATCAATATTTCTGAATGGCATTTGACATTTGTGTATATTAAAATACTGTTTGATGCTTCTTACTGGTATATTCTTTTGAACTGTGCAGCATTTGTGCTTATAAACAAATTAATATGGCCGACCAATATACTGTGCCAGTCCCTGGCCTGGGGAAATGGACAAGGTTGCCAAAACAAAGGTAAAGTCAGAGTAAACACAGGGTCAAAAGAATCACAGTGAATGCCTTTGAATACATTTGCAATATTATCATACTTCTAAGTTAATTATCAACATAGTCCTGGATTTACTCAAGATCAAACTTGCAGAACAGCATTGCAAAATGCCATACGGCCTAACCTCCTTGTGTCCTTACAAGCAGACACTGATATGCTGTTTTGGTTTATTACAGGTTTACTGGTAAAGAAAAGCAAACTACTAATGCTTAAATAAAACTTTGACACATAAGGCAAGATTATTTGATGGCTCTCTGACTCACTCCTGTGAGTGGTTTACACCCACTCATAGGATTGCAATACACATCACTAGAACTAATGACCAGCTATTGCTCTGAATGACAAAACAGGAAAATTCAGTGGTCAGGCCTTGTCTGTAAAGCCAGATGACTCATAGGCTTCCTGACTAGAGCAACAAATATGCCCTGTTATTATCATAACCTTTACCTGTCATTCTCACATTTGTCAACTGATTGTAATTTGTTGTCTTTTAAATATTTTTGTAAGTTTCAGGTGTGTACAACAAGCTTGGCTGTAACTACACAAGCAGGCCATTTAGACAGCGTCACCAATGTGGTTAACATTGACTGAACTTTATTTTGGGAGAAAAAACACCCACACCAGACAGCTTCTTCTTTCCTTTTGGCTTCATGACATTGTGGTTATTACAGCACGCAACAATCATTCTAAACCAATTTCCAATATGGATCTGGATTTAGCTGAGCCATTTATCCATGCTTAGGACTGGCACAAAGAATACATGACTTTGTAACAAATTAGTGGTAAAATCCTGTTTTTAAATTGTGCTTGCCTGTTAAAATACGCAATGCAAGATATGCAAGATATTTTGCGTGTGCCATTGCATGCGTATATAGATATATATATTTATTTCTGCACTTTTGGCTAAATAAATAACTGCTATGTTTTTAAAGACTTCATTTCAGCAGCAACAAACAGCAATCCTAAGGCATGACTCAAATTTTCCACTGGACAAATATTTCAACATTTAAACAATGACTGAGATTGAGATATAACCTCTCCAAACATGACTATCGTAATGTAGGCGCAAAGGAGGAGCCACGCCCTGAAACTACCAACTAAAAGCTTGCTTTTGGGAGGGAGGAGGGAGCCAGCAGAACCGGTTCTGTCTACCAGACGACAAGGGAACAATAAAGCAAGTTTATCCACATAACAAAAAGTAGGTTTTGAAACTGGTCCCAATGTGGTACAACACCTTCTGAGTTTGAGAGTTTAGTATGTAAATGTAAATGACATTAAAGTATATTTATCAGAGGTAGTGATTGCAGTGGGTGTAAATCTAAAATTAAAAGCACTGAAATGAAAAACTGTAAAAGATATACTTGTGCAAAATTTCAAGTATGTAATAAGTCACTGGAGACTAGAATGACTTGAATGTCGTAGGAAATAGAACCAAAATATGTTATAATATGAAGGTCACTCACCCAGAAAAGAAGGTTGAACAGAAAGAAGAGATACTTCAAACATTTGTTCACTGCCATTTTATTTTAAGGACTCTTTCTGGACTTTCTTGTTGGAACTTGCTCCCTGCTCTCCCACACAGCTCTGCAGAAAGGATACACACAGATCGACCAAGCCCTACCTCTAGCACTTACTAACACTGGCTCCGCCCCTGGATACTACCTTCCCATTGATTGGCTGGGCTTTAAAATAAGCAAACTAGTTTCCACCTTACATTTGGTTATTGTGAGACATAAATACAGAATTTCCGGTAAACAGTGTTTCAAATTAGAAAACTGTAAACCAAATCAGAAAAAATAAATAAAGTTTCAGACCACTAAAGAATGTCATATATATCAGCAACCCACAATATTAAACAAATACTAAAGTTTAAAGCAAAAAGTAACACAACCATTTATTCAATATAGATAGCCGAGCTAGAAATCAATGCTTAAGCAACAATAAACAAAGCCCATTTAAATTACAGTTCAATTACTTAAGCACTACAAATACAGTGAAACAATATTGTACAACATTATGTTCTGTTGTTGTAGCACGCATTCCGTTAATGCTCAAAAATATCATACATAAACATGTCTTATTAGAATACACAAAATATTTAGATTGAAACAAATTAGTCATTTTAAAAATCCTTTGTGTTTATGATGACTAATATACAAACCTTTCACACATTTGCACATTTGACTTAGTAATTTGTGCAGAAATATTTGTTGACCTTGTGAATGGCAACCAAAAGGATCAAATCGATGAGAAAGAACTGCTTCTCCTCGTGCAGCCACACCAGCTTCATCTTAACTCGGCCTTCTGGATGGTGAAAGTTCATAAAGAAGTGGTCCCCGCTGTAGTCGAAGGAGAGGGGTCTTTTGGACCTGGTGATGGTGATGGGAGCGCTAACACACCAGAATGGTTTTTGAAACTCATCCAGAAGAGTCAGCGTCATGATGCAGCAGTTCTGAACAGCACAGACCAAATGCAATAAAACTATCAACATATGTTAAGATTATATATATCCTAAACACAATCCATACAAGGGACAGTTACAGTGACCAAAGAGATACAGTATATGTATATAACAATGGCAAACTGCCCTCGGAACATATAGGCCTTCAGACTCTCATGTTTACAAATACAACTATCAATAAAAATGTCAAAGCGACTGTAGAGAGGCTTTTAGTTATCCACAGCCACTGTTGTCCACTGTCATCGTTCACTAAACATGAGCATGACAGATAAAAGTGAAACATGCTGCTAGTCTGCACACATTTCCCCATTACAAATGATACAACCACACACTGGTTTCTGCCTGTCAGTCAAATGAAAAGAGACTCTGATTGGTCATTTCCAATGCAGGACATTACTTCTTCATACTAATGAAATGTTTGATAGAAATATAGCCTTAAATTATGATTTAATTTGATATGAAATATTTAAAACATTAAATTTAACATAAATGCTGAAACGTTTGGGCCTTCTGTGAAGGCCTAGAAGTCCCTGACGGTTGCCCTCTGGTGTACAGTATAGTAGTATACTGTACCTCTATGGACCCCTCTAGCTCATCGATTTTCCACGGAAGTTGAATGTTCCCTGACAATGATCGATGTTGAGAAAGGTTGTTCTTGTAGATCACACCAAGTGCCATGGAACCTTCTGCAACTATAAACAGGAGACACTATGATTATTGCAAAAAATGCTTATACTAGTACACTCTTGCTATAAAGCAAAAAGGGTTAATAAAAGACCCAAAAAATTACCAGAGTGACAGAAGATGTCAGGAAAGTATTCAGACATGATCTCTGCCCCAGTGTTGTGCAGCACAAAGTGCAGACCATACCCATGAAGCCCAAACTTGGGGTCAGAGCTGTCCTGAGGCCACCTCACTGTTGGCTCAAAATATGGGCTGTGTATTCAAAACAAAAATAAGCAAATATATAGAAGATTAGTAGCACAAAAAAAACTATTACATTTTATGTGTTCATGTGATCAAAGACTTTTTGCCATCCTCAAAGAAAGTAGGGCTGGGTAATAAATAATCATTATTCTTCCTCATACTGATCGATCACAATGTTGGCAACATTTGTTGATAAAACTACTTCAATATAAATTTTCCAAATATAAGCAAAAGTGTTTGGCTTATTATTGTATAAAAATAAAAAAACATTTTAGAATAAAATTATTTAACAATTTTCCTTTACACACCAAAATAGTGAAATTTCCTCCCCCAATATGTGAATTCTACTCCAAACCACATGCTTTTCTGACTTTAAATTTGATATGGACGCTTTATAGATTTCACTAGACTTGACTAAATTTAATTGAAAAGGCCCAGTCTTATAACTGACAATTAGAGTAATTGAGTCTCCATCTCGAGTATAATTTATTATTAAATTTAGACTTGGACAAACTTTATTGAGCCACATGGGAAATTACTTGGACACAGTAGCTCACACATCACAGTATGTTATAATAACAAAGAGATTATTATTATTATTATTATTATTATTATATTTTTATTACTTTAATCATATAAATAATAATATCTCAGTGTATATATGTATACACAAGAGGTCATAAGGAAAACAGTGCAAAGATGATATAATGATTGACAGGACATAGGGTTATCTTTTAAAGGATGAGTTGAGTACAGTATGGTATGAATGTAGTCCTGTATCTCTTACTGTTTGAGCAGAGCTTAAATTTAATTTCAATTGCTTTTAGAAGTTAGCAGACCGAACTGCAGAGGTCACTACTAATGTGTGTTATTTTTTATTTTTGCACCTACTTCACAGGGGATCCAAAGAGGCTCCGTTCTACCAGCTTGTGAAAGTGCAGGCAGACCATGATGAAGGCAATGACCTTCTGACCCTGCAAACAAAATCACAGGTGTACAGAAGGTTAGAATAATCAAGACAATTAATGTAAAACACAGTAAAACACAGTGTAATTTACCCTCCAGATGCCAACAATGAAGCCTGGTGATATAAACAGGACTTTGATTAGTCTGTCCTTGCCAATCATTCGAGGATGGTCCATTCTATCCTGCCTCAACATTAGAGAGTGCCACTGGGCCCTGTGAAAAGACAAAATTACACAAATATAAAAAAATGCATCATAACTTTGAGACGGAAAGCTTCAGCTCTTACTTCCTATCAGGGTGCGTCTCCTTCCTCAGTCCATGGAGCTCCAAGCAGCTGATCTGGTTAAAGAAAGGCAAACGTTCACTGCTCCATCGGACAATGACGGAGGTTTCAAAGAAGTAGACTTTGCTTGGGTCCAGCGTGACCTCTTGGCCCAAATAATCGTGAATTCTTAAATGCCAGCTCACATTTAAACTTCTACAAAGACAAAAAGGTACATCAATGGGGTTACTGAATTACTATGTAAAATAAGCACGGTTACTGTATTATTCCATAGATTAAAGAATAATTAAATGAGGATTAATGTGCATGTTTTCATATTTTTCTTATTATTATTAATTAATTTGGTGGGGTAGTACTTGTGGTCAGTACCATCATTGTTTTACACCATTCATGTGGCAGTTTGGGAAGAAAAAAAAAAAAATAAACAAAAGGAAGTAGCATTTACAAATGTTTTGACAGTTTAAGCCTTAACGTAATGTGTGTCAATGTGTTAAGGTGTATTTTTAGTTGTCAAATCAAACCCTTACGTTATTGCCTTCATGTAGATGCCAATGTCCAACCAGCAAAATTGTTAAACTAGGCAAGATTTTTTTGTTGAATCTTAAATATAATCATGTTTACTTGGTTTTAATGAAATGAGTACTCTAACCTGCCATATGCACTTTAAACAGTGGTTACCTCAGCACCCATTCAGTCTGCTTGGGTAGACCAGTGTATGGGTTAATGTCTTTAAGCTCGTGTCTCCACTGGTTGAACGCTTGTCCTGCAAGTGCTTTGAAATACTTCCGTTTCCAAAAACCAGTGGAGCTGCGACCTGCTGCGACCCTAGGCCCAGGGTTGTCCATCCACCATGGCCTGGTCACCCCAAAGTGTGTTATGTAAATCTTTTGCCATAGCAGACTGAGGGGATAACAGTTAAGAAAATTACTCAAAGCTTTTAACAGTTAGATGTAGAGGTGGGCAGATTATTAAAAAATAGATAATATTGTGAATATAGTTTTGATGATATGCAAATTTTGAATACTGACCATAAAGCCTAAAACTGAAAAGACTGAACACAAGATTTCACTTCTGCATATAGTAAGAAGCAATAATAATATCCATTATATAATAAAGTGCATGCACTTAATAATGTAGTCTTAACTTACTCATCATTCGCCAGATGACAAAATAGTTTGTTTACATGACTGAGGTAGTACAGGGAGGTAGCATCAAGATATGACACAATCTTCAGTAAAATCTCATATGGAAGCCTTCAAAAATAAAACAGCGTTAGTCACGTGTGATAAACGAGATAACTTGATCATTTAAGTAATAAAAAGTAAACAGGAATGCACTGGGCTTACCTTTCTAGCAGGTTTCTCTCTGTTTGCAGGCGTTTCTGAATACTTTTGGGAAGCTTTTTGTTGTACTCAGGTTTAGCTACAGTGCTGCTAACAAATATTAAATGAATGCAGTAGCTCAATTATGCGTATTTCCTGCTAAATTAGTGTAGTGTTGATGTCACCTGTGGCTGCGGGAGGCCTTGTCTGTATGTTTTACTTTTCCATTAGACCCGGGCTTTCCTCGCCCCATATTCTGCGGCAGCGGGAAGTCTGTCTTCCACAAACCGCTTAAAAGACTTCGATAAAACTCGCCTCGTCCAGCTGCCATGACGAGCTTATTTGGACCATAAATATGGACGTGTCTCATGAATCTGACCCGTCTCCTCCAAGGTCATGACTTCCGCCCGCGTGCCAGTCGGTCCAGCTTTTATTCAGCAAACTGACCACCAGAGGGCGCACGAGTTCTGCTTGAACATTGCTCGCCTCTCCACTGTGCTGTGTGCATTTTTCACTAACAATATTATTATTTTTTTTTTTTTTAGTTTTTATTAATAAATGTAAATGGACAAAAAATACTTAAGTGCCTTTTTTCAATTATTTTTCAATTATTTTTTGCTTCTTTGCTGTAAAAATCAATAACCTCCTGCCAATCAATAATCACCTACTGTATGAATTACCTTTTATGTTCCTTAATTGTTTTGATTTGTTTTCTTTTAGCAGTGCACATCACATACAGGTGTTTGCTATCTGCTATCTGCTAATTCTGCATTTTCTCAATACGTTAAAGTTATCATGTACTAATGTTTGCTTTTGCTTCAATAAAAAATGTATTCATTAAACATTTCAAAGGTAAGGGAACAGGTATGACATGAAATCTGTAATAAATACTACATATTTTTGTGGTCCAAAAAGGTGGGGAACAGAGGGATCCAGAAAACAAGGTGAGGGATTTTGTCTAAAAGGTTCAGTCATGTCTCGGAAAGGGGGGTTATCTCTTTATGGAAAACAAAGCAATTAGGCAATATTGTTTTTACTATATATTTATCACTATCATTTGATCAAATAACACCAAAGAGGGCACGGCGAGAGGAAGAGGAGGAGCCGCGGATGGAGGAAGAGGAGGAGTCCGATCTTACGGCGTCCAGAGGAGAGGAGCGGCCGCCATGTTAACCAAGAAGCCCGGAGCCTCGGTCCTCCACACGGGTGAGCACAGCCTTTGCAGCCGATCACTGGCCTCCTGACCCGTGGCAGTGTCTTATAAACCTTTAACTCTTTGGCTTTTTCCGCTTGCCGTGATTTAATCTCACGGAAATGTCTGTTCTCCGTCTCACAGTCGACGGAAAACTGGCTAGTGCTGATAGCTGTGCTAGCTATTTTGTCCTGTTTAGAATGTAAACTAAAAAGAATACAAATTTAATATCCAAGAATTTGTAGAAAATGATTTGAAGATTCTAAAATGAAGTGTGGGACAAATGCATAGATGTAATCCATACGATCACATGGACGAGTACAAGTGTCCCCTTCCCCGGCTGTTGGGTTTATTTTTAGCTAGCTAACCAACAGATGATTAGTGACAACAGCTCCTCAGACTCTGCCCTCTCGTCTTATATCGTCTATTTCTGCTCATGTCGCATTTAATCGTTGTCAAGCGTGTTTGTCTCCTCTATGTTTCTGCCCGTGTGGAGTGGATTATTTTGTGTGTATAATAATATAATGTAAGCGCAGGAGTTTGCTTTGTTGGGTTCTTGTGTACGTGTGTTTTCGGTTGCTGGGCAGTTCCAGGCCTCCACCTCAGCAGACAGAAATAAAGCCTCAGTCTTAAGTCGTGTATTTTCTGCTGCTTTATCATGTCTTACGCAGTGGCTTTCCTTTGTCAGCTACTCATTTTAGTGCTATAAAAAGGCCCATTATCTACTGTTCTTGTCATCTGATAACCCTTTTCAATCTTCCGTAGGCGATAAACACTGAAGATAGCAACGCTCCTGTTGCTTAGTTTAATAGTAATAATTATATTTTAGCCTTTCAGTTTATAATGGTGATGATATTTTTAAAGGGCTACAGTAAGCTATCATTTACTCTCAATCTTAACTCCTGGTTGTGTTAATTTGCAGACACCTTTGTCCTGCAGCTGACTGACCAAGACATACCCATTACCATTACACTATATTCACACTGACAAGATGATGGGTCTCTTGGATTGAACCTGTAACCTTAATGTTTGTTGCCTTTTTTTTTTTTTTTTAAACATTTGAAACATGAATATTTCTGTTACTTTTGTTTCAGATTTTTGATAGGTGTTGTGCCATAACAACATTATTGATTAGCATATGAGATCCTAGCAGTGCTTCCCCAAACCTCTCTAAATGTCTACAATTGGGTATAGTATATAATTTATGTATAGTATATGTGGTATATAAACAAATACCACATACATTTTATAGCATGCATTGCATTTTCAGTCAAAATTGCTTAAATGTGGTACTCTTCTTGTCATTTTAGTGCAATTCCTGGAGGAATCTGTAAAAAAAAAAAAAAACATTTTCTGAGTCATAGTTTAGTGTAATTTTTCCCTTGTGATCCCCCCTCCTGTGCAACCTGCACGTGTGTGATCAAGTTGAGGTACCTTTTCCCACCCATCCTGTCTAACAGCATGCCGGGTGCACTCGCTGTACTACTCTCGCTAGATTCCTTTGACATAATGAGCCAGTAGTGCATAGGTAGAGAACACTATGGTCATGATCCCACAAGAGCCACTTAGCCGATGTGGAAGGAACATACAGACAGGGAATACATAGATACATACAATACACAGCTACCAGCTATATGACCAAATGCTAAACAGATTATAAGCAGAATAAAGATACATTAAATTATTCAAATTGAGATCACAGTTTGAGTTGGCACACTCATCAAATCACAAAGGCTATATTGCAATTATTTAGACAGTATGTATAGTATAGTATTTAGATAAATTTCAAATCCTGTGCTGCAATTTCAAATCCTTTGTGTGCAACCTGTACATATGGCTTTTGACAATAAAGCTGACTTTGAACTTTGAACTTTGAACTTTGATAGAGTGTCCCCTGCAAAGAAATAATGTCTGTGTCTTAGAAAACATTTTGTGAAATTCCTGGCATTTTTGTATTAGTTTATCAGTTCTTTTCCAGCTATTACTCAAATGGTTAAAGTTTCTTGAGTTGTTTTCAATGTGTACTCTGAACAGATTCCAACTTGTTTCGCATATGTCATAAATCTCATTGTCAGAAAAATCACATTTTTTTTTTTTCTGTGCAGCCCTACTTTAAATTGTACATGCTTTTGTCACATTAGTGAGCATGTTGAACACTGCTCTATTTTCATTGTATAAAATTAGTGACTCAGTGACTAGTATTTTATGATAAACTGATGAAAGATTTATGTCTAGCACTTTGTCACCTATGTCACCTGGCGCTTGCTTTATTTTGTATGTTCATGTCTTATCATGTTTGTGGAGTTTCCTCATTTAGCGTGTGTCTGTGCTATTGTTAGCCTTATCACAACCTTATTAGCAGGATTAGTGCAAATTCGGATTAAGGAGAGGGGGAATGAGCAGTGGCCATCTGTCTGGCTGTAACCATATATAAGACTCTAGAACTCTACACTGCTTTCCAAATTATTATGCAAATGATATTTTTCTCTGATTTTGCCAAATTGTCAATATAATTGACAGTCATAATTTCAAGTCATCAACCTTTAGAGAACAATTCGAATGTTATTGAACAAACCTCCCAATGATAACAGTATTTTTTTCAAAAATAAAAACTTAAAATGCACTGTTCCAAATTATTACACACTACAGAGTTTCAAACCATGTTATTGTTGTAAAAAACTAAAAATCTTAACAACATCTTAACAGGTCAAGTTACATTTGAACATAGGACCCCTTATTTGATAGGAGCTTCACAATTCTTGCATCCATTGAACTTGTGAGTTTGTGGAGAGTTTCTACTTGAATTTCTTTGCAGGATGTCAGAATAGCCTCCCAGAGCTGCAGTTTGGATGTGAACTGCCTCCCGCCCTCATAGATCTTTCACTTGAGGAGCTCCAAAGGTTCTCAATAGAGTTGAGGTCAGGGGAGGATGGGGCCACACCATGAGTTTCTCTTCTTTTATGTCTATAGTGGCCAATGATACAGAGGTATTCCTTGCAACATGAGATGGTGCATTGTCCTGCATGAAGATGATTTTGCTACGGAAAGCACGGTTCTTCTTTTTGTACCATGGAAGAAAGTGGTCAGTCAGAAGCTCCACATACACATAGGTATTTTCACACCTTCAGGGTCCCTAAAGGGGCTGACCAGCTCTCTCCCCATGATTCCGGTCCAAAACATGACTCCTTGCACTGCACTCATCAGTGAACAAGACTGTTTAAAAATGAGTCTTCATGTATTTCTGGGCCCACTGGAGCCGTTTCTGCTTGTGAACATTGTTTAATGGTGGCCGAATACAAGGTTCATGCATAACTGCAAAGCCTCTGGAGGATCCTACACCTTAATGTTCGCGGGACTCCAGAGGCACCAGCAGCTTCAAATACCTGTTTGCTGCTTTGTAATGGCATTTTAGCAGCTGCTCTCTTAATCCGATATATTTGTCTGGCAGAAACCTTCCTCATTGTGCCTTTATCTGCACGAATCCGTGTGTGCTCTGAATCAGCTACAAATCTCTTATTAGTACGATTATCACGCTTAAGTTTTCATGAAATATCTAAGGTTTTCATACCTTGTCCAAGGTATATAGCTATTTCATGCTTTTCGGCACTAGAGAGATCCTTTTTCTTTCCTATATTGCTTGAAAATGTCGCTCTGCTTAATAATGTGGAACGCCCTTCTTCAGTCGTTTTTCCTTTAGTTGGACGCACTGTGCAAACTCATTGGCTCAGGTGTGTGAGATTGATTCACTGAGACACAAGACCATCCATGACTTTCACTGGAAAACTAAATATTTACCTTCATGACACTTAAACACAATTTGTATAATAATTTGGAACGCGGTGTAAAATGTTTTACATTAAACATTTTTAAACGGTACTGTTGATCATTATTGGCTTAATTATAATTACTAAAATATTGATTATTTTCCCATTCCTTAACCCTAAAATGTCTAGGCTGTGTTTCTTTTTAAAGAGATTGAACAGTTGCTTGTTACAGTTCATTATTTCGGAGCGGCTTGTCTCTCTAATAGAGAGTTTTGTGTGTGTTGAAATTGAATTATTAATTGCATGGGAAGTGTCCCAAGGTAGTGGTGGGTCTTTTATGACCTCTGACCTTTGACATCCATCCATCTTAAGTTTTTATGTTAATGTAAAACTTTTTTGTGTGTCAGGCAAAGTGGGCGAGCCGATCTACTCTCCCAGTCACAGTGGACCCCAGACATCTCCCCCCGGCGCCCTGCCTCCTCTACGCAGCAGCAACCTCAACCCTTTGACGGTATAATGCTGCATCTATACTATGACATTTTTAGTCAGCATTTAGATTGATCACTTTTATGCCAAATAATTCAGTTGGGTTTCTTATATCTCTGACACAATATTTATGAAGCCCCCCTTTCTAACTTGTCAGCTGTGGCTGACTGTGGCTATTAATAACACTCTGCAGCAAGTCACTTATACACAGCTGATTGGTTTATAGGCTGGTGTTAAGGACACACTGTGGTTAAGATTTATTCTTAATTACAAAAAATCAGCAACATTCTACATACAGTTACTTTAAAATGGGCAAAAGTACTCTAGTAATACTATATTTCTGCTCTTTCTACTACATCAACTCTTTTTGACATATACAGATGAGATGGGCTAAACCATTTTACGATTTTTCTTATGATGATTAACATTGTCAGTAAATCAAATACAAATCAAATACTTGAAACATGTTTTGTTTATAACTGAGGACACAGATGGGTAATGACAACCTTTTAACTAAGGCCTAGGCCACTCCGGTCCATTGTATCCTTGCCAGGCCTCCAGGCTTACGTGCAAGCTTTCTTGATTATTTTGTGGTAGCCTGCTGCTCTTTGAGCTCAAACATCATTTGTCATGCAGAAACTGACACCTACCGCCTCATTGTGCACTAGAATGATGGTGTGTTATTTCTACAGTAACTGACAAAGATAAAGGAAACCTGTGCCCATCTCTATTGTTGAAATATTTTACTGGCGTAAACTAACATGATTTATTTATCTATATTCTTTAGTCGTTCTAATTTAACTACATCTTTTCACAAAAAGCTGTTGTCTTTTATTCCCTACATTAAATGTTTTGTTTATGTCTGTTCAGGGGGGTTCTAAAGCCAGCATGTCAGACACTGTGCAGCTCTCTTCACCGTCACATCATCAGCTGTATGAGGAGAACTCCAACAAGCGCCCTGTTCTCACCTCACAACCCAATGGTCTGGCTCCTGTTGGCTCCACACGGCCAGGCCTGCCTTCTTCTGAGAGGCAGACCCCAGGCTCAGACCTCCTCCACCACCGCCTGGGTAGTGCCACATCCAATAAATCAGGGGACAGTAAGCTAAAACCTCTGTCTATGACTCCAGACCAGGCTATGAAGCAGTTTATGTCCAAAATGTCATCATTTGAGCACCATGAGATTTTCAGCTACCCAGAAGGTTAGTTATTATTTAAATACATTTTGATTGGTTTTAGTAATGTTTTTGCCGTAAATATCTGCATATACAACACAAGTTTTGTGTGTACATTTCTGTCCTCAGTATTTTTCGTTGGTCCAAACGCCAAAAAGAGATCAGGAGTAATGGGAGGAGCCAACAATGGTGGATATGACGATGATCAAGGGTCATACATTCAAGTTCCTCATGACCAAATTGCTTACCGTTATGAGGTTTTGAAAGTGATTGGAAAAGGAAGCTTCGGACAGGTGCTTTTTTTAATCTCAATTGATCCACTGTACAGTTAAAATGTTACTGTTACCCTACTGTTACAAAGGGTTGTCATGGTGCTCTTTCTGCAGGTGGTTAAAGCCTTTGATCACAAAACACAGACCCACGTGGCCTTAAAAATGGTCCGCAACGAAAAGCGTTTTCACCGACAGGCGGCCGAGGAAATTCGCATCTTGGAGCACTTGAGAAAGCAAGATAAAGACTCCGCTATGAATGTGATACATATGCTGGAGAATTTTACCTTCAGAAATCACATTTGTATGACATTTGAGCTGCTCAGCATGAACCTTTATGAGCTTATAAAGAAGAATAAGTTCCAAGGATTCAGCCTGCCACTGGTCAGAAAGTTTGCCCACTCCATCCTTCAATGTCTGGATGCACTGCACAAGAACCGCATCATCCACTGTGACCTAAAGCCTGAGAACATACTCCTCAAGCAGCAAGGGCGAAGTGGCATCAAGGTGAGCATGCTAACGGCTAGCTTAACACAGCTACTTTTGGCATGATGCTACCACCAAATCCATGCATAAAATATAATTTAAAAACATTTTTACTCTGCAGGTCATAGATTTTGGATCCAGTTGTTATGAACATCAGAGAGTTTACACCTACATTCAGTCACGATTCTACAGAGCACCAGAGGTTATTCTAGGTAAGCATAACAGTACCTAATGTATTTGTGAAATCCCTCAGTCGTCCAGGTAGGATCCATAGCAAAGCTTCAATTCCGAAGAAGCAGCTTGGATGAGCAGTGAAACATATTGGATCAAAACTTTTGTCCAGTTGACATAACTGAATTTCTCCTTTGCCATACCTAATGTACTTTTCCTGCTGTAATATTCTTTCACCATGTAATGTGTGGAATGACCTCATTTTTGCCCAGGGAGTTTTCCCTGTCTACGAAGGTCCAAAATAGTAACTCTGTAATGAAATGGAAACATTTTTAGCTGTAAACATCTCATCTCAAAGACTGGCTGATACATGTGAGCTCCTGGAGGACAGAATCTGACATAGCCACCACAGGGCGTCTTTAAAAGATTTTGAAACATTTTAAACAAGGACAGAATTTCATGTGTTGGATTAATAATTATGGTTATGATCTGCATTATTTATTAGTTAATACTACACACCCCAAAAGCATGACAATTTAAGATGACCAGAAATATTATTGCAAAAATTTGCAAGTAATTTATGTTGACTTTGGTTTCCAGGATCTAGGTATGGAATGCCAATTGACATGTGGTCTCTGGGTTGTATCCTGGCTGAGCTCCTGACGGGTTACCCACTGTTGCCAGGTGAGGATGAAGCTGACCAGCTGGCCTGCATTATTGAACTCCTAGGTATGCCCAGTCAAAAACTTCTTGATGCCTCTAAAAGGGCCAAGAATTTTGTTTCGTCCAAAGGCTACCCACGGTACTGCACTGTCACAACATTGCCTGATGGCACAGCTGTGCTTAATGGTGGGCGCTCACGCAGGGGTAAAGTGCGCGGCCCACCCGCTAGTAAAGACTGGGGTGTAGCATTAAAGGGCTGTGATGATCAGCTGTTTCTGGACTTCTTGAAACAGTGTTTGGAGTGGGACCCTGCTCTCAGGATGACACCTAGCCAAGCACTTCGCCACCCATGGCTTAGACGACGACTCCCCAAACCCCCCACAGGGGTTACTACCATTGTGGACAAGACCTCATCTTCTTCCAAAAGGACAACGACCACTGATGGGGGAATCACCTCCATCTCCAAACCCACCACCACAACCGCATCCTCTAAAACCAGGACTAATCTAGCAGCCATTACAGATGCCAATGGGAACATCCAAACAAGGACCGTTTTGCCTAAGCTGGTCAGCTGAGAATGATTGCACCCCACTTGCTGTGGTGGGATCTGCTTTTATGATTGGCTGTGAGCAACCAGACTGAACTAAATGAATCTGGTCTGGTCATTTTGAAGAGCATTTTAGGCTGGTTTGCGCAGCATTGGGGTGCATTCTTAGAAACTTTTTTAAAATAATGTTTGTAGGAATCTATGTATTCTTGAAACCATGGGGTCCACACAGACTACCAAAAGTTTGAATCAGGTGTGATGAAGATGAGCAGCAAAAGATGTAACCGTGGAGCTGCTCTGACAATCAGCTCACCTCTGCGTAGCTACAGGTCACCAATATACTACTACATGGTGCTTATAGTGCTTTTAACAAGATATTAGAATTTGAAAACAACTAAAAAGGCTTTTCTACCTTTCATCAGGTATCAACAAATATACCACAATATCATTTAATAATGAAGGTATTAAATGAAAAATTAAGTTCAATATTGCCTACTGCACGTGCCTCTGAACATTTGTGTCAAGGCAATGCAAATTTAATAATGTAGCATAAAGGATGAGTTTAAGACATACCTCTCTTGCTCTTATCATGTTCCTTTTAAGGCTGTGCTTGGCATTTTATTACTCCAGTATCATCTAGAGATACCTGTACACTGGTAGCCACAACACCCCATAGTAGCTTTGTGCCTGTCAGCTGACTAACTAGCTACCATGCGGTACACAATTCATGTTTTTTAGCTTGCAAAATTTTGTCAATTCTATTAAGCAATGGCAGACTGTTAGCCTTTTGGCAACCAAAGCCTCAGTCTTTAACTTCATGGTGTGACACTAAATCTTAGAAAGAAAAGACACCATGAAAAATTCACAATGCTACATTAATCTATAATTAGGTTATTTTTGTAATTTCTTTTTTTTTTTTTTAGGTTTTCTATTACGTTGTTGTAGTAAAACCAAATTCAGCATATTTAAATGTAAATGAAGGCATTTGTTTCACATGGATATAAAAGTAATCCAAGCTTTTATATCCAAATATTTGAGAGTAGCAACACTCACTACAATACCATAAGTGCATATGCAAGTATGGAGCTGTAGCTGTTAAGACAAGCCCATAGACTTTCAAATGGTGAAACGGTGAATAAGCAATTATCAGAAGGTATTTCCATATTTCTTTATGGAAATGTAGTACTATATCCACAGCCATAAGCATGATGAAAGAACTTTAAGGTTTTTGGTTCAAAGAACACATTAGGTTGTGTTGGCACTTTACTTTCAAGATTCCTCTTCTGCACAAAACAGATGCTTGATTTCCCTATGATATTGACAAACTGAAATCACAGCTTCATTTTGTGCAGCAAAATCGAAATAAAAGTCAAAACAAATAGAACCTGCTTCTATCAACTGGACCTAAAAAGACCTCAAGATAAAAGCAGTAGAGCTGAGAAATTATGAGTAAATTATTATTCTGAACATTTAAACCCTGAATGATACTTCATGAGAAGTAGAATGAATGAAGCAGTCGTCAAAAATAATGATCTGGGGATGGGTCAATTTTATTTATTTGCTACATGATAATATTTATTAATAATCTAATGTAGACATTTACTATGATGTGCAGTTCATAGTATATACTTGAATGTGTGTGGTCATACGCTGCCACATCAAAATGAAGAGGAGATAAGTGTCTCGGTCAACTACAATGTAATGTAGCAGTCAGGAGATGCACCACAAACACTACCTGCTCCACCCAACTCAGGGAAAGCTCCGCCCTGTTCTGGAGGAGGACTTTTCTCTTTTTGTTTTTTAAGGAAGTGATTGGTTTATTATTTTCTTTTTTTTTTTATTTTCTTTGTGAATCGGAGTGCTGAGTTGTAAATTTGTGCCTTCAGTATCTTGTCGCCATGGCACACTTGACCTTCTCTTACACATCATCAATTCTAAATATCAGTTTAAAAAAAACTTTCCAGTACGTAGGGCAATAACTGCAGGCTGATGTCCAACATCTGGTTGGCCCAAGACGCTCTGTGAGCACATAATAATAATTGCCAATAATGCTCACTTTATGCAAAACTGTTTGAGATTATCTTATTGATACTGATATTCTGGTCATATTATAAAGTCTTCAGTGACTTTCTTCCTGAATTATATTACAGTTATTAACATTTTCCCTCACCACAAAGGCCACCCACAGTGTTTACAAAGCTAAAAGTGGAAATTAAGTGAAAGGCCTTTCCATGAATAACAGTGGCATCTCTTAATGTTGTGTGCTGAGAAAGGTTGTGTCACATGGCTGCACAATGTATAGACAACATATCAGCCAAGTCGCCACTAGTCCCTTCAAGATGGGAGGTGGATTTACATGACGACAGGGCTTAGCTAACACTAGCCAATTGACCACTGGCGTTAAGGCGCTAGCTGCTGCACTGATGTCTGTCCTGTCCACGCTAAACCTAGCAGTAGCTGCTGATTGACTAGTAGTTGCTCTACTAGTTGTTAGCATAAATGTAAACGTTAATTTTCATGTCTGTACCTCAGATTACAGTTGGCTTTTTTTTTTTTTTACTGCAATTTTGTCGTGACCTAACAGCAAGGGCATTTGGTTGACACTACCAAAGTGCATTCCTATAGTATACACTGCTAGCTCACAGCTAGCTGTTCAAACAAGAAGTAGGCTTAACTAGATTTTTCACACCAGGAAGTATAACCTGCTTTTGAAAAGTGCAAATCATTAATGTGTCAATTCTTTACAATGAATCCATATGATGTCATTCAGAAAAGCTGCAGTAAGGTGGCCTGCTCTCCCACTGCTAGACAGATGGGTTTGCATGCCTCATTTGTTATAGCCCTATTAGTATCACCAAGGACTTTTTTGTTTAATTTTTTTTAATAAAACATAGCTGCTGCGCTGTATTTTTGTGACATTTGCCAGTTGTTTTTATTGTGAATTTTAGTTGTACATAATGTTGAAAAGTCAAATGTATAATTTGGGGGAAAATGCGCCAGTTTTTACTTTGTACTGTATCTACTGTACAAAAAACAAGTTGACACTTTTATAGTGAGCCTTTGTTAAATTTTACTGTGGTGGAAAATCTTATTAATAAAACTGTTTTATTGTTCAACTTGTATAGTTTATAGTTTGGTAAATTCTGTACAGACTGAAATTGTGTTCTCTCACAGAAAAGCTTGGTTGCTTGGTTGTATTGTATTGAAATGCCAATGTGAAAATGCTGCACCTGCACCCTGTGATGCAAAAATACAAAAATGGGCACATGTACAAAGGATGACCATGGAATTAATGGTTTAGATGTGCTAATGACTTGATACAACATAGAGTAGAATGTTACATCACACCACTTTCATCTGGAAAGTGCAGACAGCTGTGAATAGATTTAAGTGGATGCAGCAGATGTCCTAATTTTCCAATGTTTTGATTTTATAATTCATTCTAGTTTCTGATTTAAATTAACGTTTGTCATTTCAGCCTGTGCATATTTTGTAGGTTTATATCACCATCTACATCAGTGCATAGCTTTCTCAGTAGATTAATTGATTTTAAAAATTTGACTCCTGTGATAGCAAAAAACTGCCTTGTGATTGGATCAGATGGTTTCCATATTAGGCTTTAGTCAGATTAGCTACAGGGACAGGTCTGCTAATTATAGAGCTAGCTAGCAGGCTCACTGGGGCCAGTCAGCTGTTCCTTTGAGAGAGTATGAGCGATCAAGGAGGAATTTTGTGTTTGGACGTTAAATATTTTTTGATGAAATACGCATTAAAAATTAATGGAGTTGCAGCAATAAGTCTGTCACCTGCTTCTCTCGTGAACATGAATGTTTCATTTTCATTTGAACAATTACACACTTTTTATTGTCATTAGCTCCATTGAGTATGCTGAGCTGCAGGCTATGTCATTTTGTGGAACATTCCAGGCAAAATAATACCATCTCCATGGAGAAAAGGTTTCAGACACTCCACTTACACTTAAGGTGCATGTTTAAGGTGAATGTCTGCTTTAGATGTTTTGAGGGCTAAATCTGCATGTATCATTTTATTATCTGTATAGTAGTAGGCTAGTCCTAGTAAATGGTGCTCTCTAAACGCAAAGTGCT
The DNA here is from genome assembly GCA_029959045.1 of Taenioides sp. WSHXM2023. Lineage (NCBI taxonomy): Eukaryota > Metazoa > Chordata > Actinopteri > Gobiiformes > Gobiidae > Taenioides > Taenioides sp. WSHXM2023. The sequence goes on from CM057085.1 coordinate 21,569,853, forward strand.
GTCAGACCACACTGTAATGTAATAGTGTGTGTCATGTTGCAGTTTAGTCAGTGTGGACACAGAACCACTGATGGTACTTGCTGCTGATGTGAAAAGTTTATAAGCAGGGGTTTTGGTTAATTATCTTTTTTTTCCTTCCTTTTTGATGCTAAATACAGTCTTCTTAAGCATTTTTATACCTGGAAATGCACATATATTATGGGCTCAATGAATTAAGTTTTAACTTGTAACCTACATAAGAAAACAATGTTCCTGTTACTTCCTTAGACTGGAAAGGAGGGCTGACTAAGCGTAAACAAACAAATACTCCATGAAGATGTAACCAATGGATTGCTGGTACACAGTGGGCCACTGGGTGTAGAATGTCAAAGAGGCCCATGCACAGACGAGATGAGGGCTGTGGACCCCTGTAGCTTCACCTGAGCAGGTGGTGCCAGCCTCTGACCTACAGACCCACATTACAGACACCAAGTGCTTCACCAGAGGCAGAATGAGTCAGTGTTTCAGGGAAGATAGAGTAACAACAGGTGGCACGCTGGACGCTGTCATGTTAGGGCTGTCACCATGGCAACTGAAGCATAGATAGATAGGTACATACCCAGCCATAAGGGGAAATTCAGATGTCCATATAGCTCAAATTCACACATTTCATCACACACTAAAACAGTTAAGCTTAATAAATGACAATAGTCATTAAAAGTTTGTGCAAGACATACAAAGTCTGTGTGCATAAAGTGCTAGTTTTGCAGGGTGACGGATGGGGGTTATGACAGGTTATAGAGCCTGATGGCTGTGGGGACAAAGGACTTCTTAAACCTCTCAGTCCCACACCGGAGTGAGAGGAGCCGTCTGCCACTGCTGCTCCTCTGTGCAGCCAGGACACTGTGAAGGGGGTGGGAGCAGGTGTCCATTCTGACCTCCAGTCTGTTTCGGATGCATCCCTCCACCGCCATACTGAGTGACTCCAGTGCCCTCCCGATCACAGAGCTGGCCTTCTTCACCAGCTTCTGCAGCCTCCTGCTGTTCTTATCGGTCAGACTGCTGCCACAGCACACCGCCCCATAAAACATCAAGATCAGCTGCTACTGATATACCCTCAGCCTTCCTCAAGGAAGAAGAGGTGGCTTGTGAATTGTTCTCTTTCTGAGCTCATATCATCTCAGTTTTAGTTTGTTTGTAACTGACAAACTTTATTGATCCACAAGGAAAATTGCTTTGACACAGTAGCTTACACATCACAATAGAATAACAAAGGGCGTTTGGCCTTTGTTATTCTATTGTCAGCAAGTTACTGGAGATCTTCAGATTGGGGAAGATCTCCAGTAACTGCACTCATTAAATTACTTGAATTTTCTTGGAAAATAATCTACTCACGCCACTGTTGTACACAGCATTACTAACATTACCAGTCCTAACTGTTGTTCACATGGACTCTCAGGTACTTGTATCAGTCCACTACTTCCACCTCTTAACCCTGGATGATGGGCTCCACTGGTGTCCTATTAATTCTGAAGTGAATGATCAGGAGTCAGGGACCACTTAACAAAATTTGCAATCATTGTCTTGTACTCCAGCTCCTGTCCGTCTACACCCCGTCACTGCAAAGTTATCAGAATCTCTGCAGATGACAGGACCCGAAGCTGTACTGGAAATCAGGTGTATAAGGGGAGCAGGAACTGAGACAAGACTGAGACAGGACTGTACTCTGAGGAGCACCAACCTTACTGACGGTGTCAGACACTTGGGGCCTGCTAAACAAGTTAGAAATGCAGGAGACATTGGATGGGCTGACAATCATCCTGAGCAGCTTCTCCCTCATCAGAAAGGGCTGGATTTTATTAAAGGCACTGCAGAAATATGAGAAAGAGGGGCCTATATTATGCTTTTTTATGTTATAATGTTTCCTCAAAAATATTCCTGGAGTTTTGTTTCATTCACAATGGTGTGTGTTTCATTCACAAATGTTTAACACACAAACCCTTCATATTTAGGCATTTTCTCAAACCGAAAACACTCTGTTTCACCTTGTGATGTCATGTGGTAATACAGGAAGTGCTCCATTGTGTTTTTAAACTCCATACACCTTCACTAGAATCATTTGCATGATTTTAGCCCTGAAATTTCTACTGATTGCTGATCTCTACTTAGCTAAAGGTAAATGGCAGCTGTTAACGTAACCACAACTACATGACATCACAAGGTGGAACAGAGCATTTTCATCTTAGGAGATGTAGACAGACTAATAAACCAGGTTTACTCAAGCATGTGTGAATGAAACAAAACACAACTCCAGGTATGTTTTTGATTAGGTAACAGCATCATAACATGGCTTAAAGCTCAGAAGAATGCATTTTGTGTAATATATAAATTATATAGGACCTTTACAGTAATGGGACAATAAATTGTAGTAGCCTACAATTTATTGTAGGCTACAATAAATAATTATAGTAGCCTACAATTTATTGTCCCAGTTGGGAAATGTGTCCCATGCATCCTTCAAAGCCACTGCAGCAGCCTGTCAGGAGTAGTGGGCACTACAGTACCGTGCCTGGCCGGCACCCATCTCCAGGCTGGTTTGGTCAGGACTTCCATAGCTGGAGTGTTTTACCTATTGTGTATGTTTTGATGGGGAGACCAGAGTGGCCAGAGGAAATGGGTTAGAATCAAACCCAGAACTTTCTGGCTTGTTTTGCATGCATGGAGCATCATCTGAACACTGACTGAATGAGGCCCATAATACATTAGTTTGAATGGCCATCCTGTTTCTTGTGAATTAAAAACATATTACGCCCATAAGTTTAGAGATATGATCTCAGACATATTCAGTGTGTTTGAACATAAAAAATAAGGATGCTAGCTGCTAACATTCTGTCCTCATCAAGGGTTTTAGAGCAGATTTCACCACCTGTTGGACACAACATTATTACCGACTGTACTTCAGACCACAGTGTTAAACCTGAGACAGGACCACATTCAATGAAAATATATAGAAATGAGTGCACATTTCACTAAGTAATACAAGATTATACTTTAATAAATAACAAGTGATTGAACTGTAATAGAATTATGCCACTGATCATGTCTCACAATTGCACTGTTACCGACTCTATTTTACAGATTTAGATTTAATAAAATATAATAATCCGCCTTAAACAGTTCAGAGTCTATGGCTACGGGAAGTTGTTATTTTCTGCTAAGTCTGATTTTGACCCTGCCCCCCTTCTAAACTCTTTTTAAAAGATACAAGACTCAAATTTCACTTAGACAATATTCACATATAAACATGAATTGTGCCACATTTGGAACATAACTGACTAAACTGTTTCTTTGAGATAAAGCTAAAATAATCTTGATAGTTGGCCTGGTCCTGGCCAGGTTTGTGCCCGAGTGCTTGATACTGCAACAACTCTGCACTAACTTTGGTTAGTCGCTTTGATGGGATGGAACTGAGGATTTGACAAGCCGAAATTAACCAGGCTTTCGTTTTAGCCCGGTTATACCCCCATCGTCCACACTAACATAAGGCTGATATGCAAACTGTAAATGGTCCAAGGCAGGACCACCGGGGGTCTCCAGCACCCACGTGTTTCATGACGTGAGATGTCAAATACTGAGGAGAGGTGAATGAGAAAATGCACCTCTCCTGCTCTGTCACTGGATCAGTTGCAAATTGCACGATAATAGTCCTTACAATAATCCTTGTGTGGAAATTAAAGGCTGGATACTTTCTGTGGACCTTTCAGTCCTACTTGATTAAACATGTATAAAGTCCAAGGAGTAGAAATGATTATTACTGGTCGGCTAACCACACTTAATGATAGCATCTGCTGAATTGGAGACAGTTCCCCGTCAAGAAGTAGTGAAAGGATTTAACATTAGAGCTATTAGAATTATGTATTCCACTTTTGCATTTCACAAACAAAACAACCACAAACCACATTACAGCCTAAGTCATCCTGACAAAGGCTGTTGGTCGGTTTCAGTTCGGGCTCTTTCCAAAAACCCCTTTGAGACAAGGTGGAGAGAGTGCTGTATATTAAATATAGTTTGAAGCTGGGGTCTGGGTCTTTGGGTTCAGGGCAAGTGGAAAAGTGTGTGTGTTCAGATGGTGTCAGATTTGGCAGGCCAGAGGTCAGTTTATTTCCAGCGTTGCTCTTCATCATGCGACAGTCTTTCTCACGCATGCTCAATCTGTCTGTTATTTATGCTTGGCACAAATTTCCAAGAAGATGCAAGAAGATATTAATAATATAAACTTCTGCTTGTAGCCTCAAAGCTTTGGTAATAGTACTTAAAGGAACTGCATGTAAGATTTTGATTTTAAATCAAACCCGATCTATCTGTGCCCAGATACAAGACATGTACAAATCAGATATAGGCCTAATTTTTACTGATACAAATTCTACTGTTGATTTAGTCTTAATTACAAAAACATTGGACACAATGTCCCGTTTATATGTGTTATAATCAGAGCAGAGGAAGCCTCACATGAATCTCTCATTTGGGTTTCAATTCTGAAATCCAGTTTGTTTAAACCTAAAATGTCTCTCTCTGATCCGAACTCTAGTAGAGCAGCCCCTGAGTGAGGCTGCACTAGCACTAAGCACTGAGTGAGGATTCTGGAGGTTCTGAGCTTTCATAAGTAGGCCATGCCTCATGTATGTCTTCTCTGTATGCAGGTGAAGGCACTGGCAACCGCAGTTTTAAGAGTACAGATTACATTTCTTTTAATAGCAATTAACAAATGAAAAATGTATCATCAGAATGCGCAACTGTCCATACAAAATGCTTCAAATCAGGAGGGAACCATTTGCGTGAAACCCATGAATAGGCTTAGAAAATAAGTAGCCTATAATTTACAACAACAGAGGGTAATGTGAGAACTGGCAGAGGGACTGATAAATCCCAAACCCTTTAGGGGCTCCATGTTACTCAACACTGTTTGTTAAAAATCTGAACAATATAAAGGCGTGTGTGTGTGTGTGTGTGTGTGTGTGTGTGTGTGTGTGTGTGTGTGTGTGTGTGTGTGTGTGTGTGTGTGTGTGTGTGTGTGTGTGTGTGTGTGTGTGTGTGTGTGTGTGTGTGTGTGTGTGTGTGTGAAATGTGGAAAAATATCATTAATTTAATGCTCAAAATTGGTACTTGGGATAAATAGTGATGGGGGCACTGGGATCATATACCATTTCTTCATTGAATTTTTTTTTTTTTTTTTTGTCCACCAGATGTCAGCAGAGATATATTGTAATGTAGGCCTACTTTGAACCTAATCCTACATGAATTAACACCCGTGATATGAAAACGATCGGTAAAGCCAATAATGTGGAAGTATATATTAATCGACTAAAATAATAATTCATAATTAATTCATAATTACATTGAATAATAAAATAAGTGATTGTCGTTACTGACCAAAACTAGGCTAAAACCAAAACAGAATTCTTCTGCAAAATCTTGTCTAAACCTATAAATCATTTTAGTCAAATAAACTCTCCCTGTTGCTTGTTACTTTTGTAGTGAAATTACAAATAATATTTTAAATATATAAGAGACTAATACATAGACTGCATTTAATGCACACTGTGGGACATGATGGCCATGATAAACATAATTTAATCAAAAATTCCACTTTTTAATCACAGAGCCTCAAACCAGACCATTAAGAAAGTCAATGTGAAATGAACAAGTCTTTACATGTCCCATGAAACAATACAAAACCATTTATCATGGTTAACATAACTAACATTTTCTGCTTAATCAAAACTCTTATGGGTTTAGTCGACTAAATTGCCATGACGGTTCCATCGTGATTGTGTTTTTATTGTGATTGATATCAGTATAAAGCATAGCATCTGTTGAATGCAATAGAGATGATTGTTGTGTGTTAATAACCATATAGGTTCTTATTTCCTCTTGCAGTCTGCATCATGCTGACTCATTCTGAAACCTGAGCAGGAGGTGGTGGGCAACAGTCACAGAGCTGCAAGTGCAACTGCTGCAGAGCCTGTATCAGGAGGGCACACTTTAATTGTATTATTATTATTATTATTATTATTATTATTATTATTATTAGATCGGGTTTGATTTTTCACTCGCCCTTATACCATGAAAGCAAAAACTCTTCATAATTTCTTTTGAAGCTGTGAATTTTTGGGCACTGCTTCAGATTTTCTGCCACAGTCTGACCCCACAGACACACACACACACACACACACGCACGCAAACACACACGCGCGCGCACACACACACACACACACACACACACACACACACACACACACACAGATACACACAGATACACACAGATACACACAGGCTTTTCCTGGTGGTTCTCACCATCTTTGTTTTAATTTTACTCCTTCCTCTTAATTCATAGTGTACTTCTTGTGTACTGAACAGTTTTTGGATATTGAATGGTAGCATATTTTTATTTGCTTTATACAAAAGTAAAGCAGTGTAGAATTTTACTAATAATTTCAATCTGAAAAACAAGTTGTTTGCATGGTGCAGGTAACCAACCTTATGCATTATTCTCACAGCACATTTTTGCAATTTGAAAAGGGAAAGAAGTGAAGTTTGGTAATTGTTGCCCCAAATCTCAATACAATATGTCAAATATGAAAGTGTGTTGTGTGTCTCCAATATTAATAAAGTTATACTTTTATAACTAATTCCTTTTTTGCCTCCTTTCCAATGAGCTGTGGACTGCCTTGTCTGTTGGAAAGCACAGAGATGCACTTTCTTAGAAATCAGGCTGCTTTAAAAAGTACAAGCTCAGAGTCGAATCGGGTGTGGGTAAGACTTTTACTGTAAAAAGAGGTCCACAGCATTTACCAGAAGACATGAGAGGATGTGACATCACACCTGCGGTCGGGAAGGGGAGAGGGTCTTGGGTGCATTGTGTTGTAGCTTACAAGTATCTATGAGATTATGAGATCTGTAAAAACTCCATGGTACTGTAAACACTATGGTGGACAGAGAAATGTGTTACAAGTGTGGGTGAAACAGAAGCTGACCCCAGCATGACGGTTAGCATTTGATTTTTAAAGTAAATTTGTAATAGTGCGTATAATAAAATCACACACTTCCCAAAACTAAGAGGAAGTATTTTGTCATCCTGTGCCCTTTCAATGTAAAGAGTCCATTTTACTTCCTTCTTTGCATTTCACTCAGGTAAAATGATCAGTCAGTGCTTTGTCAGCAAAAAGAGTGAATGATTTCAAGTTAAAGGTGCACTATGTAACTTTTCTGGTGGAGCGTCCAGCACCTGCTTGTCTCCACTCCACTAGATACTAAACTTATCTATCTCCATGGAGAAAAGCAGTTTAAGCCACCAGTCCAAGTTACAGATCAGATCCCTGGAGAGGCTTCTCTGAATGGATGTTTTTCGAGTTATTCTTTTCCGCAATTAGAACATTTGTAATTGAATAAATGCAAGATAACTTTAATGCCATACTGTATAACATTCAAGGCAAAGCATTATGATCTCCATGGAGACCCTTACCAGAAAAGTTACATAGTACACCTTTAATGAGAACAATAAAGTATTTTTCTTTATCATTATCAGGTGATCTTTGATGGGTTCAGATGAGGTAGAGCAGTGTTATCGTCAAATTTAATCTTAACCCACAAACGATACAATGATAAAAAAAAAAAAAAAAAACTTATAGCTGTTTTAAGATTAAAAAGTAAGTAAAAGTAGGGCAGCTTTTTACACAGAACAGGTAAGGCATAATTGTTTATTTGTCAACTTATGTCATAAATTAAATAAATTAATTAAATACAAGAAATAAAAATTGAGGAATACAGGAATAAAATAAATAAAATTGAAAATTACAACATGTCAGTATAAAAAAACCTTCTGCAGTGAAAGGCCTCTGCGTGTAGTTCACTTCTCACATCCGTATTCAGTTTTATTATTGCACTGTAAACATCCACAGGTCATCAACGAATAGCAGAGTTAAAAAACACGGATAGCTCAGGTTAAATCAGTTTCGTCGGTTCAGTATTTCATCATTATATCTAATATTAAAATAGTTATAGACTGTTGATTCATTATTGACATAGTAAAACAATATCCTGTGAAACAATCTGTAGGCACTTGGGTTTGTTCTAATATAGTGATGTTTTTTGTTGCTTTTTGCTGGAGGAAGTCTGAATTTACTCCTTTCTTACTTTGGCTCGTTTTTTAGTGTGCCTTCGTCTGCGTCTCTTCATGTCATTCTTCACCAGAGAGCTGGCCTCTTCGTACAGCCACGGCAGCTCCCTCAACGCTTTGCTCTGGACCACCAGGTTATCAGTCTGGGAATAAGAGAAGAGAACAATACTTTAAACAAGTTTATATTTAACAGCTCAGATAAAACTCTGTGCTGTTTTTGATTGCATGTTTAGAAACAAGGGTGTGCTTCTTCACTTAATTACTATGAAAAGTGGCAGACATTTTGTGCCTGTGCCTGATCATCATCTGTACAATACATTCATACAAGCAAGGTGGAAAAATGTCTTGCTCATGGACACAACTATCCACAGTATGGTATAAAGTGTCTATTTCCTTGGAGAATGTTCTGTATGTGTGGTTTTTAACTTTTAATTTCCACGGAAGCATGCAGGAGACATGCAACCTCCAAAATGTTATGTACCATACCTTTAACGATAATTAATGATAATGTGGACACACCGAAATGTTGTGTAGGGACTGCAGTCTGTCCAGAAGGTCCTTTTGCTCCTTGTAATGGGAGTTTGTCAGATTCTGGACCGTTTTGAGGATGTAGCTCAGGCCATTTCTGACAGTGTTAGCGTTAGCATTAGCAGGACTGTCCACACTGGGGCCTGGGGTCGGGAGCTGGTCCAACATTTTGTTTAACAGTGTATCATAGGTTTCCAAAATGCCTCCCATGAACACTTTCTTAACCTGGAGAAAGACATTCAACATTAATAGTGGTTAGGTACAGTTGACGAATTATAATATAATGTGATGAGTGAGCTACTATGTCCAAATAATTTCCTTTGTGGACCAATAAAGTTTGTTTAAGTCTAAGTCTCAGTCTAACCAACTACGATTTAGGTGTAAAACATAAGTTATATGTTCATTTCATAGTGGAAAACTATGTGGTTTTGCCCCAGTAAAGTGGGCTTGAATGAAAAGGTACAAACCTGTCACACTTACTTCAAATAACCGGATCTAGAAACTTGGAAAGTACTGAGTAACAGAGTGTCTAATGTTGTGAGAGTGATAACATGGAAATGCTTCTGTCAAAACTGAATTTGGTTAAAAGGTTGAATACTATAAATAACCTGCTAATGCTGCTATAGGCTATATAAAGGTTTATATAATCTGTGTTTATTTTTAATGCAGTTTTGAGAAAAGCAGATTGTTTCCTAAAATGTCTAAACATTTGTTAAAGTGAAAAATGTACTGATAAACTCAATTCATGCACATAACTGTTGCATTTTGAGTAGAGGAAGTCTAGTCTAGATTTCATTTTATGTAAGATGCAGAAAAACCACAAAACCTCAACAAGCCCAGACCAATAGAGTCAGCTGTAGAGGCTCTAAATACCATCACACATCTCACAATAGCTGATGTCGCTACACAAATGATAACTGCACATCAAACTCATGCTATATGTCCTATATGTCATGCTATAAAAAAAATCAAAAAACATTTACCTCCTTTGCTTTGAAGAGGTTTCTGGAGAAAACTGGTGTGCCATTATATATTTCTCTGTTTGAAATTTTCTGTGAGGAAAGAAACAACAATTAAAAGTACATCATGTTGAGTGTGAGTTTTCACAAATCTCTAATGTTTTCATATTGAATCGACTTCTTTTCGGTAGTTTGTTGAACACATGAGCTTTGACATGAATGTAATCTGTAAATGTTAGATCTTCTATGTTAGTGTAATGCTGTACTTACATAGTTCTTCCGCAGTCTCTGGAGGGTCTCGTTCATCTTCTGGGGGATGTGAGAGCTCCTGACCTGGGTCACAAACAGTAACACACACACACATAGCACCACTCTGCCCGTAGCATCCATCACAGCACAAGACCAACACAAAGTCAATCCAAAGAGTTCACCTCTTCACACTAATCAAACACAAATGTTTGACTTGTCATGAAACCTTCTTTATAAAACAGGGTAGTAGAGGGGAGAGACAGCCTGTGAAGCACCGATGATCTAGGTGTGAAAATGTGGTTGACTTGTTTCCTTTAAATCACCTATCTTCATAGAAGTGGGTGAGAGGGGTCTCCTACTCAGCAAACGCACCTACACTCATCAACTTCATATTAAAATATTCTGCTTAAGTGCTAGTGTGCTGCTTTTTGACCAGATAAGTCTGCATGGTTTCATGCATCTCTGCGCTACTGCAGATCATTGCATCTTGAGACTTTCTGGTGATGTTTGTTACTAATGCCTGGCACAGTCCCTTCATTAGTTTTGCTATTCCACTCAACTTTTCAATGGAAATTTGAATTCTTTAGAGTCCCTGTCAAGTTGACTCATTTCATCAGGTACAATGCACATAGACCAAAAATACTTTTTGTGATGCTGGTGACACTATGAGACTGAATAAACTAAACACAAAAATGCTATCTCAAATGCAATTAGAATTTTCTGATTTAACTGAATATCATAATCTAGAAGAATGAGTGGTCTTACTGAAAATAAAGTGTAAGTATCCAGCAAGTATCCATCAAGACATAATGGCCTGAGTAGATACACAAGGCTCTGCTGGGAAAAAACACATAAGCTTTCTTGTCAGCACAGGTCCTTTTACAAAAACAAAAGTAAAACCTACCTATATATCATAAATGAAGTGGATTTAATATAAATATGTGAGAAAAAAGGTTACATTTGTTCAAAGGGGAATGTAGAGAGACAATAAGGCTGTAAAAGAGATGTTCTGCACCTCCTTACACCAGTTTCCACCTACAGTCCCTGATTATAAATTAGACAATTTACAATTCCTGCTCTGGACCAACACACACATCATCACCAATGCACACTACAATACAACCATAGCATCATAAAAATATATTTAGTATTTATTATAATCATCCATTCCCACAAAATATGTAAAAGGAGGTTGTAATTTTCAAATATATTTTCATTTTTTACGGATCCACTGTCTCACTGTACATCTCTCCACACAGATGTGTACGGTTGGATGAGAGCACCGACTGTCAAGAGACATCAGCATCTATGTAAAACCTAATTCAGCATTACTTTTCCCTTTTGATAGCAGATGTTTTTGGTGTTTGTCGCTAAGTTCTTTAAACTGTTAATTACTTCATCCAGTTGTCTGGCGCTGTGAGGACCTTTCCTACAAAGGGGGTTGAGGGAAAATTAGTCATTTTTTTGCCAACCTTTGGATAGTTTCCGTCCCGAAGTTTATGTGCGGTGAAGGCCCCGATCTTCACACCTACCTCCCTATTCTAATGCAATGCTCTTTAGTTTGCTCATCAAGCACTATTTTAGAATAAGTTTACCATTATTTGTTTGTTTGTTGTTTATTTCGAACATGCATAGAAAAAAACAGTACCAAGACATAACAATAGAGCATAAAAAACAACGGACAATGAAGATTCATAATCCTTATATACAAGGAATTATATATTATATTATATTATATTATATACTATACATGTTCGAAAAGGAGTGGATGAAAGTAAAAACATATTTATTCCCACCCCTTTCCCCCAGTGTTAATTAAAGAACATATGTTATGCATTCCGTTTTCTTATCATTTGATCAAAACACCTCCATCTCTTGGTTTATTTTAGTTTATTTAGCTTATTTTACAGGGACCATGTGCAGGAGCATTAATCAAAAAAACACTGAAGAGTTGCTTTGTACCAGATTATAGCTCTCGGAGCTCATTTCTATCTGCAGTCTCTATGACAGACAAAACAAAGAATACCAAAATAGCATAAACAATGCAATCTATATACAACAGTAAAAGTACAATGACATTAAATATATCTATCCCACCCTGCTCCCTCTGTGCCCTTAATCAGGTACAAAGTTGTTGTTAGTTGTTGTTTTTCCTACATTAGTTGGTACTTTTGCATTGTTAAAATATATGTTCTTATTTCAGCACTAAACTTTTCTTACATATTAAAGAATTCCACAGGCAAAGTGTTCCACTGTCTAATTCCACATACTGAAGCACAGAAGCTTTTCTTAGTTGTCAAAATGCTCAGATTTAACGTTGGTTTTGCCTCTGAACTTATAATAAAAAATACAATGAAATATACTTTTCTCGGGTTGGTGAATATGAATGACACACCACTTCACACCACTGAGGGGAAGTCCCACTCTGTGATTGGTCGCGGTGTTTGGGTTTTCGCTGATGTCACGATGATGTCACAGGGATAGTTTAGGTCCTTTCACATGTGCATGTCATGGATTCAACTTTTTTTTTTTTTTTCACTTTCTTTCATTACATAATTATAAGCAGTGAGGTAAAAACCACTGGAGCAAGTTCAAATGTCTCATAAAACCCTTCTATGGTCAGGTTTTCCAGGTGTGAAACTACTTCTTTAATGACCAATCACTTCAGTTTATTCAGAATTATTCAAGCATTATTATCATTATTCATTTATATTTTATTTTTATTTTATTACATACATAGGGTTTATATGTTTATATATTTATTACAGTAGACCACACTATTCTTTTAACTCGCCTAAAACATCTCGGCCTCTCCGGTGCTGTTCACAAATGGTTCACATCCTATCTCACAGACAGAACATTTATGGTGAGGTCCATAGAATCACATGTGGTGTGCCCCAGGGTTCCATTTTAGGCCCTGTGCTTTTTAACTTGTACATGCTCCCTCTTGGTGGTGTCATCAGGAAACATGGAATCAACTTTCACAGTTATGCAGCTGATATGCGGCTTTACATCTCCATGTCTCCTGATGACACCAGGCCAATGGATGCTCTTTTTAACTGTATTCTAGATATCAAATCCTGGATGGCAGAAAACTTTCTCCAGCTTAACCGGGACAAAACTGAGGTTTTAGTCATCGGTCCTGAGGCCCAGAGAGAGAAACTTTTACCCAAATTACAAGCACAGTCTTTTAACCCATCTTCTCAAGTGAAAAACCTGGGCGTCATTTTTGACTCTGAGCTGACTTTTATCCCACACATTAAAAACATCACAAAAATCGGTTTCTATCACCTAAAAAACATAGCCAGAGTCCGCCCCATTCTCTCTCGGGCCAACACGGAGACACTGATGCCTGCTTTTGTAACCAGGTGGTTAGTGGCGTTTCTGACCCAGTGCTAGGTCTGTGAACGCACCGCCCGGGAGCGGCTGCAATCTCCCCGCCCTTCCAATGATTGGTAGATTTACTAAAGGTGCGCACGCCAGGTTGTTGGCAGTCGGGGGCTGTTGCGGACACAAGCGGCGTGTGTGTGGTGGTTGGAGCTGACATTTGGTCATGGCTGCTCCTGGATCACGCCCCGAGCCCTAGTTGAGTCCTGGTTGTGATGATAAAAGTTTGGCCCCTGCTGTTTAATTGTGCTCCCGTCCTTTGTTACTATGCTCTCATTTTAAGGGTTTTAATAGTGCTTCTTTAAGTGTCGGTTATGGTATAGCAGTGACTTAGTGTGTTTTATTGTGCCTGTAGCAATCCGGAACATTGTGCAATACTAAACAGCACTTTATACAAACTTAGCACTTAAAATTAGCACCTTCAGCACTGATCCTCGCCCCTCAGCACATAGCACTTTAGCTCAGTAGAGTGGGGTTTGGTTTTGGGTTCTTTTGCGTTTTCATTGGTTGGGTTGAGTTACTAACTTTGGTTTGTAGTGATTAACCTTTAGTTTAGTTTTCTTTATTTTTGTTTTTTCCACTTACTGAAGGCTAAAGGTGTTTTTTTGGGGGGAGGTGTGGATTGGGTTGCTATTTTAAAGAAACTGAATAAAAGAATAATCGTTTTAAATATCATTGTCAATAAAAGTTGTAAAGTTGCCACTACTTGTGTTTTGGTTATTTGTATTTTATGCCAGATCGTGCCTAGTGTAGTTTTAAAGGGGTGCATTGGCCTTTTCCCCTCGGTTACACTTTTATCACCAGTTGAATAGACTACTGTAATGCCCTACTCTCTGGTCTTCCCAAAAAGTGTATTTCAGGTTTACAATTATTACAAAATTCAGCAGCTCGTGTCCTGACTAGGACCAGAGGGCGGGACCACATTACACCGGTTTTAAAATCACTGCATTGGCTCCCTGTGAGTTTCAGGATCGATTTTAAAGTTCTTTTACTGGTCTTTAAATGTCTTAATGGTCTTGGGCCTTCTTATCTTTCAGAACTGCTTTTACCTTACGAACCCTCACGGACCCTACGCTCCTCTGGCAGCAGGGTCCTAGTCATTCCCAAAGTCAGGACACACACTCACGGAGAGGCGTCTTTCCAGCACTATGGCCCTCGTCTATGGAACAGCCTGCCGGAGGACCTCAGGGCCAAAGAGAACGTTCATGTTTTTAAGAGTAGGCTCAAGACCCACCTGTTTAGCTTGGCCTTTGATTGAAATTTTATGCTTTTACTTGTTTTATTATTCATATTTTATTCATTTATTTTTAGCTTGAACTCATATTCTTTTATCATTTTTAGGTTTTCCAGTGTTTCCTCTGTAGGAGCTCTCTTCACCGGGAGCAGTGGTCGGCCGCAGCTGCCGGGGTCTGTCCTGTGGACTCCTGGTGGAGGGATGGTGCTTGGGCCTCATCTCTCCGGGGGCCCTGTGGCGGTTCCTGGTGGTGGTGGACGGCTCTCTGCTCCTGGTGTAGACGGCTCCTCTGGTGGTGCTTTCTCAACTGGTTCGCCTGTATTCAGCCTCACATTTCACATTTTACTATGTGTAGTTTTATGTATTTTAGCATGTTAGAGAGTGTATGCGTGTGTGTGTGTGTGTGTGTGTGTGTGTGTGTGTGTGTGTGTGTGTGTGTGTGTGTGTGTGTGTGTGTGTGTGTGTGTGTGTGTGTGTGTGTGCGCATGCATGTGTGTGTGTCTTACTGTTTGGGTTGTTTGGTTGTGTGGGGGTCAGGCAGCTGTGGGGGCTGATTGGGTGGGTGGAAGGAAATGTGGGGTTGTTTTTAATCACTGTAAAACACTTTGTGTTACATTTTTGTATGAAAAGCGCTTTATAAATAAAATTTGATTGATTGATTGATTGATTGATTGATTGATCTTAATTGTTAATCAATATTTGTCGTATCTGTCTGTATTCAAATAAATAATACATAACTAATATAGATTCAAATAGATAATAAATAAACAAATTATACAGAAATCAATTAATATACATTAAGAAAGATCCATTCTAATGTATTTTTTTTATTTGAATAAATACCAAAATACATCATCATTATAATAAATAATGAATTAATAAATACATTAAAAAACAACCACAATAAATAACTGAATATTTGAAAGCAGATCGCTGTTCATCACTAAATAAATAAGTCAGTGGTAAATATATGAAAATTTGACAAGCTGAAACAATAAATAAATAAAATAATAAGACAGGACTGTAGTTATATCAGTTATAGCTATTGTTCCGGGTAGTGAGGAGGCCTGAGACGGCATCGTACACTTCCAAGAACTGAGCCAGGGCCTTCCTCTGCACCAGCGGGTCATCCACCTGGAAATAAACAACAAAAGCATATGAAACAATTAGCTACTCAAGAAGTGTAATTACCTCCTAACCTCATCCTTTAAATATCAGCCAATTCAAAACTATATTTACTATTAAGATAAGAATGACAGGTTACTGATGTTCAGAGTTGTTCTTTTTTCTAAAGATACTAGTTATGTACTAACATTTGGGACATGACTGCTGCCACTTACTTTTCACATCTATGAACTCCAACATTAAATATAGCAGATGATTTATGATAATTATGATTATTATTTTAAATGCTCGTACCTTGATAGCATTGATTTTGGAGAGCAGGTCCTCCCTGTTTCTTTGCAGGTGACTAAGTTCAGTCTTGCGTTTTAACGTGTACTTCCTGAACTCCTTAATGGCACTCTGCACCTCCTGTACCTTCGAGCTGTGCACTTGCTGCAGAAGGGGGGCGCTATGGGGCCCGTGGTGCAGGATGCTGCTGAAGATCCTTATGTACACATCCAGTGTGGCGTTCAACACCTCTTCCTTTAGCATTAAAGGACACAGACAGACTTAAAGTATTTTATCTTATGACACATCTTATATGACATAAATACTGTCAATTTCTGGTTTAGTGGCTTGTTAATCACTGGAGCATCTTTAAACCGGTGAATTGTCTGAACAGGCAAAATTAGTTCTCGGTAAGCAAACATTACTATTAAAATCTTTCAGATTGCTCATTTATTTTTGCAAAGAGGAATACAATTCCCAAAAGCAAACTCAAAGTAAATGTTAATTGTGCCAGTAAAATAATTATTCAACTATTACATTGTTACATAATTATAAAATTACTCTACTCTACTAAAACCAATTTATTCTTTGGTTGAGTGAATGAACATTGGCACATTTGAAAGCACTTCCAGTGGCATATATAAGACCTGGTCACTGTAAAGTAGTTATTTGCAGTCACATAAATAAATGTGCATGTACCTGACAGGAGCTGTTCAAACTCCGAATGACAGAAGTGAAGAGGGGGTCACTTCCAACCTCTGGATGAGTCAGACTCTGTAAGAGAACGCATTTACTAGATCAGTTAATCTTTATTCTATACAACTTTTTTTTACTCTCTGGTGCACAGATCCTATAGGAACACAGGCCAATGTAGAGTTGAGCCTGATGATGAGGAGTCTAAAAGGGTACATTATTCAACTCTACTCTAAGTGTGGTACATATAACACAAATATATAATACAAATATATCAAAACAAAAAAGCTAGTACTCACCAAGGGGGTCACGATGGACTCATGGGCTTTAGACAGGACACGTGGCACAGAGTGAATGGGAACACTCGACACTAAAGCCGCTCCTAATAAAACCAGCAGATAGACAAACATAATGCACCAATATGTTAAATATGTTTCAACACAAGTGATAGAGCAGTAATGATGATCTACTGATTGATGCTCTGAGCTGTGCCTTTATAGGTGGCTCCATCCCTGTACGTCTCATTGTGTAGCTGCGTCTGTGGTCTGTGGGCTTTCAGAATCAGCACCACTGACAACAGTTTTCCTCTAAAAAAAACTCCTCTGCTGCTAAACGCACACACAAAGGAGAATCCCTGGTCACATGCATGGTCAGCCTGAGGATAGCCCCTGGTTAGAGTGGTTAGAGAGAGGAGGGCCACTGATTTATATTATTACGCACACAGAACTTTGTAGCAGCTTATACTTCTATTATACTAACACAAGAAGATACAATGCATAGCCACTGCAAAGCATAATAACACAAATATATTTGTAATAATACATCTTAATGATAAATATTGCTAAATTAAAAGCACTTTGTAAATGTATTTTTGTTGCTTAAAATTTGAGAGATCAAAAACAAGTGACACATATACATAAATAATATTGTCTATCAAAATAAATGGGCAGAACTGGAGCAAGAACCATATGGAACCTGTGTGGTATACGCACCATAGTTTAGAAGCACTATTATACTTACTTGAAAGTATCTCTCAGCATCTTATGTTTATTTTGTGAATAGTTGTTTCACTGATTCCATAAGATATGAAAGTGTGTCAGTGAGAGAGTAAGATTATGTTTGACACACTCATCTTTGTATTTCAGAGTAGAACAAAGGGAAAGACAGAGACCACCCTTCCAATGAAAGAAGGTCAGTGCAGTTCCAGTTCTCTCTCATTTTCAGACAAAGTGCAAGTCCCCCACTTGTAGAGTGTAGACTAGAAAACATATAAGACCCCATAATAATGTGTGCACCTATAAATACAGTTGTCACACAAACCTTTATTGCTCATTTAACAATCACTTACATAGATCATTATTTTAAAATTTGTTCAATGGAAATAAATGGCTTAATAATAGAAATTGTTCAATCGACTACCTGTTCAAAACTGCAGAACTGATAAGCCCCATCCCTTCATAGTGGCATGATTCATCGAAACAGAACTTTGAGTAAGGTCATGGTCAGGGAAAATCACTAAGCCTATATGTTAAATGTCTACTTTAAATGGAGTACACCACACCAGAAATATCACCACAGAAAAAACATAAAACTAGTTTAAAATTTGCATATAAAGAAGTAAGAGTTACATACATGACAGAGCAGCAATACTGGAAAAGCCAAAATCAGCAATAACATAAAAGCATTCAAGTGATTTTCAGGTTTGCTCCCCAAGCAATGCATAATAGTTTGTCAAACCTAGTGACAGTTCAAGGACATTTTTACTCATTTTATAGGCCTACGGTATTTACGTGTATGTGTTTATTACAATTCTATACGTGCTCTTTTGCTTAGTTAGATATGCACAACTGGTCCAAATATAACAGGTGTAATTGAAACTCCAAACAAATATGGAAAATAAAAATTTCCCTGATCTTTACAACTAAACAGAACACTGCTTTCTATGCACTTCACTGGAACAGGGCTACCCTCCTCTCTAAACTGTAATCATACATTCTTAGAAATAAATGTCTCACCAGCAACTGGCAAAAAATCAGACACACCACATCCTCCTGTGGTCAGCGTTCAATTGTAACTCTTTCCATAGCATAGACTGGCCTTCTATGAACATGCATAAATGATTAAATGGTCATTGGTTAAATTATACTCTTGAATACATTGTATTAATCTAGTTAATCAACTAGATTCTTCTTTTTCTCCTTCTTCTTCTTCTTCTTCTTCTTCTTATTATTATTATTATTATTATTATTATTATTATTATTATTATTATTATTATTATTATTTAATGTTGATGCCAAAAAATACAACCAAACTTTAGCTTTTGCAGTTTTCCACCTCTGACAAAGTGCATATGCTAAATGAAAATGAGATGAGTTTTAAACTGAGCTGTTATGCAACTGTTGCGCTGTTTGTTGCCTGTTGTCTGTGTGTGTAAGAGGGGCGGATTGCGCCGTTAAACAGGGAGATAAAGCTCGACTCTTTTACCGTGTATTTGCAGCTTCAGAGTCTTCAGAGTCACTTATCACCAGGTGGAGCAGTAGGAGATTTCAACATGAATTCAACAAGGAAGCTGCATGTTGGACTGATAATGATAATGTTAGATTTAGGGACGTGTTTATTACTGATGGGAAAGATGTTAGATAAGAAAAAGGCACAATTGAAGTTCAGTTTGAAGTGGGTTGGCAAAAAAGGGGGGTTCAAAACATGTTTTGGATCATTTTTGGTTATACCTGTCAGTTGGGGGCCAGAATCTACAGGTCAGCGTCGGTGTGAAAAGAAAACTACACGTCAGCCTACTGCCCTCTGCTGTCCAAGTGAGGTATAGAAAGTCAATATACTCAAACTGCAGCAGAAGTCTCTTTTGTTTCAGACGCTGCGCACGAGAACAAGAAATGCGTAGTGCTTTATTTAAAGGTGCACCATGTTGCTTTTCTTGTAGCGGTTCGTAACCTGCTGGTCTTCATAGAGAATCCTTTGTCTGAAATGTTCCACAGTGTGGTATTAAGCTTTAGTCATACTGTGGAACATTCCAGGTACAGCAAAAAATATAGGCCTATCTAAAGACATGCCAGAAGAGTTAGTGCTCCTTTAAATAGTTATTTTTAATACCCCCTTAAGCTTTTTATTGATCTTAACCAAACATGTAACGGTGGTGTCAGTACTCGTACAATGAGTGTTTTATTAACCTAAAATTGGTCACATATGAGCAGGGACGTAGGCGTTGAAAGTGTTGCGTTAAGAGCCCGTGGGTGACCTCTCGGTTTCGTTAGGTAGTAGGTCTATTTGACACAGTTTTTCCTTTGAGAATCTTTCATCTTTCAGTGTGCAGCGTGCTCAAAAATACTAGGCTAAAAACAGCAGTAGCGCAGTTCAGCCACAGGACGACAGCACTGTGCACTTTTGCATTTGACTTAACAACCAGATAAATGTTGCAAAATGTAATTTATTTCTCTTATAAATATTAAATATAGTTACAAAATATTTTAAAATTATGCTGTGGTTTGCTTGAAATATTAACTTAACGTTTAAAATAAAACATGCAAACAACATAATAAATATCAAAGAATAAGTTACTTTCTAAATTATTATAAATTATTCTGACATAGAACATCTCTCAGTAACATTACATCTGTAGAAATTAAAGATCTGAATAAAAAAAAAACACTCAAGAATGTTTGGCGATAGAATCTTGACTACAATGGAACTAAACAGTGACCGCCTACTATGTTAATATTAAGATTTAAATATATTTTTAATATTTATAGATCCATGCCGCCCACCCCTCAGTTCTGGAAGTAAATTTTCATAAAATTTTCCCATAGAAATTTATATTAAAAGTTTGCAAGCTTGCTCACAAGTTTCTGAAACTTTAGTTCGTTAATTAAGTTTTTGGGACAATCGAGATATGGATATTAGTTAGCACGTAGCTGGTTAGTCTCCATGATGCCTTACAACTTTGACATATTTGAAATTTTCGAAAAGTCTATGGGAAAAATGAATGGACAAATTCCAGAACCGGAGTGGCCAGTCACTGTTGAGCTCAGTGTAGGCCAACTTAAACTGTAGTAGACCAACGATAATAACACAGTAATACTGACGACTGTAAATGGACAAGAGGATTTAAAAGACCCTCCGGTGTGCAAGCTCTCCAGTCCATCTCAGGAGGAACGTAAACTCACTCACTGCCTTCACTGCACCATCACGCTTTCTCTAAAAACACACGTTTCACACGATTATTTTTACGTTATTTGCCATAATAAATTATAAGTAGTTGTACAATTGTGATGTGTGTGGTTAAAAGAGAGCCAATACCTTTTTGATTTTTCGTTGTAGTTTCTTAATCAGTTTGGACCAATTTGATGGTATGTCAGTGGGAACCTGAAATCATCAAATACATTGAGGTTAGTCAGGAGTATGCACAAAGTTTTATCAACTACTTTACTTTACTTGGACACTGTAGCTAACACATTACAATATAACAACAAAAAGCAAAACAAAATAAATCCATCTTTTAAATAATTAAACTAGCAAAAAAAAAAAAATCATTAGTGGCAAATACTCACGCAGTTGTGTAGTGTGTATTGAAGTCTATAGAGAAGGTCTGGGAAGTGAAGAGGCAGCAGTTTCTTTATTTCATCCTGACTGAACACTGACCGCTGGTAAATGTCAATCATCTCCCGAATCTCCAACCAGCCAATAGCACCCTGAGGACATCAGAGCATTATGATTAACTTTACTGATGTGACGAGTCATTACAATACATTGAATCTCTCACACTTTTTAACGTAAATTTAAAAAGCCATAACTTTTTTTCTAACAGTAGAAAATGATGTTTGATTAGAAAACAAAACAAAACAAAACATGCTCCATATTAATGCAGACTAAAAGTGGTTAAGATAGTGTAAGTTAGGTTCATTTAGAAAAAGTTAAGTTTAATAAGCTACTAATCACCATTGAGTTTCTTCCTGCTTAAACCCCGGCATGATGAGGGACATTGCTCTGGAATCTGCGCTGGAATTCCCACTGGAAATCTACAGCTCAAATATTTACTAGGTGTAATTTCACATGTTACCTCACAATGAATGTTTTCACAAGTCATCATGCAGAAACACGCTCACCTACAGGCTGCCTGTGGTTGACCAAACCCAAACAGAGAGTTTCACTGACCACTTTTTTTCTAGGTTTCATCATACATACATACATACATACATACATACATACATACATACATACATACATACACATTACTGACCTCATGACATCTGGTGCAGAACTTGGGAAGGAGTCTTACTCTCCTGGTAGGCTTCTCTTCTTTCTGAAAGTGAACACATATATGGAGTAAGCTGTATTCTGTTCCCCACACTTTTCTGTTAAATTTGTTAAACGTTTGCTTATTACAGATTGTATGTATTAACAAGTAAATAAATTAAATATTATCTTCCCAGACATAGATTTAAATATACTTCTGGGTTTCAGATGACATCACAACATTCTATAGACAAATAATATTTTATGCAGTTGGTGGACAACCATATACTGTGTAAAGAAGTGGACTAAGGAGTGCAACGTCACTCATAGCATTCGCCTCCAGTCAAATGAAGCTCACCGAGGCTGCAGTTGGAGGACCGAATATGGAGTGAGTTTCGTGTTAGGAATAGGAATTGATTTACAGACAAAATCAGTAAAATAAAATAAAAACCAGTGTCATGTAGAGCGGGTTAATACGAACATTTTAAGACCAAAATGAGGAGCCTGACAGTAGCTGTTACAAAGAGAAGGATAACGTTTTTTCAGTGCAAAGTGAATTGGTTCTTGAGTCTTGTTGTTAATAGAAGTGATCAGATTAAAGATTTGTGAATTTACCTTTTGGATATTTCACAACAAAGTACAATGTAATAAATAAGGAAAACTGGCTCGTGCCCCTCATCTGGGAATATGAAATCACACTTTCTGGAATTTGTTGTTAGGGTCTTGTTGAAATGATCAGCTTTATCATTTGCCAATTATTCTTTTGAATATGTAATAATTAAATGTAATCAATAGTGAAATGTCTCTTTCTTTCCAGTTTGACTTCATTATGTTTTAGAATCTTAAAACCACCAATACAATCACATAGATCAAATTTAAATAACAAGTCTGCTGCTTTTTCCAGGCTTAACTAATCAATGAAGTCAATTTACATCAAATTTAAATAACCATTTCATCCTGCTGTCTTCACACTATAACATGTCAGGACCTTTGGTAAAAATTATGATTTATTTTTACAGTTTTACCGGATAACCTGGTCACTTAAACTTAATCACTAATCAATCACGTCCATACAAAATATAATAAAAAATACTGAAATCAAGTGGTTTTCATGTGCTACAGTGTGTAGGCAGTTCAGTCCTTGGTTGGTTGATTATTTATGGGATTCAGCTTCCTTTTATAGGTAACATTTTTAGAACTTCACCATTCAAAAAAGAGGATTTTTGTTTTAAATTGTTAATTGCTATGGCAACAGTCCTAATTTTGAAACCCATGAATACGATTGTTGATGATCAATTTGAATGTCCTACATAAAAAACACAGTCTGTATGTAAGCTGTCAGAGTTATCCATGCATGCCTTTGAACTTTTTAAATAGTTTGCAATTCTCCTACCGGTAATACTTTTAGCAGTTGTTGTGTTCGGTTCCACAGTTCCCGAAGTAGCTCAGGGTGTACCTCCTGATGGCATCTGACCCCACGCTCCAGGGTCGTCGCCATGGTACCCGGCCCGGGGAGGAGACTGAGGAGTAGGATGAGAGTGGACGTCCTGGTCATGTTTGAATGTAACGACATCTGGTTCTGCTTGCTTTATACCTCCTCTGTCTGAGCTCCTCTCCTCCCACCTGTTCTGTCTATACTTTTCTTTTGTTTTTGTGTGTGGCAGGGGTTTTACTCAGGCTGTACCTGACTCAGCACTGCATTGCATTTCCAAAGAGTACGACTCTCCTGCACTTCCTTCTCACGCTCTAATGCTGTCATTCTGGAGTCCTGTTGGGTGCAGCTAACTCTTTCCCTCCTTTATGTTGCCCTTATCCTGTTCATAATGGTGTGTGATAGCTGAAAGCATTGGTCAGTTAGAGGGTATGCCACATTCTTGATGAAGATGATGTTGTAGTGAGGATGTTCGGCATGGTATTCAACTGCATTTGTTCAATTAGAGGTGGTTTATTGCTAAAAAAAAAAAAAAATAAATAAAATAAAATCTTCTTGTGAGCACAGATCTGACCTGTAACTTGACCTGGTTACCTGCTTGTTTCCATGGGGATAGATATCAGATGCCATACTGTGGAACATTGCAGGCAATGACAAGCAGATGACATTAACCTGGCTCATGCCAGATCGATCTGTGTAGCACTCTGAACTGCGTTACACATTATCAATCTGGAACGGCTCTCAATGAAAGCAATTGGAAAATAATGACTATTTGAATCTGACTGGCTGAAGCATCACAACAGTGGAACAAGTCGAAAAATGTAACTTTTGTTACATCCAGTTGAGAGAAAAGCACAGACATACTCCCTGTCTACAAATGTACAAAGCTTAACTTCTGCACGTTTTTCACAAGCAAATTAGTCTGTATTGACGCTAAAATAAGCTAAAGTACGCCATGTTTATCTTGGTTTGCCCACCCAGTTAACCATACAGCAGGCGCACTCCAAGGTGGCTTCTCACAAATATAGCGAGAATCCTTCCTGCTGCACAAGGATAGGATAATGAATAGGGGAAAAAATGTAAATGTAAAATGTATATGGGACACCAAAATAATCTGTTTCTTATGTTGTGCACTTGTGTATCTGCATTAAAAGGATTAATTACAAAACACAACTAAAACCACATAAAAGGAGTAGGATGCTGCATTATTTATATGTATCATTTGACCTACTCTCAGCAAAACACTACACTTTCTTTTTAAAATGAAGTGTTCACTATACTGATATAAATCCTATCCATGTCATTCCTGTTTTCTCATTACATTCCCTTGCCAAGTTTTGTTAAATCATTTTGACTAAAGGTGATGTCATCTTTGGTAAGATCAAGAGCTTTTTGGTGTTTAAATGTGTGGTGAGACTAAACTAGGTTGTGGCTGGGGCAATGCAGATGGAGGAAATGGTGACATGGCAGGTAGGCTCCTCGGCTGCAGGTTTCAGAAAATGTCGGAGACTCTTGTTTGACCCAGATTAAATTGGACTGTCAGCAGACTGCCTCAGTGCCACCTAAAACCCTGCTGTGTTCCTGGAAGATAAGGCAGTAATCAGGTCAGAGAAACTTCTCAGATCAGCTTTGTATCTATGTAAACATGAATACTGATAATGTTCATTAATTAACTGACACAAGTGTGATAGATGTCGGTCCACATCATTTGACAAATCACAACCGACTTATTGGTCCTCCTTCATTTTATTTCCAAATCATATTTCTTATTTCCATGGACTGTAGATGGAAATAAGTTCTATAGTGTGCTATCTCTTTAATGTTTTCTTTGATTAATGCTCCTGCATGGCTCCAGTAAACTAAATAAATTAAACTAAACTAAACTTGTAATTTGTTTGTCTAACGTGCATAAAGAGCATGTGTGCTATGATTTGTGTGTGCTGTGGCTTTCATGCAATTTCACTAATTTTTATAGCTTGCTCAGGTAATCATCAATTAAAGGTGCATTGTGTAACTTTCCTGGAGGAGGGTATGCCACCTACTTGTTTCCATGGCGGTTATATTGCATTGCCTGGACTATTCCACAATTAAACATTTTTCTACATGGAGACAAGCAGGTAATGCCCTCAGGCCTAGTTACAGGTCAGATCTGTGGAGGTGAGGTGATCGTGCTCCACTACGCAAGTATTTTTGAGCAATAAAACACATGCAATTTAATAAAGGCAAGATGTACTTTTGATGCCATATTGTGGAACACTCTAGGCAAAGCAGTATGAGCACCATGACACAACCAGGTGCCAAACTCCGCACCATAAAAGTTACATAGGACCTTTAAGGGCTATAGGCCTAGATCACTGCTCGCGACCCCAACGCTGCATTATGAGAACTACACTGCAGGCAGAGCTGTGTTAGTGTGTATCCTCTCAGCCCGTGTGATCTACGACACACAGTCTGCAGCTAAAAACAGGAACAACTGAAAACAATACAGGTGCTCGCTTCCTGCTACCTGTCCGCTTGGAAATGACGACACGCTGGATAAAACTGAGCCGGAATATCCCGGTGGGTATTCTCCAGTCAAACCTGCTATAGATTATTAATGAGAGTTGTTGTTTTTTTGTTTTTTTTACTAATCCTGAGAATTACGCGTTGCGCACATGTTGAATTTTGGCAATAGGGCCTAAATAAACGCCATTTACTGCCACCAGGGGGCGTATGTGGTGGTGCGCAAAATATCTCGTAAAATATCTGTTGCTCAGACATGTACTTAAGAGGTGAGGTAGTTTTGGATAGTTTTTTTGATTCTTTTGTATTGAGACAAGGAACGAGGGAAATTTGCGGATAGGCCTGCGAGATTGTGACGAGTTCAGATGGGGCTCGTATTAGGCCTAAAGCTTTTGAATGTTCAAGCATTCAAGCTGATTAATTCATATAAACAACAAGAATCATTTATAATTTATCAATTAGCAATTTAGCCTGCCCCCTCTCCGTCTCCACCTTACTGGCCTATATGATGATGATTTTGTTATTCAAATTTCCAAACCGTGCAGGTGAAAAAAATAAATGCAGGTCCAGGTTTACAGGGGTGCAAAAGAGTGCATTACAATCTCTTAAAAATATTTGCACCCTCATTTCAGGTGTCTAAAATAATGCCACTTAATATAATCTTATTTGTTTGCAATCCTTTGAAAGTTTGGTCTGCACCTGGCAAAAATGTATTCAATTCAAGGTACTGCTGCCAAAATTGTAAAGTAGAAGTATAAAGTAAGAATGAAAAATACTACTAAAAGTATAGTTGCTAATTTTTATTTATTTATTTATTTTTTTAGGTTAGATTTTAGGTTAGGTTTTTTATACAAAACTAATTAACCGATTAAACAGTTTAAAACTGCATATTCTCAGAATGATGAGACAGCTGTACTTTTTGCTGTACTCAGTTACTCTTATGACTTTACTTCGTGACTGTAATTATATTCAATTACAAGTAGCCTACAAGCAAGCAAGGTTTAAAAATCTACTAAAAGATGTACAACTACCCCCAAAATATTGACTTTAAATTAGTTTACACCTCTGGTCATATTGAGATGGACACCAGATTGATATTTTTGTCTCACTTATTTCTGTGCTTAAGGATAACTCTTGGCCTACTCAGTGAAAGCAGGTCAAGAGGTCGCATCTGCTTGTGGTTTCTAGTCTTTCTGCACCAGTTTTAAAGATCACTCTCTTTCATCTTTCTATTCAACAGAAGGTGACATATAGTGCAGTCATATTTCAGATGTGGTCCCTCAGACAACAGTGCATGTTAACCTTAAACACTATGGCCTCCATATGCAGTTATTTTTTTCCATCTTTATGTCAGAAACTGTACTGCAACCTTGACGGAAAACTGTAACACTAAATACAGGTGAAAGACCGTCTGACAAACCTCAAGGCCTGTATGCTGTAATAAGTCATGTACATATGTTGCTTAATATTAAGATTCAGTTTCTCATTTCTCATTTATTCACTAATTTATTTATAAATCATTTTCTTATTAGTATAAAGTGAGTAATGACGTATCACAAATTATGATATGAAAAACTTTATTTAGTAATAACCACAGTGTCTTTGTGCACTGTCATACATAAAATTTTAAATACTGTTTCATAAGCCATAACATGGCTACATGGTCAACACCCGAGTGTTCGAGCATTATTACTGATCAATAAATAGATCTGTTTAAATACAGAACTTGCAAATAAATAGCAGTATAAAAGTGGTTCACATGAACACAGATAAATATAATAAATAAAATCCAAATGTTGTTGTTCAGTCAGAATTTGAAGACATTATTGAGTTGTGGTCTGGTTTTTGGGCTGGACACAGAAGTCCTGCAGATACGAGAACAGGATGTTGATCTCTCCCACTGCCTTGTTAATGCCTTGCTCTTCTCCCATCTGAAACAAAGAAATGATAAGTCACTGTTCACCACAGATGCTCTTATTGAGGAATGAAGATTTTGGACTTCACACCATAAGTAATGTCATTGAATGAATTAAGTGCATTTAGTCTGCACCCTCAGATACTTTACACTGTAAGTGTTCAAACTAGGAGAATTTTTTTTGCATTGCATAGGTTTCAAAATGAAAAGAATATGGCTGAATCTGAAATACACACCTCGGCAAGCTTCTTCCGAAACTGTACAGCATGTTGATGGTCATGATAGTGGGTCACATTCTGTAGAACACAAAGACACACAGTTAGAGTTGTACTTTTGTTTGTCTTTATTTTACTATCTCAAAACCACAACTTGAGGTTATCGAATTCAAATCTACCACAGCTCAACCACACTAGCTAACTTTCCTAGTTTCACTTTATGATAAAGATACTTACACAGCCGTGATTCTTGAGATCCTCGCTGACACGTCGCAAATCGTTCCTCACCCGGTGCATATGTGGATGTTTGTTGTCATGGTGAGGGAGGATATTACGAAGGTAGAAGTCCAGGATATTAGCATGGAGGCAGCAGATCTTTAGGTGATCCTGTATAGAACAGATTAAAATGTATTTGTTGTTTTGTTTTTAATCAAATGTTATAATTTGAATAAAATTATGAAAAGATTCTTACCTCTTCAGTATCCACCTTGGGAATGAGTCTTGAACTGGTGTCATCAATGCTGCTGTCTTGAGCCTACCAGACAAAAAAAACAATTTTAGGAAGACTAGTAAAAATGAGATTAAGTGTACCTTTCTATTTGACATTTGACTATACATTGACTTTACTATTTACCGCCCTAACTGCATGCGTTTTTGCACTTACTCAGGATTGGGATCGGCATAAATTGCATGAACTACAGTAAATACTATAAAATAAAACGCTGTAGATGCAAAACACACTACATGAAAACTCGTGAAATTTGCTGTGTAGAAAAAAACCCCCACTTACATCATGCGCCACTTTGTTGACAGCTTTGAAGGTCTCTGAATTTCTCAGTGGCTGGCTTTGAGAGAGGGGCACTGGAGTTGCTACTGCATATTCAATCCAGCCAATCAAAAGAAGTGGCAAAAGTATGGAGGCTGCAGGACGGAGAAATGATTTGAGAGCTGGTGAGAAGCACTGCATGTTGAAGTCCGGATGATGATTTTCCCAGTTTGAATAAGTTGTAATTTGTGCTCCTAAAAGATAAAGTAGCATTAGTAAACAGTAGACAGTTAAGGTTAAGTTATAGCCATATGTTTCTGTTGCAAGCTCACCTGGTAGCTGGATGATTGTGCTGTCATGTCCCAGTCCGTGTCTTATATTCATCAGCCCTCCGCCCCCTCCATTGAATATAGGCCAGGTAACCAACTGAGAAAACCCCTTAGTCTTTCACTCACACACACACACACACACATACAGAGGTCAGTGCTGTCTTTGCAACTCTGTTTACTGTCACTTACACAAAGAGGAAATTAATTGTTACGCATTATACCGTCCACTCTAATAACAGTTTTTATTTATTTATTTATTTAAACATACAATAAACTTTTTTCCATTCATTTGAGCAATCACATTTTAATTTCTTCTATCTGAGTGAGTGCGTAATGGCTCCTTTGGGAATCATGAACGGGAAGTCGACTTTGTTAACTAACTTCCCCAAGATGAAAGAGGAATAGGTTTACACCTTCATTTATGATAAAAAAAATTATGTTTATCAAGGTCACAAGCAAATACCCTCCTTTGAAAATGTATTTGGTACAGAATACTGAATATTTGTATTCAAATGTATTTTGTAACATATTCTGTTACATGGCCCAGTCAGAGTACTGTATTCTGAATACTTTTACTGAGTTGCAATAAAGTTGCAACACTGCATTAAAACTGCCTTAATTGCTGTTTTTATCTGCTTGTTGGGTTTTATATTCTTGGCTGCATAGTTATAAAAATAATTTTTTTCTATAATAACACAATTTAAAAGTGCTCCATATAACTTTTCTGGTGGTCTTCCTAGAGATTTTATTGTTTTACCTGGAATGTTACACAGTGTGGCATTAAACTCATCTACCTTTATAGAGACAAGTAGAAAACTCCACCAGACAAATTTACAGGTCAGATCTGTGGAGAAGTGAACTCCACTCAAAGTTTGAATGTATGTTTTAAAAGGGATTTTTGAGAAGAAAACATTTCAGTAGATTCATGTTAGATATGTTTAATATCTTACTGTGGTAAATACTGACAAATAAAATCTCCATTGTACAAACATAACACTATCATGTACTAACTAACATTCTAACTACTTATTTAGGATAATGGTTTGTAATCATTTATATTATACAATACAAAAACCTTTTATGGATGACAATAGAAGAGCTGTCCACCAGTGATACGCCTCCTGGGATGCTGCAAATAAAAGTTAGTAATGAGGAAACATTGTTGGGAAATTTTGTGTGCTTATCTTGTCAGTGCGGAGCCACCCTCTTTGGTGGATATTTAATATCCCATCCACAACGACTTTAAAGTTTTTTTTTCGGGAAGCTCCTCTGCATTTTCCATCAGCTCCCGGGTGTGGAAGATCAGGTGGCAGTGTGTCATATTGTGTTCTGAGCCTGTTGGTGTGGGTTTAAAGCCTTTTCAGACTGAGGCGTGTGGGAGCATCACTATTATCTACTGTTTTAATCACAACACCTTCTAACTTTATTATGCAACACAAATATCACATAGCGCAATACGTAACAGGGTTAACCGATCATATTTGAGAGAGTTCATTTGCATAAAAACAGATAAATGCCATTTTAAAAAGTCATTGGATGTTTACAGTTTACTCTTTGTACAGAAATGTTTTACTGCAATCCAAATATTATTCCATCTGTCCTTGATAAAATCCACTACACATTTTTGCAAAAAACACTTTTTGTCATTTTTCCAAAACATATATGCATACATGCAAGTCTGTGTGTGTGTGTGTGTGTGTGTGTGTGTGTGTGTGTGTGTGTGTGTATTAAAGAAATAAAACATTTTATTTATATAGGGCTTTTCTAAATAAGTAAATAAATAAATATAATATATATAATTCAGCTTTCCCAGATGTGTATATACGTGACGTATACTGTAGCCCACACCCAAGTTTGCATTGTGCACTTTATGTGAGACTTATATAATGGGAATTTACAATGAGGAGGGCCAGCTTTGTTCACTCAGTCTGTTTGTCGACTGGTAATTGTTCATTGTGGTATGATGTCACCATGGGGAAACAACAGTATTGATGGTGAGTATTCAAAAATCTGAAGTAGTTTTCACTGGAAAATTATGTCACTGTGGCATCATAAAATACCAATGTAATTTGTGGAGTGGGGAGTAATATCTTAATCTAGGTAGCAGAATATGTGCTGTATATGCTTTTTATTCATTATATAAGCATTTTGAGGGCCAGTGAAGGTAGAAAAGTTAACATGATAAGACATGATTTATAACTTAATCATAGTTTTTTATGCTTGCATTCCATCAGCTAAAAGCATCTGGGTCTTAACATACAATTGTGTTTCAGTATTCTCAATGATCCTGTTTTTTGGGGGTTTTTTTTAATGTATACATAAAAACACTGTGGAAATGCATTTAGGAAAAACATTATATGTGCACTAAGTAACTTTGCCTGCATCTTTTTTGACATTGCTTTTACTATAATATTACACAGTGTGGCATTAAGCTTATCATGGAGACAACCCAGGGGTGTCTGACCAAATTGCTGGTCACAACAGTGGCAAGGCAACCAAACTCACAGTAAAAATGCATACTTTTCAATTGCCTGGAATCCAAAATACACACTTCCTGGTGGGTGACCACTGAGCTACTTTCTTCCAGGAAAAAAAAAAAAAACATTGCGTGGTAGTGTTTGGGATCATTCTGGACTTTACCAAGTAAACTTCTCAGTGTCTTTACTGTAGTGAAATAGTTAATAAGTTAGACAAGCTTATTATAGTATAAAACATTCCAGGCAAACCAGTAACACCTCAAAGGAAATATCCTTCACCGTGAAAGTTGCATAGTGCACCTTTAAGGTGGATTTGAATAATTATGTCAAACCTTGCCAAAATGATTACAAACTTAGTGCGTGGGTTGCAAAATAACTCACATTTTCTGTTTGTGGTTACCTACATCGTAAGATGTTTGTCACTGATAATAATGAGGTCAGGTGACTGATCCACACATGACAACTGATTTAATGTACTTAAACTATGCTTTCACTCATTACAACATTGACATCATAATTCTACAGAAGCACCTTCACAACATAGCATGGTCCCTAATAAAAATATATTACATATGTTACATAATCTGGTTCATTCATTTTAAATAAACACATCTAATAAAAACATTGTTCTGGATCATTGGTAAATAAAAACTAGCTGAAGGACACAGTGCCACGTGGTCTCACATCAAAGGTCAACTTTTTCCCCAGAAGTTTTCTCGTCTCCTCTGAGCACGCTCCAGAATGGCAGATGCCCTTGTGCATGATGCTGCAGACCGCCACGACATCACCGACAAATGGCCATCTGAAGAGAGAAAATAGTAGAAATCGAATATTTTTGGATAAAATGTATTGATCACTGAATGATCTATGTTTTCATTCATTTAAAATCATTAATTCATATTTGATGGTGTTATAAACCTTCATCTGAACGACAGCCGCCTGTTGCACACTTCCTCTCTCTGGCTCTCAGACCTAAATGCCCTGTTGACACAAAGTACTGCACTAATCATTGTGTGTAACAAATGCAATTAATGCAAAAAAAAAAAAAAAAAAAATCATGCTAAACATATTAGTTATTGTTTATGAACCATAGCTACAACAAAAGAAAGCCTCACCATTATGCTGAAAGTCAGCATTCCGTAAGGTTCCCTGGATGCAATGCAGAGGGACAGTAGGGGGCATAGCTGCAGCCAGGGGAGGGGTGTTCTTGGAGGGGATCGGTTTAGAGGCCGCTTTGGTCTGCATGGAATCTGCAGCCCAAGCTTCCCTGGGTTTTACTGGGATGTGCTCTGATGTGCCTGCATCTGAGTTTGCTGTTCCAGATCGCTGAATGACTTCATCAGTACCCTTCAGGTTTCCCACTAATATAGCACCTCCTGGTGGTCATAAAGGTCATGTATATTATATTACACTGTTGCTTAATCCAGAACTGCAAGCCTCCACACTCTAAAAACCATGTGATTACCTGTGGCAGGTGTGGTGAGATCCAGATGAGTCCTCTGAATGGGTAACATCTTAAGTTTTGGAGTTGGTAATCTTCCTTCCTTTCTATACATTTAAAGAATATAACACATTGAAAATGCTCACTAAAATAATTAAAATATTACCTTCATCAGTTAAAGACGGTATATATGCATAGACCTTAAATGACAAATAGTTAGGCTCTGTCAAATTTAAACTATTGGTTTGTTTTGCAAAGAAAGTAAGGGAAACTCACTCTCCATCAGATTTGTCATCTTCTTGTAATGGTAAAATATCTTCTACCATGAGGCTGTGAGGGCTTTGAGGCGTTATTGCATTGGTCTTGATTGTTTTGTTTGTTTGATTAATTTCTTCATCTTTTGAACCTACAGCTGAATCCCTGCGGCTGGATCTACTAGCGTTGATAAAGAAAAACAAGAAGAATCATTGCAGCATTAGTTACAGCACTGTAGGATTGGACTTGAGTGACTGTTGATTTTTGATTACCTTGTAATTTCTGTGTATATTATATCAATGACATATTAGACCGCACCGTGTAGAGAAAAGTGTAGAGCGGCAGGTTTTATTTATTTTTTGTCTATTTTTGTTTTCGTTTTGTAAAATATCAAAACTGGAATATGTAATTTGAATGGCAGTGTTGTATGTATGCATGTAATTTATTTATTTGAACATGGACAGTGCACATCTGTGAAGCCACTGTCTGTCTCACCTGGCCAGGTCCAGAGCCTCCAGAGAGGAAGACCTGCCACTGCCTGGGCCTGCAGAGCTGACCTCACACAGGTCTAGACGAGCAGACTGTGGCCCCTCAGTCGATGACTCAATGGTTTCTGTGGGTTCCCATAATGCATTGTGTTCAGACAGTAGTTGGCTCAAGTGGTCTCTGGAGAAATTAGTACCCCAAGCTCTGCGGCGATATGACAGAGCCTGCTCCCTCAGCTCCTTAATCTGAACAATCACAATCACACATTTAGTTCACTGCTTGCCCTGATGAAGACCACACATTTAGTATTTACACATGGAGAGTTTATTGTCTGAGGTAGTATTGTGAAATCACAAATGTCTTTGTTTGTTGGATTGTTTGATAATGTTGTTGAAGCTGATTACGATACATCAGTTCCAGCTAACTAAGTCTGACCTAGACCTGGATAATCCTTGCAGTAACCGTTGTCTCTTTGAACCAAAACCAAAAACCAAACATAAGCTGTAAATCTGACCACAGCATACAGCATCAGAAAGCACCGTATATTAAATGTGTACCATTTCAGTTAAGTATAAACCTTACTAATTTGACATGTGTGTTTGATAAATATGTTGATGTAAATATTGGTATGTAATATATAAATCTATAGGATTTGTATCACATAACAGTCACTTTTTTGTGTAAAATAAGAAAAATACATGATGTAGGATAAAATGTCATTCAAATTTCCATCGGCAGGAACCTAACTGTGACTGTTATGTGACTAAAGCACGTAAACTTCTCTGAAATGAAGCTTTGTGGGTTTTTTGGTTTCCATTAGTAATACGCAGTAGTGAGATGTGAGTACAAAGCCCACCAACGCTTTTTACAGCAGTCAGCCAATTAACTTTGTTGATAACATTTAAAAAATTAAAAGGGAAATCTGTATCCAGTATGTCTCCAAACTTGACAGCTATGCTGTCCATACTACAATGTGTTGTTCACTGCCTTGTTAGAGATTATGAACCCTGCATGTGTATACTAATAATTCAACAAACAACTAACCTGTAGTATGTGGCTTGTCGTAGCGTCAGTTTCTTCTGGAATATGCCTGAGAGGGCAACAAAACCTGGATTCATATTCTGTCAACACCCTGAATATAAATATTTTGAGTTAAAATACATTTGATTATATGAACATGCTTTTCCAAGGACACACCTGTGTTTCTTTATGTTTGATGGGGCAGGGTCAGGGGACATAGGTTTTAGAGACGACTGTTGCCTGTTGTCCTCGATTTCTGGGCCTGGTGATTCACATTTCAGACGAGTTTTGTTCTTGGGCACATTTTTGTTTTTCCTCTTTTGTAGTTGTATGATAAGCAGACACAGAAATTCATGGCTGAATAATTGTGACATGTGGGTCCGTGGTGTCAGCATTCATATATCATAACTCTTTCCATACTGTATTCATATGTGTTGTGACCACTAACCACTTGTGTGTGGAACAATGGAGTTCGTTCATGCTCCAGGTTTCTCTGAAGGCGAGAACTTGTGGGTGGGGCCAGGCCCTGAAAACTACGCTGGTACTCAGTATCCATGGAAACTGGGTGCTTTTTAAACGGTGGGACAGTACTGTGACTGGAGTAGAGAGCCTGCCGGGGCAAAAGGATCAAATTCTGTTAACGGGTGCAGAATATACAATACAATAATTTAGCAAATATACTGTGTATCAATAGTATATTGGCATCAACAAACACACCATAAAAAGGACATTTTAATGTCCTCTTACCTCATGTGCAGTTAATGTGGGTGAAGGAGCTGCCGGTGCCATCTTTAGGGCAAACTGTCTGTTATACTCAGTTTTATGCTGATCAGATCTGTGTTTTGTTAGCCTGAGTCCAGCTTTTCTACATAGTGCATGCTAAAATGCATACATTTAAGAACCAAAATAATTTCATTTAATCTTTATGTACTTAAAATCCCAAGTGCCTCACATCATAAGTTGGTGACCCCTGTGGATTTAAGAGTGCTGGCGAATTGCTGCTGTGCTGCTGAGACTTCATAACAAACTGGTCACTTGTTTCTAATCAATATGAAAACAATGAATAGAAAGTTAAAAAATAAAAGGAAAGGAAAAAAACAAAACAAAATGACTGATGGTAAGACCTTGACCATACCGGGCTTCTCAGTGTCCGTGTTTTTTTCAGATGGTTGTCTGGTAGACTGCTTTTCAAGTGGGGGGTGAGGTTCAGATTGTGGAAGTGCTGCTGTTTTGGTTTGTCGTGTGTACATGTGTGGGGTTACACATAGTCCAAAGTTACTAGAAATTTGTACATATTTTAAGGCTATACTAAATATAAAAATGAACAAATGACACAAATTGTGTCTTGGAATTCTGACATATAAGAATGACATATAAGAATGGACTTTTTTACCAGCTGGGGTCTTCAATGGGTGTGCATCAAACAAAGTTTTATGTGGTGTGCCACAGGACTGAAGTGGGTGGTGAGAGTCAAACTTCTTTCGTCTTTGGAGGCATGGTTCTCTGCTGATAGCTGAAGTACAAAGTTTTAAAGTCTCAGTAAAATTAATAGTTCTAATATTATGAGTTGAAGATTTCCAAAAGGTGAAAAGGATGACGACAAATTTTTTAGAGTTGTTTTACTGTAGGTGTTTTTTGTGTATCATTGATGACTTACCCATATGATCAGAACGAAGGCCTGCCAAAGGTGCAGAGCGCTGAGGTGAGACACTTCTGGACCTGTAACTTCTCTGGTATTCAGTCTGACAAAAAAAGAGACATCTGTATTGCTTTGATCCTGGCACATATGTGTAGGAGCGCCATTGAGCCTCACCATTAGTTTAAGTGGTAGATTAACTAAATCCCTTGAGTATAATCAACCTGACTTTGCAGTACTATGCGATGGAACAGTTTTACCAAAATAAACAAAAGCGATCATGACTTTATCGACTCGAGCGTCTGCGTATACGCATCGATAAACTTAGCGTTTAGTTTGTACAGAAACTTCTTGCTAACAATAATGCTAACATACAAAGTCAAAAATTACCTTGAAATTAACTTTCATGCCTTCTTCACATTGCTGGGAAATCTTCTTCAAATAAAGTATTTGTTATCGCAGGCTATGGGGGCTGTCATGTATGTTTTGTTTTAAGTAAAATAATGTTTTAATACATTTCCGATGTGCATGCTGTAGCTTCCGTCTTTGTTCCAAGCTGACTCCGTTACCATAGCAGCATAGATTTGCGCATGCGTATTTACCGTCGTCAGTACCTTACTGTCTCAGTTATACAATGTGTATTGTCTAAAGAGATTTAAAACATAAGTTTACAATATGCAACTTTTTTTTTTATTAAAGGTGCCCTTAAAGGTGCACTGTGTAACTAAAAGCATTTGAGAGTGCGTCAAATGCTTTTCTCCGTGGAGATGTTATTGCTTTGTATGAATGTTTCACAGTATGGTATTAAAGCTTTTTATCTTCATGGAGACCAAACCAGACCAAGTTACAGGTCAGATCTGTGGAGAGGTAGCCCCTACCCATTTTTCAAAGTTTTTTTTTGTTTTTTTTAACTGTGTGAATTGAATAAATGTGAGGTAGAGCTGTTTAATGTCATACTGTGAAACATTTCAGGCAGAGCAATAACATATCCATAGAAACAAACAGGTGACGGACCTCCAGCCAAAAAGTTATACAGTGCACCTTTAAGGTCCAGTTTTCCAGTGAAGAGTATGCCACCTGCTTGTCTTTAAGTGTTAATGCTTTGCATGTAATGATCTGGCATAAAACCTATTTATCTCTATGGATACAAGTAAGTGATTCCCCCAGGCCAATTTACAGGTCAGGTCTGAGAAGAGGTGAAGAAAGTGTGAAAATGCCTCTCTTAAAATTTAAGAGGTAAGTAGGAAAACATTTTAGCCTCCAAATAGTATAAAAGTTGATCTCATCATTAAAAATAGGATATTTGGTGATAACTCAATGGATACAGTGATAAAGCAATATTTCTGTATATGTCCATTGTCCATCAGAAATGTAACTTGTAGCCTAAAGGTCACAACCCCTTGGTTGTGATTTGCTTCTCCCCGAGTTCGGGAAGGAGTGACATGATTTTGTGTCTTCCTGTGCGATTTTGAAGCCTCTGCGCTCCTCGTGTGCGGTGTCAGTGTGACTCTGCTCTGTCAGCTCATAACTACCAAACATCAGCAACACAGTAACAGCCAATAAATATATAACGAAAATAATAAGAAGACTTATTACTCACCTCTCGTAAGGTTACATGCTGCCATTCTGACATACCGCCACTCCGACATGGACATTTATTTGTCGGAGTGGAGGCATTTCGATTTTTATAAAATGTCCCTGCACGACGACATTTTTCTTTCTTAGTCGGAGTGGCGGCACTTAAGCCTTTTTTTTTTTTTTCCAACATTCCGCCATTCCGACAAACAAGGTAATTATTAAAAATACAAATGAGCTACTAGAATGAGCTATATGTATGGAGTAAGAAAGCGTTCAGAAATATTCGTGTGCATAGGATAGAAATATGTGTGTATTTGGGAAATCTGTGCATAACTGGTTGTAGTTGAGCATAAAATAAATATTCGTAAACTCAGGAATGGGTCCAGTGGCACATAAAATGTATTGTGTGTATTTTATCCATCAGAAGACAATTGAAAAGTTACGACATCAAGAATTACAATCACGAAATTAAAATTTCGTGACTGTAATACATTTTCTTCGGTACGTATACAAACTCACAGACGCGACTCTACTGTCAAAAATACATTTCTTCACTTCACAGGCTTTATTTATTGAGCAGAAGAAACATCTATCGCGATGCCGTACTTTTGCTCCGCATACAGACTGAACCAGGACTGATCCCAGGACTGAACCAGGACTAAACGAGTACTGATCCC
This sequence comes from Taenioides sp. WSHXM2023, assembly GCA_029959045.1. Taxonomy (NCBI): domain Eukaryota; kingdom Metazoa; phylum Chordata; class Actinopteri; order Gobiiformes; family Gobiidae; genus Taenioides; species Taenioides sp. WSHXM2023. The sequence goes on from CM057085.1 coordinate 21,608,426, forward strand.
AGGACTGATCCCAGGACTGAACTAGGAGTACTAAACCAGGACTGAACCAGGACTAAACCAGGACTTGGATTTGGACTTGAGAGAGAGAAAGAACCCCGAGCCCGCGGAGCAGGGTGTCCACAAAGTGCGATCTGGCAATGGCTGCGCTTAGCCCAGTGGGGCGCGGAGTTCTGCGCCGGTCCTTTGGCCTGCGACAGTCTATGCGGTGCACCTCCGGGCCCCGACACTCAGTCCTTGTTCAGTTGTGGTTTAGTTCTGACTTAGACCCTGTTTAGACCTGGTTTAGTCCTGGTTTAGTCCTGGTTGAGTCCCGGTTTAGTCCTAGTTTAGTCCTGGTTCAGGCAAAAAAGGTGACGCTCCAAACTATGAGTAGGTTGCTGGAATGGCGGCATCAAAACCTGTCGGAATGGAGGCATGTTGGAATGACAGAATGTGGGGGTGGGGGTTTGTTGGAGTGGCGGTATGTTGGAATAAGGGTTGTACCCCTCTCTGGTAAAGTCGTAAATTTAAAGTACAGCATCTCATCCACATTATCCATTGAAATTGTCCTCCACAAATAATGACATCCAGTCTACAAAACTCGCTGTTAATCCAATTTGAGGAGTTCTTTGAAAGTAAAAAGGAGAGAGTAGATCCTCACGTGTGTCTGTTTACATCCACACAGATCGAGGTCAAGCTGCACATTAGCATAGTGACTCTACTTCCTGTGTACTTAATCGCCAATCTTTTATGCTTTAAAAATCATGTATCTGAAGTATTGCACCACATTTCACAAATAATAATAACACAGTTTTGAATGTATCTAAACTAGAAGTGCAATGCTCTGATCTTTCACTTCAAAGTCTCAAAGCCAGTGGTATTATTTTGTGTGTGCTCCGCCCACCTACAGCTTCACTATTGGTCGCCTCTGGCAAAGCAGTCACCGCGCCAGTCGCACCTACAGCCGGGAACATGCCCTGTAAATACCGGGCTGCTAGTTGCATCACTCCCTTCTTCTCTCAGAGCTTTCCGAGCTCAGCTCCTCTGAGAAAGTTCTTCAAGATTTATCGCAAGAGAAGACTGAAGATGGATTCTGGCCTAGTTCGTTACCTGCCGGTGTCGGGCACTTCTGATGCCGCTCATGTAGCACTCCACTCCACCGTGAAGACGAGCATGACCGCTGTTTCAATGCTCCATCAGACTCAACGCTCTTCGTGTGCGGCATGTCTCGCACTCTCATGAGCCCCAGTTTCCCGCTCCACGGCAGTGCCGGGGCCCGCTGAGGATGACCCGCTCAACACTCCAGCCTCTTTGGACTGGGCGGAGGCGAGTGAAGACTATGGCAGCTACCGGGGCTCTCTGGATTCTGCGGAGAGGACGAGTCGCTGTGATGACACCGTCTTGACCACCTCTGATTCCCGGGCATCCCGCCCGTACATGCGGACCTGCTGTTGGGGTTGTTCGCTGCCGCGGCAGTCCGGACCCAGATCCCGCTTTCTCCCCAGCCTCCAGAACCGGCAAAAAGATATTTCATCCTCGGACTAGCATCGCAAGCCCGGGCTAGGGCACGAATTGCGACCCTCTGTCCAAGTTAGCTAAGCGGGAATGGGGCAACCCGCTTTCGGCTAAGGGACCGGTCCCTTCGCGGGGGTACCTGGAGCACTGCAACGCTGAGGGCTGGCCCAATGTCTCCGGTGTGCCGCCCATCGAAGACTCTGTCAGGCTCTGCCTGCTCCCATCTTCCACCCCCTGGCCCGGTGGGAGACCCACCCTCCCCTCGGAAAGGGATAGGCATATGGCGGGGCTTTTGGATCGCTGTTATACTAACACTATCCAGGTGCTTGCGTTAGCTAACAATATGGCTTTTCTTCTCGGCTCCATTGACCGCATTTGTCATGAGCTCTCGGAGCTCACGCCGGAGGACATCGGGGAGATCCAGAACACGGCGGCTGCCCGCTCTATGTGCGCCGCACAGCCGGAATGAGACACCTGTGACCCGGCTTGTCCTCCTTGGCGGAGTGGGACCAGATAGATAAGATGAGATAAGATATGCCTTTATTAGTCCCACAATGGGGAAATTCAAGTGTTGCAACACACAGTTCAAGAACAGCAAGAAAATGGTAACATGCAATAAAACAAGATAATAGATAATGATAAAATACCAAAAAACTATTATGTACAATAAAAGTAACAGTGCAGCATATGAACAGAATAAATCTCAGTAAAGTGACTTCAGTATATTATTTACAGTAATATGACTATGTTTATGTACAGCAGCATTAGACAGGATAAATATCAGTAAGTGACATAAGTGAATTGTATCAGAGGTCTTCAGTATTGCACCTAGATATAGTTGAATGACACATGTTCAGTGTTAACAGTGTTCATTGTACAGTCTGACAGCAGCAGGAAGGAAAGACCTGCGAAACCTCTCCTTCACACAGCGAGGGTGAATCAGTCTGTCACTGAAGCTGCTCTCCAGAGCAGACAGAGCATCCTGCAGGGGGTGAGACTCATGGTCCAGCATAGAGATGACCTTAGCCAGGACCCTCCTGTCCCCCACCTCCTGCACTGAGTCCAGAGGACAGCCCGGGACGGAGCTGGACTTCTTGATGACCTTGTCCAGCTTCTTCCTCTCCCTCTCTGTGATGCTGCTGCTCCAGCAGACCACACCGTACAGGATGGCTGATGCCACCACAGAGTCATAGAAGGTCTTCAGGAGTGGCCCCCTCACTCCAAAAGATCTGAGTCTCCTCAGGAGATAGAGCCGACTCTGGCCCTTCCTGTACAGTGCATCTGTGTTGTGAGTCCAGTCCAGTTTGTTGTTCAGATGAACACCCAGGTACTTGTATGAGTCCACTCTCTCAATGTCCCTTCCCTGGATGTTCAATGAGGGGACAGTAGAGTGGCGTCTGCGGAAGTCCACCACCATCTCCTTGGTCTTCCCTGCATTGATGATGAGGTGGTTCTGCTGACACCAGTCCACAAAGTCCTGCGTTAGTCCTCTGTACTCCACATCGTCATCATCCTTGATGAAGCCAATGATGGCAGAGTCATCAGAGAACTTCTGCAGGACGCAGCTGTCCGTGTTGTGTCTGAAGTCTGCAGTGTAGAGGGTGAAAAGAAAGGGCACGAGGACAGTGCCCTGCGGTGCCCCCACACTGCAGGTCAGGAGGTCAGACACGCAGTTCTTGGCTCTCACAAACTGGGGCCGGTTTGTGAGGTAGTCTAGGATCCAGTCTGCCAGGTCACAGTCCACACCGGCGGTCTCCAGTTTGTCCCTCAGGAGCAGTGGCTGGATGGTGTTGAAAGCACTGGAGAAGTCAAAGAAGAGAATCCTCACAATGCTGCCGGGGTTCTCCAGGTGAGACAGTGAGCGGTGCAGCAGGTAGATGACAGCGTCCTCCACTCCGATGCCAGGCCGGTACGCAAACTGCAGCGGGTCCATCGCTGAGCTCACGGTGGAGCGGAGGTGGCCAAGGACCAGTCTCTCCAGTGTCTTCATCAGATGGGATGTTAGAGCCACCGGCTTGAAGCTGCTGAGATCTTTAGCGTGTCTTAGGCACTGGTACCACACAGGAGGCCTTCCAGAGTTGTGGTACCACCCTCAGCTTAAGGCTCATGTTGAAGACATGCTCCATAACTCCGCATAGTTCGTCTGCACAGGACTTAAGAAGCCTGGAGCTGATGCCGTCTGGTCCTGCTGCCTTCCTGGGTCTAATCTTCTTGAGCTCCAATCTCACCTGGGCTGTAGAAAATGACAGTGGCAGGCTGGGGGGATGGGTGAGTCCATGTGTAGTGGTGGGCTGAAGAGCAGAAGCAGAGGTGTGAAGAGGTGCAGGAGTTCCCCATTGTTCAGCTGGGGAGATGAGAGCTGGCAGCTGGGTGGGGGGAGGGGTGGGTGATTGATCAAATCTCAGGAAGTGAGAATTGAGCTCATTCACCCACTGCAGGTCCCCCTCCGTCTGGGCAGGGGTGCTTTGAAGCCTGAGATAGTCTTGAGACTTCTCCACACCCCCTGGATGTTCTTCTGCTGTAGCTGTTGCTCCATCCTTCTCTTTTAGCTGGCTTGGCTCGTCCTGATTTTCCTCCTCAGCTTCTTCTGTGCAGCCTTCAGCTCCTCCTTGGTCCCTGACCTAAAAGCTCTCTTCTTCTCCTTCAGCAGAGCTTTTATGTCAGGGTGAATCCACGGCTTGTTGTTTGAAAAACATCGCACCGTCTGGGAGGGGACGATGTTTTCAAAACAAAAGTTGATGTAGTCCGTGATGCATTTTGTCATTGCATTGATGTCCTCTCCATGTGGGTCACAGAGCTCTGTCCACACTGTGGTGTCAAAACAGTCTCTCAGAGCCTCCTCACTCTCAGCAGTCCACTTCTTCACCACACGGGGCACCACAGGCTGTCTGTGCACAATAGGCTGATACACAGGCCGCAGATGGACAATGTTGTGGTCAGCTCTACCCAGGGGAGGCAGTGGGGATGAAGAATACGCCTCCTTGGCATTGGCAAAAAATAAATCCAATGTTTTATTGTCTCTTGGGGGGCAGGTGACATACTGGGTGTATGTAGGCAGAACAGATGCAGGAGATGCATGGTTGAAGTCTCCAGAAATCAGGAAGAGAGCCTGCGGATGCTTTTTGTGTGTGCTAGTACAGGAGTGCAGTGTGTCACATGCTGTCTCAGCATTAGCAGAGGGAGGAACATAAACAGCGATCACAATCACATGTGAGAACTCCCGGGACAGATAATATGGCCTCATGCTAACAGCCAGCAGCTCAATGTCTTTGTTACACAGCTGCTCCTTCACTGTACAGTGTCCAGGTTTGCACCACTTCTCATTCACAAACAGAGCCAGACCTCCTCCTTTCCTCTTACCACTCTCTGCCGTCCTGTCTGCGCGCAGCAGGTGAAATTTGTCCATAGCAACAGCTGAATCCGGGATTTGCGGGGTTAACCAGGACTCCGTGAAAAGCATGATGCTGCTGTCTCTGTATTCCCGCTGATATCGCGTGAGCGCTGCTAATTCGTCCGTCTTATTCGAAATAGACCGCACGTTTCCCGCGATGACAGAGGGGAGCACAGGTCGCGGCCCTACGCACATCGCACCGGTGATGCAACCGGCTGCGGCTCTCGCCAGCGCCGGAAGTAAAGAGGCATTCTCGGACTGCCCCTCTCCACGGCTTCTCTGTTTGGCCCAGATATTCAGGCCATCATCGATCGTCTGGAGGCCGCTGCTAGAGGATCCCAGCAGCTAGCCCCCCATCTCCAGCCCCGACGTGAACAGCGTGGCTTTCGCCGCCGTGAACCAGACAGACGAAGGACCGGTACTTGGGGAGCCAGGGACCGGACCGCAGCCCGCGTCCCAGCTGACTCCGCACCCACGCCCAGAAGTGCTGGCCCAGTGAGGGGAGGCCACACTCGGCGCAAGGGGAAGGCCAGTTTCACGTGCACGTAAAGGCCGTCAGGCCCGATACTTCCCAAAAGAGCAAAACCTCTTTAGCTCCAGCGCACGCCTTTTGCCCAACTGCTACGAACGCCGGTATTCGGGTTATTCCCGCCATGGGCTCAAGCGGCTCTTCTTCACTCACTCCGTACAGGCGGATCACCATCCTCTTGGTGGCTCGGGTCGTGGCCGCAGCGGACACCATTACGGCCAAGGCCCAGAAACGTAGCATCCATTTGAAGGGGAGCACGGTGGCGGTTTGTAAGGGGCCAAAGCTCTTCAACCCACCTACCGCAGCGCCCGCATGAGCCGGTCCCCCACTCCTCCTCTAAGCTCTCATGCGACGCACCACTGCAAGGGTGAGGCTCCAGTGGTTTTGCGCAGACGCCACGGGTCTCATGCCGCCGTCATGAGTGCTGGTGTGGACCGGCCTTTTCTTGGAGGGACCCCAGCCTCTACCCACAGCAAGGTTCTGGGAGAGCGGGCAGGTCCGTTCTACTCCTCTAACGATCTATTTTCCAACATGGGTGCACCTGGTTGGTCCACTCGCACCCTGGTTGACGAGGACACTGAGGAGTGGCTACGCGTTACAATTTGCCTGTCGCCCTCCTCCTTTCAGCTGCGTTCTCCGCACCCAACCAGCAAGCGATGTGGACGCCGCAGCCCTTCAAGAGGAAATATAGTAGCTCCTGCGCCATGGCGCCATTACGGAGCTGGACGCTACGGAGGCAGAGGAACACACAGCCCTGATTCTGCACCACATCTCCAGGTTGGGTTTTGTGGTGAACAGAGAGAAGAGCGTGCTCCGTCCGGCACAGCAGGCCATTTACCTGGGCCTGGAGCTGAATTTGCGCACACCAGAGAGGCGCGGAGCGCTACACACCCTGGCTGCGAGTTTGATGGCCGCTCCGTCAGCCCCATCCCACCAAGTGAGGTCTGTCTTGGGGATGATGGCCTTGGCCCATCCAGTGGTACGTCTGGGTCTGCTGCACATGCGGAGACTCCAGCGTTGGTTCACTCGGCTCCGTCTGCACCCTACGACGGACAGGCAGAGAGGTGACTCCCCAGCAGCTGGATGTCTCCCTTTATGAGCTGATTCGAAGAATGGAGTCATGTGGCTAGCGGCCCAGTATTAATAGGGCACCAGGGGCCCGGGCATGTGCCAGGCTGTAGGTATGATTGGCGCGGAAACTGCTTTGATCTATCAGAGGCTGGCTTGGTTCCAAAGAGCGCACACTCATAGAACTATAGTTACGTCAAGCAATTTTAATTTTTACTCTCGACAGGAAAACAGCAGACGCAAATGTGTAGCCCGTGGTATGCAGCCGTATCCCGGTGCAGTCTTTGCGATCGGAGATTTTAAATCTCCTAAGATTCTCCTCGTGTCTCTGGTGTGCGTTTTTTGTTGCAGGTTTAAAAATCATTTAAGACAGAAAAATCTTGTAGTGTATGGCGGCCTTTAAATGAGCAAGATGGATTTATTTCTAAACAGACTCAGGGGCCAATTGCAAGTTTAATAATCTTTCACCATTTGAAACCTCATTATCAAATACCTGGATATGGAAGAGATCTGAGATTAAGATTCCATAACCTGAATAATGCTGCACAGAGCTACTCTGCTATGCACCCATATGAATGATCAACAGCCGGTCTCTGCTTCGTAGGCTGTTTCAGCATGTGGCCCAGTTTGCACACCCCTGGCATATTTTCATGGAGTATGATCACAGAGTGTTTGTTTATATCAATTTGTGGCACTAAGTGCAAAGAGTACTCTTTGTGCTTCTCAGTGTATGAGCAGAAACACACTATATGACTGGGATGAACCATAGTTCAGACTTGAGATATGAACACAAACAAAATGAGTGTGATCGTGTATATAAATGAACGCCAGAGTATCTTAACACAAGGGGGAAAAAAATGTATATGGCAACACAATAAAACATGAGTGATTTTTGTTTTCCCAAACTAAAATAATTTCATTTATATAACTAAAAATGTGAGTTTATTAAGAGATTTACAAAACAGTCACACCGCAATAGTTATATAATTTCTGTAATTAATAGTTGATGTTATATTATTAAGTTATGCTAATAGTTAATGCTGTCTTATTAGTAAAATAAACTAAATGACGCCTGTGCTGTGTAATGTCACAAGCTTTAAGAATCACTATATAAATGTATGAACAGCTTTATTCTTGCACATCATTTACAGTGGAGTAGCGTGAGGTCGCTATTCAAAGGCAACATGTCGCCCCCTACAGCAGACCCGAGGCAACTCACTGTGCAACACGCAGTTTATTCTTTCTGTCACAGAAATCAGCGAGCTTTTACCACATATTACCCATCGCAAGTTATTCTTCTCAATAAAATAACACCTTTAGTATATGTTTTTTTGTTTTTGTTTGTTTGTTTGTTTGTTTTTTTTTGCACTTTTACAAATTGGTTTGTAAAAATAGCACACTGAAAATATTACACTAAAGTGGAACAAATATTTTACCCCAATACTGCCTAGGCTCTGCTGAAACATCGCCAGTATAGGACCATTCATTTACATAGCATGTTTGGTAATGAACTCCTCTAACTACTGTTGAAATGCTACCAAAGAAATTCAGTCAATGCATACCTCCCGAGGACAATACTTGCAAAAATGAAATATGCCATATCTTCCATAAATGCTTGCATTTTAAAACTATTAAATATATATTGAGTAACTAAACAATAACAGAAATTAATCAATATTTAGCACAGAGAGCAAATACTGATGATCGGTTGCAATCTTATACACCCACCTTAACAGAACACAATAAGAAAATACAAAAATTTAAGTAATAGATGACTTTAAAATTTTCAACATATAGTAATGAGATCCACTAAAATGATAATCACGACACACACATCCACAGGTTACACCATAACCACACTAAGAGTCAGCCATAATGAATGTGGACAGTAGTGGACAGTGTGAGAATGGCTCTGCATTGTTAAAAATAAAGTAAAAGACACAAAAATAAACATTCAAAATAAAAGCGATAGGCAACTCCAGGCATAAAATGGCCATCCAAAGAGCATTGTGGCAAACGTGGGTATCTTTTCAGGCAGTTGTTTTACACTGACGTGCAACAGGTAGAACCCTCATTATCGCTGTCATCAAAGCAGCCAGTCTTTTGAAGTTTTGGTTTAAATGTTTCCAAGGCAGCAGTGTCTGTTAGTTGCAGGGTGAGGCTGTAAGAGAAGCCACTGTTCACATACAGGTCAGTGGTGGCTGATCTTGATGATGAAATGTGTTGAGAGACATGGCCAGTTGGAAGATATCCCATGACTTGTTGGTTAGGTACTCCAAAGCTGCAAAATGAAATGTGTCTGTTGCATGAAATTGAAATAATGTTTTTTCCTCTTTATAAAAATGATGAAGACCTACTTGTCATTAGAGAAGTCGACAGGTGGACTTTTTGCGGGTTTTTCCAAGTGCTGGACTTTTTCTGTTTATCTGGCGCACAAGGTCATAGAAGATCTATAGAAGAGCACAAAACCCACATTAACTGAAATGTTCACCAGAACAAACAGGCTACAAATCTATATCAGGACAACTGAACATAAGCTTCATCTTGCATTTATAGTGAGGCTATTGTGAGATGCTGAGCTCATTTCCATGTC